>WAAB01009652.1:0-34963 GCA_013389865.1 Piaya cayana | reverse complement strand
TGGCAGTAGGTGGGGAAGGCTGGCTGCAGTGATTTATCCTGGCAGGAAAGTCTTGGGATAGGATTTTTGTTGCTCACATTCTGCAGTTGTACCTGTTCTTTCTTAGGGCTCTGCAGCTGCAGCATGTTGGAGCTCAACCATTTCACAAGCATATTCTCCAAGGTGTTAGCAACATGGGTATAGTCTGGCTTTCACATCTGTTGTAACGTTAAGGCAATGTTCTAGTTACCACATTTTAGAAAGCAAAATGAGATGTTAAAGTAGAGGTACTTGATGGATGAAAACGTACATGTTGGTCACTTGCTGTATTGAAGCAAACTTGGCATCGTACTTCAACTTGCTCAGTTAATTGAGGCTGGATTTAAGAATGTTTCTCTTTCTCTTTTCCACCAAATGGAAAGTTAAATGCAATCTACTTTCTGGAAGCTGGTTTTAATTTTGACCATCCAGTAACATGCTCCAGTAATGAAACCTTTACTTCTATTTAAAGGTCTTTTGTGTAATTTATCGACCCTATTTTCTTTCCTCATAAATTCTCACCCTACTTTCTAGGGAGGCAGAGTGTACATTAGCCACTCTCCCAGGAGGTTTCCGTCTGTGCATGTAATAACTGTGAGCCTAGCGGTGCTGAGTGCACTAGGCTTCCAGCACCATCCAGAATTGGGTCCTTGACCCCAGTATGAGCCCACAAGGGCCTAGTTTTCTTCCAGGCAGTGCAGTTTTTGGCGTGTAATTTTTTTGCAAAGGAGGGGCTGTGAGTTTTCCTTTTATTCTATTTACATGCAAGCCTCTGACACAAATTCTCCAAGTGTCTTTGGGATGCTGTAAGGCAACCATATTTCTCATTTAAAAATATCTTTAAAATGACTAAAACTTTAGAGATGTGTGTTTGTATTCATAACAGAACATAAGCCCAAAGATACAACTGCCAGCATGCATAGAAAGTCAGCTTGGTCAAGCCGCGCTAGTGTTGCAATTTCTCTTCAGTCCTGTGGTTGGGGACCTTTTAGATTAAATTCATTAGTTCGTGGTAGTTTTGAGATGTAACATAAGCCTCCAAAGGGATCTTAAGCTTCTCTTTTTTATTAAAATGAAATCTTCCCTTGGCATTTGTCTAGGCACTTCTCCAGTCACAAATAAAAGGGACACTGCTGAAGGATATTCTGTTGCACACTTAAATGCCAGCAATCCAATTAAAGGAATATTTAACCTTTTGTAAACAAAGCTATGGCCCGCATTGCCTTTTGGCTAAAGAAAATTAACTAATTTATTATTAAGCTTCTTCCTCGAGACTGACGTATATATCCATGATATAGTTTACAGCATTATGAGGCCAGAATACTGTTTAAAAGATTCTGTTGCAGAAGGTCAACTGGCTGCAGATTCAGCCAATGCTCTTTCAGGCAGCGCCGCTAAGTGAGGGCCTTCTCCAAAGCCTCCACTGAGCCTTCTGCTGCCTCTGTAGTCACTAAAGTCCCGAGCCAGATGTTAGATGCTTCACAGCATTTTGTTATACTTGTGTTTTTCGAAGATGATCTTTGTTAGAATGAGGATTATTTTCCAGCTGCAAACAGTATGCATGGATTTAGGTAGGAATGTATTCCAACTCAGATGGACGTTGCTCTAAGCCTCGGTCAAAAAACATTTTCCAAGCTGAGTGGTGCTAAATGTGGATACTAATTTGGTTTGCCTCTAGAAGGTTTAAACAGTGCAGAATGCTATCTTATAATTTATCTTTATTGCTCTTTTGCTGCTACCCAGAGGCTTGATCTGTCGGGATGTTCTGTCCAGGGAGTTTTGGCAGGGACATCAGACCAAACCTCGCTCAGCTGGGCCTGGGAGGAAACCTGAGAAAGGCTTACACTGGGTGTGGAGAGGAGAGGGGAAAGCATTACAAGTTTTCCTGCTTTTCTGCATCCTCTAACTTTGTAGGGCTTTATACAGAGCTTTTTGCAGTGGTAGGAAAGCCCGTGTAGCAGTTTTGGTGGTGAAGCGGCACTAAGACAAGATACCCAATAGAGACTGTGTTTTACTAGAGGTGCTGTTATGCTTACGGCTTAGAAGCCTATTTGACTTCTGAAATAGAAGTAGTGTGCTTCAAAAAGAAATTATCACACAGTGCATATTTCAAATCTGCTGCTTAATTTTCAGATCTGAGAAGAGGAACCTGCATCCCCAAAAGCTTGTGTGAGTTTTCCAGCAGTAAGGATTGGTTTAGTCCAGCCTGCAACCTCTGTGCAGGATTCCTGGGGTGAGCTTTTTGGATGTATTCCTTGCTTTCCTGTTGTGGCATCCCTGAGAAAGGCTACACAACAAGCTCTGAATACCTGTGGTGCAGCAGAAGGTGTTTTTGAGGGACTAAGCAGCTCAGGCCAGTGGATAGCAGTGTTGCTCTTGCAACAGGAGGGCAGCAGGCAAGAGCTCAGAGCCTGAAGGTGAGTTCTAGCAGTGCAGGACAAATAAACAGTGCTGAGCCTACCAGCGCGCCAGCTGGCCTTGTAGCCCCTGCAGCACTGGCTGGCAGCCTTCAAGGGAGTGGGAGCAATCACATTACAGTGCAATTACAATTTCTCATAGGGCTTTTCATTTGGTCCGAACGCTTTGCAAGCAAAGGCTGAAAAATACAACTATTCATTGTGAAGGCCTTTCCTCAGTTAATGCATGTCGTTTGCTGTGTGGAAAAAGGTTAAATGGTAATGAGAAAGAGCATGCAGGAGTCCAGCACTTTATAGCCTCGCTGGGACAGAGCCCGACTTTTGTATTAGCAGTTCTTCAAAATTCCTTGTTCTTGAGGCCACGATTTGAGTAATAACAGCTTCAAGAAGGATGGTAAGTAGCAGAAATGGAGGACAGCTCTGTGCATTAGGATCATGTTAAGACAAAGTTCATTATTGTTGTGTGGCCAACACCTGAACAGCTGCGATTTTTGTGTTTCTTCGTGATCCACCTCTGTAAGTGGTTTGTAGCTCTGTGAATGAAATAGGTTTGTACTAGAGATAGGAATTGCCTGTGTAGCATTCTAACTATTTTGTCCCAGTTGAAAATCACAGAGCAAAAGCCATTTCATTTTTTTTGCACACAATGCACAAATGACAATGAGAGGACTGTGCAAAGATAGAACCAAATTGTTTTTTTTAAAAAACAAAATGACACCTACATTCTCCTGGCCCTAGTTTCCTGGAAGAACAACACTGCAGGGAGGGCTCAGGAAGAACATCTCAGTGTTGATTCTTTTTCCAAAGGAAAACCAGCTTTTTTGTGAGGATTTAAGTGCCAAGTGGCAGAGGGTCTTTTTGATGGAAGTGAGATGTTACCATTGAGCTGCTCTGCTCTTTCTGTCCNGCTTCTTTAAAAAAAAAAATCTAAAGCAATTCAGCTTTTTGAAACTGCATAATTGAAGAACTCTGAAATAATTGGCTTATTATAGTGCACCCGTAAAAATGAATTTGCATCTCATTTATGAACTATTAGATTCCCTATTACATGAGACTGATTGTTCTTAATGTGACTTGCATGTAATTTAGCATTCTTTACTCACTTTAAAGCTAAACACTAGAAGAGGGAAGTTCATTCCAAAATCGTGGCACTAGAACTTAGATTAAGGAGCATTCACAACTGGATCCTGCTTAGTGTGCTCTCAGTGTGCTGTCTGTCTCTTTATTCGCATCCCAATTCCACAGTTTGATGCAGACACCCAGGATTAACCAACATGTTTGGATAGGAATGGTTGGACTTTGTGATCTGGTGGGTCTCTTCCAACCTGGTTATTCTATGATTCTATATTTTCTCCTTACCTCTTCACCACTCATAACAGTCTGGTCACAGCAGAGTGAGGAGCGTGATTGCTAAAGACAAGCACTAGATGCAGGTCCCCAAATAATATTTCCAGTGCAGTGAACACACATCTGCTGCCCACTTTAGGGCCCTCACTGTGACTGTGTGTGCTGGGTAATCTTCATGTATCAAAATGCTGGAAACAGCCAACTGGAAAGCTGTTCCATTACATCAGAAATGGGACGCTAACACAATCAGGAGTCGGTACCTCCCCTGTGTGCTTCTGTCAGCGTTTCCTGTGTGTAAACATTAGTTTAGGTGGTTATGAAACCGAGTCTTGAGATCTGTGAGTCTATTCTAACTCAAAGGAAGGGTAAAGATGACAAGAATAAAAACGCAGCAAAATACTACATCTCCTTATCTTGAGGAACAAAGGAGTCTGGGTGAATAATTGTAGAAATAACATCCCACAGTCAAAAAGAAGGTGACAAGCAGGCCCCTTGCATGAAATTCTGCAGAATTACTGATCTGTAATTTTAGAATATTTTATTTACTGTAGCTCATAAATGGCAAAAGGAATTATGCACCTAAATGCTTTCCAGTAGATTAAAAAATGCTGTGATCTTAGCAAGAGACTGATATTAATCACTTTTGGACACAGCCAGTTAAGAAAATATTGATGCTAACTGTTCAGCAGGAGCAAGTGTAGCAAGCCCCGGGGTCATAGGTTTGAATATTGGTGGTTCAAATAATACATGGATATGCCTGTATACATTTGTATCAGAGAGCGCGTAGAGAATTGAGTTTTTAATCAGCCCTTTTGTTTAGCTGAGGGAGCACATGGTTTAATCCTACTGTTTCTTTTGGAGTAGCAGGTAAACTGCACCCTGGGTGAGGTAAGGGGAAGGAATTCCGGATCAAAAAAAGTGTAAAAGGACCTTACCCTCCTTCAGACAAAATAAGATATTAACTTCAGAAGAGTAACTAGCAATGCTGAGAGCAGTTTCACCAGAGCAGTGCTCAAATACCTTGTAATTCATTTGCTTTTCTCCTTGATTGTAAATCCTCTCAGAATTTCCATTTAGCAGCAGAGTAAATACAGCTGGAAATGCACAATACACCAACAGGCAGGGAAGCAGAAATTGTCCCTGCAGTCCTCTAATCCCTCTCTTATGCTAATTTATAACAGATGAATCATAGAATCATAGAATCACCAGGTTGGAAGAGACCCACCAGATCTTCGAGTCCAACCATTCCCATGGTCCAACTCCATTCCAATGAAGTTTGGGTTCAGAGCCATGGAGGTACTGCACCTTTAAGATCTGCCATTATATATAGGGAAATTATTCACTTTGTATATTAAAGCAGATTAGAGATGTGACCTGAGTGTTTCTTGGCTGCCACATGCTGTTAGGGGAGCAATTACTCCCAGTCTGAGTCAAACCTTGCTTTGGGCTTGAAGTTAACACTGCGCAAGGCTTTAAATTGGAGGGGGACAATATTTGGATTAGACATTAGGAGGAAATTCGTCATGATGAGGGTGGGCAGTCCTGGCCCAGGTTGCCCAGAGCAGTGGTGGCTGCCCCATCCCTGGAGGGCTGCCAGGCCAGGTTGGATGGGGCTTGGAGCCCCCGATGCAATGGGAGGTGTCCCTGCCCATGGCAGGGGTGGAACTGGATGGGCTTTGAGGTCCCTTCCAACCCAAACTGTCCTATGATTTTATGATTCTACATGGGACGCTGCATCTTGAGAGGTGAGGCCAGAAGCCCTTAAAGCCGTGACATTAACGTTTCTTCCACTTCATCCTTTCACCGTATGGCAGACTTGTTATTGTTTAGTTTAGGGGTGGTTTTACACCTCAGAACCTATGAAAGGTTGTAATAAGGATTCCGAGTTCAGGGGTTAAGCAGAATCGATCTGTTAGCTTTTCTGAGACAGGCGCTCTGCTGGCCTGGCCTTTGAAGGATAAATGTCTTATTCAGACAAATCCACGTTGCTTTTCAGGGAGACTGGGGTTGCTGTGGAGATTGCTGGCATAAGGCAGCCAACAACAGCCTTCTGGTTTCTTTTGTGGGGAAGGTGGGAACACATTTTCAAAGCAGTTAGTTGTGGTATAAATGTCTGTCTTCAGTTCCCAAGTAAACATGTTTTCAGTCTGTTTCCATCTCAGAAGGTGGATTCTAGGTACAATTTAAAGGGTTCCTTTCAGCTCTCACTAGTTGGCAATCAAAAGCACCCATTATCTTGGATCAAACATTTTAATTCTCTGCTTTGGCTTGAACTCATAATTGTGAGTAAATAATGTATGGAACCAAGGCTGTGAGATCTGTTCCCTCTCTTCCCTTTTTTTTTTTTTTTTAATGTGTGTATTTTATGAGGACAGCTTCATTTCTCTTACCAGAATTACAGGTTTCATTTCTAAAGTTTCATTTTGGAGAAACCCCATTAGAATTGTACCTCACTGTAGCCAGCTGCAAGTGCTGAGGGGTAACTGCTCTCTCTGGCTTGGACACCTGTACGTGGTGAGGCATCTTCTGTCTCCCAGCGCTCATTTGAAATGGAAGGAGGAAATGGATGGAGAAGGTTTGTGTCCGTGCAGCAGATGTGCAGGGAGTTTTGTGGCTTCTCTGGTGTCATGCAGAAAGGGTGCAGTGAGAAGAAAATTGAGTCTCCTGGCGTTGCATGTGGCTCTTATCTCCTGGAAGCGGCATTGCTACTTGTTTGCAAGCACTTCAGTTTGCTTTCTAAAGCATGTATTTTAATGGACACACCGTGATTACTAATAAACTAAATTAAAAGGGCAAGAGCTGGAGAGATACAGTGGAGGAACATTCTCATACCTGTTATTGTGTTCATTACTCACCACTTTTTGTGGTTTTTCACTGCTACAGATCACCACACAGACATGGCGCTAATTATCTGCGCAGGAGGTCGGGTTCGCATGCTAAAGGAAACCACTGGTATGTCTTGCTAATTTGATTTTAATATCTGTGCCATGCCATTGTTTGGCCTGGAAATTAGATTGCTTTTTACTAGTATAATTGGTTAATTAAAACATCATCTTCTGTAGGAGATGGGAAAGATACCCACAGTCCTAATATAAAGACGTAACGTAAAGTAAACATGAATCTGCTCCTAATCCAACAAGAGCTAATTTGGAGCACAAAGAAAGGAGCGTCTTTAATACAGCTTTCTTTTAATAAGTTTTTGAAGTAATTTAGGGTCCAGTCCTGCTGCTTTGACGCAGAGAAAGAAACACTGGAACTTGGAAGACCCAGTCCTATAGGACTGCTGTGGTGACATCTAGCAGGCAGTTAAATATTGTCAATTGTGTATATTTGCAGTATTCTATATATTTAGTCGTAAATTCCCTACCTGGGGCTAGTTGTGAAGATGTAAAGGAATAGAAAAGAGAAGACTTGTACAGGATATATGCCCTCTGTCCTAGCAAATAAAGCATCCCTGAGTTTGCAGCCTGACTGTACAATATTGACATTTCATTGCTTCCTTGCTACCATTATCTCTTGTTCTGAGTCCCTGGAAGGGAAAGCCCCTTGGGTGACACCACTGCTCTCTCTACCCCTGTCTGTTTAGAGGTGATATGGGATTTATAAATGAGTAAGGGAAAAGTGTTTCCTCTTCCATAACAATGAAGATGGAGCAGTGTGGACAGTATCTTCCAATAAACATACAACCCACCTGTCACAGCCTCCTCCTCCCAGAGTGCTCATTGCATTCCAGCCTTCAGACACCGTCCTTCAGACACCATCTTCAGACAGGACTCAAGGAAAAGTCACAATCTATCCTTGAGTCTGGAGAGAGTTTTAGAGACTTATGCTAATCATATTTAATTTGTATGTGCAAATGATTCTAACTAAATGCAGCCTTCCCTTAGTATCTTCAATTAAAAGCTCTGGATGTACTCCAAAGTTACAAATTCCTTCACTAAGCCAGTAGGGAATGATAATGAATTATTGCTAATATAGCCATAAAGCTTTTATTTGCATAAGTAATATGAAGCTAATGTGTGGATAAAATTAAACTTTAAAGTGAAATATTATTAAAACAAAACTGTTAATGAATTTGGACACATTACTGAGCAGGTATATTTGGCAGCTGGCTAGAACAGATAACTCTAATAGAAGTCTTGTTGAATCAAAATCAATATTGAACATTACAGAACACGTTGAAGAGAGTTAAGCAAGTTATATGTGCTCATCTTCTCAATTCTGACATGCTTCATCTTTGTTAGCTTTCACAATCATAACCCAAAGGAAAGAAGTTGCCATAGTGCAGGAAGGAGAACCCAAACTATGAATGTGAGTGTTTAATTCTCTTTTTTTTTACTGCTATAATTAGATTGCCTTGAGAGCAGACACTCTGAATTCTCACTAGTATGGAAGGAAAATTGAAAGTCACATTATAAGTAGATAATGGACACGTATGCTGCTTATACCAGCAGAATTATTGTAGTTATTATATTAAGATTGTTATTGCCAAGGCTGGACTTCTTTCTTCTTGAAGCATTTCACCGATCATTTTTAAGTCTTTTCCATATTGCAGAGGTGTTTCCTCAGCCCTCTGGGGGTTCTTTGGGCTGCAGAAGTTCAGGGGAATTACTTCAGACTAAAGTAATCTTAAGACTAGAATAGTGTTAAACGAAGGAGGTTACTCCAGCATAGTAAATTCTGCCACTGTAAGTAAGTTGTAGAAGGATACAGGGTGTGATATTTCCTTTTTTTTTTCTTCTTCTACTATCACACATGGAACATAACCTAAGCAACATCTCGACCTCTTGACAAGAGGCATTGTACACTTTTTACAGTGGCCTCCTGGCAAAAAAAATGCAGAGTAATTGCTACATTTTCAGTAAAGCAGAGTACACATCAAGGTATCCCAAGCCTGCTACTTCGGGGGCTGAGCATGGACTGTATTGTGAGTACTTACCTTTTTTGCCACCAAGACCCCCTTGAGACAAGATAGAACCATTGTATGTTTGGACTAGCCGAGAAAGAAGCATTTTGGAGGCTAGAGGTTTCGTTACTGTGACTGAGAAATGAATTCCTATTCTCTTTTGTGCAGGAGAATTCTGTGCTTCGCCTTTTTGCTGAGGCCAAAGCTCTGACACCTGAAAATATGAAAGCTGTCAGCTCTCAGCTGGAGCTTCATCCCAAGTGGAAAGGCCTGTGTTGACTTTAACTATCTGAGAATTTGCCCATATCTCTGTTCTTTCGGAGCAGGTGTTTCAGAAATAACCTGGGGAACTTGTTGCTCTCTGTGGGCTTGTGTACCTGACCTACATCCACAGCTTTGAAAATTCCAGTTCTTAGGAACTGAGGTTGAATTCAGTGTTGCTTTATGATGCAGAAAGCACGTTAGGTTTTCCTTGATTTTTTTTTTTCTGTATATCCTAAAAGGACAGTTTTAGTAAGAAAAGTTAGTAGATATTTCCCCCAGAGTTTTGTTCCGGTTCCTTGTGCTGTTTCTCACACTGGATGAAATTAATTCCCTTTCTGTACTAGGAACAGACTGTGAAGCTAAAACCAAGCTGAAGTGGCTAACTTGTCATTTATATTCCATCTCTTACGCCTGTGATAACCTTACTGCTGTGGTATACAGCTGTATTTTGTGTTCAGAAGAAGACATTGATGCTTGAAATACCAAGAATCACCTACCACTTTGCAGATGACCTTTCCACTTTTGCACATATATGTATTACATTTAGCATAATCTAATTTTATGCAAATAACTTGCAAGTTATGCCTTTTCTTATTCAGAATGTAACTCTCTGCTACCTCAGTGATTAAGGGGAAGAGCAATAGAAAGCTGGGCTGGAGTGCTGTCCTCTGGAAGGCTAGATGGAAACTTGGTCTTTGAATCCCACAACACATTGTAGAGTTTGCAGGAGGATTACTGATTTTGAGGAGAGCAATACCCAGTTTTCCCACCTACCTGGGCCTTGTTCTGTCAGGTTCTACCAACTCAGAGGTTTCCAACATGGGC
The DNA here is from genome assembly GCA_013389865.1 of Piaya cayana. Classification (NCBI taxonomy): domain Eukaryota; kingdom Metazoa; phylum Chordata; class Aves; order Cuculiformes; family Coccyzidae; genus Piaya; species Piaya cayana. Next base: position 25,186 of record WAAB01009652.1, on the reverse strand, counting down.
ATCTGTCTTTAACACAGCTTCACACACCTCTTTCTGTGCCAGGGCTACGCTTTGTGATGGGCAGCAGGGCTGAGCTTATGCTGGGTCAACAAGTGAGCTCAATCCCTTGTCGTGTTGGGGAAGGGAGGCCACAGAGTTTGGTGACACTGGTTGCTGCCTCTTACTCTGGGACCCAGCCTTTGTCCTGGCTCAGGCACAACTGTGTGGTAGTGAGNATCCTGTCCCCTGTCACTTGGGAGAAGAGCCCAGCTCCCTCCTCTCCACAACCTCCTTTCAGGTAGTTTTAGAGAGCAAAGAGGTCTCCCCTCAGCCTCCTCTTCTCCATGCAGGGACCTTCTCTCTCACCTTACCCTGTGAGCTCACTGGGGGGTTGAACGGTTTGTCTGATAAGTCCTACCTGATTTTAAATTGATATTTAAAATTGATACAATCTAGTGATACAATCAGGCTATTGATACAATCAGGTCATGAAGGGTGTGCACCCTGAATTACCAGGTTCCTTAATGTTGGCCTGGTTATGTTAAAGCTAAGTCAACAACTCATTCTTTTCCCTGGAGACTGGGTGAATAAACAGGGAGAAGTGGGAATAAGCCCTAGGTTTGTTGGACAGGAGGCATTTTTAATGCCTTTGCTGAAACTCACCTGCACTTGCCTTCCCCGGAGGAATATTTGGTGTTCAGAGCGTGTCAGTCCTAAGCAGATGAAGAGGAAGGTGTGGGCTCTGCTTTCTAGATCTCTGATTCAGCAACAACTGAGTGGATTTAAATTGTGCTTTTGATAAACAGATAAGCACAAAGCGTGTCTCTGCTGATACCTCGAATGTCAAGTTTCAACCTTGTGCATTTGGAACTGCTGACTTATTAAACCTTGGAAATTGGGCTTGATAAGGGAAATAGCAACTCTGTGAACCTTAATTATAGTTGCAGCCCTGGCCCTGGCCTGCCTTTTCACACACACAAAGAGTTCAATATCAGAGGGTGAGCACAGTAGAAACAATTTGTCATGAGCGATATTAGTTGTGAATGTGGACACAGAGCACGCTGGCCACCTGCCTTAGTCAACCTGAGAAATGTGATCACACTCGGTGGGGGCAGCGTCAGCACTGGGAGAGTCAAACAGAAACTATTATTAACCTTTGCCATATCATGTTTTCAAGATAGGGTTCGGTACCTCGATGGAAACACGCCTGGTGTGTTGCTTTCTTATCACGGAAGCTTAGGAATGTGTGACAAAGTGGCGTTTAAAAAGCTAAATCACAAATGAATGTTCAGATGTGAGTTTTCTCAGTTCTGCTTTCATTCAGTACTGTGCTTCAGTTTTAGATGTATTTGAATACTCAAATGTATGTCATCATTTTGAAATGCTTCGAAGGCCAATGTTTCATCAATTTATGTTTGTCCCAAATGGCCTTTGTAGCCAAAAGTGTGCTTGAAACTCCAGATTAGAGGCATAAAAGGATGAATAGAATTGTAATGATTTGCTGTAAAAGAGAACTAAGATTTGAGGACTACGATGAAAGCCAGCTATAGCCTCAGCATTTTCTTCTGTGCCGTTCTTCAAAGGAGTACAGTGGCAAAATGAAAAGAGATGGCAAGGATATGTTTCATATTACTATACAAAAGCAAACAGATGGTTTACTTTTTCTCCTCTTTTAAATACGTAGCTACTACAGTCTCATTATATCCCTTGGAATGGTTTCAGCTATCAATTCGGTTTGCAAAACTGAGTTGATTGAATAATAGGTATATCACAATTTCAAATCAATTAGAAATACTGCTCGCCAGAGGAGCTGGTGGTTTACTTGAATGTCAATAATAAAACTGTATAAGCCATTACTTACTTTGGATTATTTAACATTATTATGTTTCTCTGTAACAGGGACAGTTCTGCTGATATTTGTTGGCAGGAGCTGCTGGAGATGGGGAAGGCTCATTTATGACAACATGTAAAGTTGCTCTTGGGGTCCTTTCAAGGCAATTTCTTTGTCTTTTGGTGCTTGTGTGATTGATTCCTTTGCATCAGCTGCTTTTAAACTTTTATCTTTTTCTGCCTCTCTGTCCTGCTCAGCACTTGCTGCTAACAGTACAGATGTAGGATCCTTGCTTTAGGTTTCAGTGAGCTGCCTCTGGTGAATGCTCAGTTATTTTTCCTCTTTTTTTTTGGTATTTGTTTTTAATTTATTATGTTCTTTTATCTTCAGTGTCAAGAAGTGTGAGATATGGGTGGATAAATACTTTATTTTACTTTAGTAAGTGCAACTAACCGTGCTGCCCTGAACAATTTCTTGTAACCTGGTTTGTCTCTCATAATTACAGACTTCATACAAGTTCTCCTGAGGGAACAAAACTATCCCTGAGAATCTAATATTTTAGAGAAGAGTATTGAATAAGGTGATTTATGTGGGGTTTAAAAACCCAAGTGAAATACAGTGTTATCGGTGCTCTTCCTCGAACACCATTGATTTTCATCGTTTAATCTGTTATTATTACAGAGCATGATTGTTTCCTTAATCTGCGCTACATCACCCCAGTGGGCTCCCCTGACACAAAAGGCACTGCTTAAACCCATTCCTGTTCCTTGAAGCAGCACTCCTGTAGCTAACTGGGATGGAAGTGGATTGACCTCGTATGCCTACACAACCGCTGCTGTTTCTACCAAGCCAGAGGGCACTTTGGGAGTGGATTCTGTCCTCCTAATTAATCATAATTCTGAATACATCAGTAACAGAGGACTATGCAAGAAAGGACGTAATGTCCAACAGGAGGACGTGCAGTTCTTGCACCGTGTGGCAGGATGTGTTTTATGGATGTTTGAACACCTCTGACTTGTAGCCTGCCTCACAGTGGGCTTGCAGAGGGCTGAGCTGTAGTGCACTGGTCTTCTAGTAGTGATGGAGGCTGAGGCCACCTTACCAGGTGTTGAATGAGATGATGTGCAAACAGATACATAAGTATTGTCTTTTTTTTGCCCCTCAGTGGGATCTGAAATAGACTGGGCTCTTAGAACTAGATTTGGCTTTGCATAAAGGAGTGGAGCACTGACCTCTGAAAGGGGATGGGGTGCTGAGGGCTCCCTGCTGTCGCTAGGAGAGAGCTGGAGCTCCAGTGAGCCTTGAAACAATTTCAAGGGTTCTTTTGCAGTGTGTATTTGCAGTTTTGTTTCAGCGGCAGCTGCTTGGGTTATGGGAGTGCTGATTTTTGGTGTAGAGGTAGTGGAGAAGTTTTTCCAACCCCTCTAAGGAACCATCTCCTCTCATCTCTCCAGCAGGGAGCAGCCCTGGAAAAATATGGCCTAACTCATTGTAGGTCCAGCTTAAAGAAGCACAGAATGGTTTGGGTTGGAAGGGACCTTTACCAGGTCATCCAGTCCAACTGCCCTGCAAAAGCAGGGACATCTTCAACCAGATCAGGTTGCTCAGAGCCCCATCCAACCTGACCTTGAGTGTTTTTAGGGATGGGGCATCCACTGCCTCCCTGGGCAACCTGGGCCAGTGTTTCCCCACTCTCACTGTGAAAAACCGTCTTCCTTACATCCAGAAAATGCCCACTCTCAGTTTAAAAAGATCTTCTGTTAAGGGACTGGGCTTTGTTTCAAGATCCTTAGCATTAAAATGGGTCTTGCATGTGGGTTCCTGGGGACTCTGCAAGTCGTCCCTGTGTTCCTGGTGCTGAGGTGCTGGCTCTGTTTGGCTCCACGTAGTCCTTCCAGGCTCTCAGTGATGTTGGCTGCCTCCAGGGTGGGGTGAATGGCCCTAAATTCTGCTTGTCCTCTAGTCACAGCTGTAGATGTGTGGATAGGCAAGATGAAATGTAGCTACTACTGGTAGTTTAATGTGTGTCTTCTGCTGAAATGCGTCCAGGGCCTCCTACAGAGATGTCTGTAGTTACAGCAAATCTAACAGGCTTTCAGGATGAACTGAGAACAGATTAGCCGAACTAATTCTTCCATTTCCTACCTTCCATTTCAAGGCCAGTTTGGATGGAGCTTTGATGCTTTTGAGCACCATGATGCAGTGGAAGGTGTTCCTGGCCATGGCAGGTGGGGTTGGAAGTGGATGGTCTTCAAGGTCCCTTCCAACACAAACCATTCTGTGATTCTACCTGTTGTTTTGTTCAGGGCTGTAATATCACCATGTGGTATAATCCACACTGGACATTCTAGCAACCTAAAATGATGGCTTTTGGTCTCAGCCTACATTTGAGAATGGTACTTACATTTATTACAGAATTTAAGGGACACCAATAAAGGTCCCTTCCAACCTAATCAGTCTTGGATCATAGGAAGCTGGTTTTGGCTGGGGCAGAAGGTAGTTCCTGGCCTGGTGTTTCCAGAAACCTCTGCTCCCACCGAGCCTGTGGTCAGTGAAGTCAGCCTGAGTCCCTGCACACATTTTTTGGCAGCTTTGGGGTCTTTTATTATTGTGTTGTTCTGTTTGGTTCTGTTTGCGTTTGCTTCTGCTGGCATGGATCTCTAGAAGACAGTAAAAATATTTATTCAGCTTAGGCAGGGTGACAGATATCTCTTGTATGAAGAAATATTTGATGATCTGTTAGTTTTGCGTGCCTTTCCTATTCATTGAACTAATTAGCTCCACAAATCTTGCTGTCAACCAGTCATATAGCCACTTATTTATTTTCCCATGTGCAGGATTTTTACTTTGCTGCACATACACAGAGCTATAAAACCAAACGCACCAAAAATTGTCTCTTAGTTGGATATAAATGGAAACAAAATACACTTGGAATTATTATTACATGTGCCATTAATTTTTATTTGAACTGTCTTATAAAAATGCCAAGCTGCTTTCATTGTTTTTCACTGTTGCACTTGTCTAAGTGTAAAAAAGTTGTTGATTGTTTGTTTTCTTTTAATGCTGTTTTACTGTCAGTGGGAGAGTATGAAAATGAATACGTCTAATTTGGAGGAGGATGGAGATTTCAATGCTTGCCCTGTGGGTACCTGGGATCCCCTGGTGTCACCGACTGCTACATCTCTTTAATGTTATTGCTTGGTTTTAGCCTCCTCTTGTGCTTTCTCCCCTTCTGCAAGCTCTGCATTTTGGGCAGCCTTTTTAACATCATAGAGCGTGGGGTTAAGCATTTAATGCAATTAAAGCATTTGAAACTCATGCAAATCCAGCCTGCAAGACTGGCCGGTGTTGAGTGTGGTCACAGTAAGCCTGGTTGTTTCTGGCAGTGATGGTGCACAGGGTGTTCTTGTGGAAAGTATCTAAAAAATGGACTTTGCGGGAAGCAAAAATGAGAATTATGTGATTCTTGGCACGAATGCCTCCTGTGATTTGATTACTGTGGCATTTCTGATTTGGGACAGTACCACATGGGCTTTGGAGACTCAACAGTAACCAGTTCTGCTCTTGCAGAGCTGTTGAATGGGGCCTAGGGAGGCCTGTGAAACACGTCCAGATGTTTTAGAGCTGCACAGTTGCCTACAGAACTTGCCAGTAATGCTTGGAAGTTGTGCAAGGTAGTGGCCAACTGGAATCGTATTGCCTGTTGGGAAGGGATTTCCCATTTTGTAACCTGATGTCTTTGAAGTCATCACAGCCAAGATCCCTCTGTGATGTAGGCAACATCCTCTGCTCCCGAGCGTGGAGCTCATGGAGACTTTGCCAGCTGCAAAGTTACACTATCAGTGCTCTGGGTTGTAATGAGCTGTGTGGCATTCATTTCTTTTCTCATGTTTAGGCAATTTTATGTGTGTGTATATATATTTTTTAATGTATTTACATCATCCCATTATGTCATCCCATGTTATTTATATATATAAATATGTATTTACACATTTATGTCAAGCCCTGCCTTCCCCGTGTCACCCACCTCCCAGTACAAAAATCTTAAGTGCATCTCATTTTGGCAGCAGATGTAGTGGAATTGTGTAGGATCTACTGGAAGCACAAATTAAATTAAGTTTGAAAGAGAGCAAGGATTTACATTGTTGATCCCCACCAAAGAAAGCCCAGTTCAGATGAAGCATAGATGAACAGAGTACACACAGCCCAAAGGCAGAGAGCGGTGAAAGCGTAGCTCTAAAATGGAAAATCGCTAAATAAAACTGCACTAATTAGCTTCAGAATGCTCTTATTTGAGTATTAGAAATGTGTGTCCAATTTTGATGTGTGAACTTCAAAAAGGATGTTGGCAAATTGGAAAGGATTTGGGAAAGGGTTGCAGAGGAGAGATTTGAAAATCATGCTATCTAAAGAGAGAGACTTAGACTCTTAATCTCTTTATCTTGTCTGAAAAGAAGAATAAAAGATTACTTGAGGAAGAGATGTGTGATAATAACAACTCTTTAATCTAAAGTTGGAAAGCACTTGAGCAGTGTTGGGTAGACGTAGCGAGACATGGTTACGCTATATAATTTTGACTGTGAGTGTAATTGAACACTTGAGCAGCGTCAGTGTGGTGAGCATTGTCCGCTGCTTGACATCTGCGGTTAAGACTGAATGCTCAAAGCTGTAGACCTGAGGAAGCTGCAGGACAAATGCTCTAGTTTGCGTTGGACAAGTCAGATAATCATAGTGGAGCGATGGTGAAAACAATGTAACTGATTTTCCGGTAAAATTTGAGAAGTTTGGGAATGCAGCTAGGCAGCGTGGGTGCCCTGGTACCAGAAGATACTCAGTCACCAAGATGATGGTGGTAAAGCCAGAATTGGCAAGCTGGAAGTTGTGAGGAAGACTTTGGGCATGTGTTTTGTTTTGTCCATTCTCTGTTGAGAATTAATGCGTTATTATATGTTGAGGTGATGTTACAGAGATTAAAGGAAACGTGATCCCTTCTCTGAAGTGTGTAATACCTGTCTTTGGGAGAAAGAAGTCTGTGGATGGTAGAAATACATTTAAACCAACACAGAACCCTTGAGTTAGAAATCTTCAATGTCAAGTTCTACGTAAGAGCTGTGATGAAGTGGGACTACCTTGTGGCAACTGTCGCAGTCCATGTAAATACATTTCTGATGGGGGGAAAGGACAGGAAGAGTGTTGAAAACATAAAAAAGTTAGAGGCTTCATGTTTCATATTTCAGTGTTTGGCAGGTGTTAATTTAGCCTCAAGAAAGTCTCTTTTCTCTCTCTGCCTTTTTTGTTACCATAATGCATCCTTTCCGTTTTGTCTCTTCTTCCCAAACTTCCTTCCCTCATGCCCGTTCTCTGTTCAGTACGCTTGCACTTGGGAAATATTGTAAATTTTCCTTTTGTAAATGTGCAAGGGTGTACAAGGCTCAAACTGTTTGCCAGTTGGGACTGAAACCAAACAAACCCGAATTCAGAGCAAACCGGAATAGGACTTGAGCTATAACGTCAAGGCTGTGAACACCTCAAGGTCTGAGACCTTTAGAGCTCGGTCATAGCTTGGGCACACATCTGATGGTTAACAGCAATTCTGAAAGGAAACATCTGAAAGGATTTCAGATAGGAATGGTTGAACCCCGTGATCCAAGAGGTCTCTTCCAACCTGGTGATTCTATGACCTGTCAATATTAAGTAGCTGACTTTGCTGTTCAGAAACTTCTCTCCTTTGGTGGCCCAGCCCCTCTTGGCATCATGAGAGCACAACAGGGTATTTCGATTCGCTCTCCAAGCATCTCGTCCACACCAGAGTTTCATCTGAAGGTTTCCTTGGAAGACCACACTGTTACGGTACCAAGTGCATTGCAGTTTCTGGAGGAGAGAATAATAAACAGCTTGTTGAGGTAAATGGAAAGGTTTCGCTTGAGCTATGTGCGGTTTTGATCAGAGAAGGTTAATCAGGGAGGCATTCAGTCATACGCCTAAGGAATAGAAATTGGCTTTAAAAGGAAGTGCATACTCTATTAGAATAAATTACAAGGTAATGTGATTTGGTAAAGTGAGGTTTCTAACAGTTGAAACTGGAGTGGTCTTTTAATCTGTGATGCCTGTTCATTTATTTTAATAGCGAGTTTACAAAACCTACAATAAAGCAGACTATAAAAGATGTAACTTATTTAAATTATGCTTTAAAACCAAAGAATGTCTCTGTACCCAGTTTAAAAGGAAGCATGGCATTATGCTAAAATCATATATCCTTACAGACTGTTCCTCAGGGTGGCAAATCTCAGTGGTGTCATTTTTCAGATGTGTTTGATTATAAGTCATGCTTGTACCTAGAATTATAGTAAATTGAGTGTTCAGCTTTATGCTTGTAAGAGATCTTTGAATTTTAATTCAACTAACAACATGTGTAATATTTTCTTTAGTCCTAACACGTCGTTGTCAACTCTGCAGAGCATATTTCAGTACAATTTTGAAACATTTCTTTGCTAGTAAGCATTTCTGTCTTGGCAACACCCGAAGTGCTTTTCCATATCAGCAACAGTGCATGAATGCTGAAAACTCACTAGAGAATTGTGCTGTGCCTTGAGAGATTCTAACTCAAAAAATCAAATGCATAACCGGTAATTGCATTTAGAAAGTTACTATAGCAAAAATTAAGAATTAGTCATCTTTGAGACAGAATCTTACACACAGAAATTTTCACATCCAAAAATTTCTGAATAGAAGCACATACGAGAAGAAATTATCACAGAACAAAGCCCTCCCATGACACTTGGAGCTCTCTTGGAGCCTTTGAATCCGTTTCTACAACCTGGAGTCAGGAAGCTAGTAGGGAAGAATTTTCCAGATTTAAAATGTGATTTCTGAAATGGCTTAAATAAATAATAGAAATGTAGGTATATGTGCCAGCATACAGTGGCTATCTGTAGCCATAAGCACCGTTGTTACACTGAGGGCATCGAGTGACTGCAAAAGTTCAAGAACTGCCAGAGGGGTCAGAGAGGAGTATTTGCCTGGAAACCACAAAAATGCTCTTCCATTTCTAGAAGTGGATTTACATTTCCGTGGTGTTCTTATACTAACATCTTTGCAATGTGTCTGAGACTAGAGTTCCTGCTGGAGGGGTTCAGAAGGCACGTAGACATGGTGCTTTGGAACATGGTTTAGCCCGCACAGTGGTGTTGGCTTGATGATTGGACTGGATGAGCTTAGAGGTCTTTTCCAACCTTAACGATCGTATCATTTTTCACTGATGTGCGAGCGAGTGTTTGAAGGCTGATGTGTTTTTCCCCAGACTGTTGGAGATGTGCCAGCGTAGCTGCTGTAGGATGTAAACACAGTCACAAACTGGAGTGACATTTTATTATCTTTATCAGAAAAACTTCTACTCTGGAAAGCCAAGGCTGTTTTTTATGTTGATAGTCATCATTTAGCATTTAGCAGCTGTCATAAAGTTTTGGGAACCAACCAATGTTCTCTCTGCAGCGTTAGCGCGAATCTCCCTGGAACCTTATTGCCACGCTGGTTAAATCTGTGGGGGGAGGAGGAGGGCAAAAACCTCTGGGAGGGCTGCATTGAATACTGTATTTAACAGGAGAGGGTGGGAAAAAAAATCTGGTAAAGTTTTTAGTAATCTTGGCTTGAAGGGTAATTTTCTTGTCAACTATATAATTAATGCGCCATACATTACAGTAGCCCATTGTTATTCTAGAACGCCGGGATACATTTCAAACTGAATAGCTGTTTAACAAAACACTTGGCAGATTTATTACCCTTAGGTGATTCTGTCAGTCAGCGTTTTCACATGTTTAGCCTGAAGTAGGCAGAATCAATTTTGGTATCTATTTTGTGAAGTGCCGAGCTGTCGAAATTAAAGCACGCGCACACATGCACATCCCGCTAGAAAATCAGGACTTGTATTTGATCTTCATCTATTAGCAGTGAAACAAGAATTACCCTTGCAAGCTCATTGTTTTTTCCTTCCACAGTCAAGGCATCGGCTGCCACTTCCAATCTCTACGAAGAGGTGTTTTGTGGTCGTTTTCAGATAATGTCTTCAACGTTATGTTTATCTTTCCCTTACTTCACAGAACACATACTAGGCAGCTTTCTAAACCGATGTTCAGCAATAACCATGTATGTAATGGAAATCCTTAAACAAGGAGACATCATGTGGAATTTGCTGTTGCCAGGTCTGCATCCAAGGTGCAGTTGAATATTGGAGGGAAGTGAATTTAATAATGCCTCTTATCAGAGAGCTGTAGAATGGTTTGGGTTAGAAAAGAACTCAAAGCCCATCCAGTCCCACCCCTGCCATGGGCAGGGACACCTCCCACTGGATCAGGGGCTCCAAGCCCCATCCAACGTGGCCTTGAACCCCTCCAGGGATGGGGCAGCCAACACTGCTCTGGGCAGCCTGGGCCAGGGCCTCCCCACCCTCACAGCAAAACATTTTTTCCTAAGATTTCATCTTATTCTTCCCTCTTTCAGCTCAAAATCATTTCCCCTCATCCTCTCCCTGCCCGTGCTGATCCAGAGCCCCTCCCCAGCTTTCCTGGAGCCCCTTTCAGCACTGGAAGCTGCTTTAAGGTCTCCCTGGAACCTTCTCCAGGATAAACAGCCCCAACTCTCAGCCTGCCCTTGCCTGATAGGCTTAGAAATTTTTCCTCAAAGAGATTGTTTTAAGTTTCTTGTTACAAATTATTAGGATTTCAAGGATGGAAATGTATTCTGTTTTTCACTCAATTGGAGGAGGTACAGGATGCAAGTAGGAGTGGTGTGTAGCCCTGATATAGAGATGCAGATAAGAGGCGGTAGGTGGAAATAAAAAATGTATGTTGCAAGATTGAAACAGCAAAATATCACATAATTGTATTCTCACATTTTTGTTGTTGAGACAGTGTAGTTTTCCACCTATTTTAAATACTCTGTGAAATATTATTGGAATTTTTTTTACTTAAAATGAATAAGGAATACATTCCCTATCTCCAGTTTTTTCTCACTACTGCTTTTCTATTATATTTCTTCTTTTGCTATTATGCTTTCTGAGTTTTTTTTTTTTTAGTTTTGAAGTTTATGAACTGCCAGAGCTGTAATTTCTTTCCCATTTCACAATAGGTATCTTTGCTAGAGGCTGAAAAGTCAGCAAAGAGCAAAGGCAGAAAGGCTCAGTTCCCACACCTGACAATAAAAATATATAAAACCTATTCATAGTGATCTGCTATTAATAGGTTTAAAGGGAAGCAATTATAATAAAAAATATTAATGTGTATTTCCACCCCCAAACACTGAAATAGTTGCTTGTTTTTCACTTATAACTTCAACAATTAAAGAAAAAAGGCATGATGTTGCATGGCATAGCCTTGAGAGGAGGAACAGCACCTGAAAGAAAAAGATTGTAGATGAGAAACTGCAGTGAGCTTAAAGAAAAAAATCCCCACCAGTTGGGCACCTGGGTACTGCACCTGCTGAACTTGCTTGTAAGATCAAATTTACTTGTTGGAGAGACGAAGGTGCATTAAGTAAGCCAGGTTTGTCATGGGGAGATTGTTCCGGTGTCAATCACTGTCACCTCTAACCCCAGCCGGTGGCGATCCATCTGCGCTTGTCAGCCTGGATGTGGTTATATTCACTCGTGCATGAAGCTGGCACACGAGTCCACCGTGAATCTGACAGTACGGACCTTCCCACGGGGAGAGGCTTCTCAAATATGCCTAATTTAGATAGCTTTAATTAAAGACCAGCACATACATTTGCATATGAAGCACTAGCTGCTGGACAGCTTCCTTGGGAGTTGGTGAGAGGGTAGCAGGGAGGGACCAGGGGCTTCATCTTCCCCCTCTACCCTTGGGTGAGTCCCCCCAGTGTAGCTCCAGGCTGCATCTTCCCCAGGGCCCTGTGCTGGGCTCATGGGGGTTTGTGACACAGCGAGCCAAGATAACATCAGCTGGTTTACAGCAGTAGGAGATAGGGAGGTGTGGGGATCAGCAAGACCTCCAAGTGTTATCTTTTTCTAATTGATGTCAGACATTGCTCTGCTGGTGTTAACAAAGGTTCCCTGGGAAATAATTATGATAACTCCCCAGAAAACACTGGCTGACTCTCAAGTTACACTGAGCGCTGTGTTCTCCTTTTTAACTTGTAGCGAGGCAAGACAACCAGCAGTGCTGCCTCTGAAGTAGTTGGGCTGATCTTTAGCCTGGAGAAGAGGAGACTGAGGGGAGACCTCATTGCTCTCTACAACTACCTGAAAGGAGGTTGTGGAGAGGCGGGAGCTGGGCTCTTCTCCCAAGGGACAGGGGACAGGAGGGGGAATGGCCTCAAGCTCCTCCAGGGGGGGGTCAGGCTGGACATTAGGAAAAAATTCTTCACAGAAAGGGTCATTGGGCAGTGTCAGAGGCTGCCCAGGGAGGGGGTTGAGCCACCTTCCCTGGAGGGATTTAAGGGACAGGTGGACGAGGTGCTGAGGGACATGGTTTAGTGTTTGATGGGAATGATTGGACTTGATGATCAGTGGGTCTCTTCCAACCTGGTGATTCTATGTTTTTTCATAGATTCATAGAATCGTTTTGTTACAGGGAGTGTACTCCAAGCCTACTTAGGCATGTCAACTGCACCATTCATCTTGGGGTCATCTGCAGACATGCTGAGGGTACCCTCATTTCCACTGTCGATGTCATTGATAAAGCTTTTAAACATCACTGGTCCCCATTAGATCCTGAGGGACACCGCATTTCACTGAACTCCGTGGAGGTATTAACCATTGGCCACTGTCCACCGGATGTGACCATCCAAGCAATTCCTTATGCACCAAACAGTTCCCCCCATCAAATCCATAGCTCTCCAGTTAGGAGAGAAGGCTGTTGTGGGGGATCATGTCAACAGTCCAGACAGACAACATCCCTGGCCCTTCCCTTGTCCGCTGATGCAGCTACTTCATCACAGAAGAAACATGAAGTTGGTCAGGCAGTACTTGCCCTTGGTGAATCCACCCTGGCTGTCTCAAATCACCTCCCTGTCCTCTCTGTGCCTTAGTGGAGCTTCTAGGAGAACCTGTTCTGTGATCCACCTGGGCACAGGGATGAGGCTGACAGGTGGAAGTTCCCAGAGGCCTTTTTACCTTTTCTAAAAACGAGTGCAACGCGTCCTTTTTTTTTCAGTCACCTTNAGGAGAGAAGGCTGTTGTGGGGGATCATGTCAACAGTCCAGACAGACAACATCCCTGGCCCTTCCCTTGTCCGCTGATGCAGCTACTTCATCACAGAAGAAACATGAAGTTGGTCAGGCAGTACTTGCCCTTGGTGAATCCACCCTGGCTGTCTCAAATCACCTCCCTGTCCTCTCTGTGCCTTAGTGGAGCTTCTAGGAGAACCTGTTCTGTGATCCACCTGGGCACAGGGATGAGGCTGACAGGTGGAAGTTCCCAGAGGCCTTTTTACCTTTTCTAAAAACGAGTGCAACGCGTCCTTTTTTTTTCAGTCACCTTGAACTTCTGACTGCCATGACTTTTCAGATATCACCAGCAAATTCAGGGAATTGTTGCATCACCTCTATGATTTAAAAATCTCTTAATAATTGGGCTTTTAAAAAAAAAAACATCCTGAAGGTGGCAATGGGAAGTTTATGCTCTTCAGCCATTTGATTGTTTGTGTGCACCGTGTTTACTCCCCTGCCTTCTGCCAACAGTTGACTCTCTAGCTGCATGCTGGTCACATATAAAAATGCTTTGTAGTCCATAACTGTAATGCTGACAGCTCGGCTAGTATGTCATGAATTGGTTTTATTTTGTGAATTTTTAAGAAAGCAGCCATTTTCACTGACTTTGAATAATACAATTTTTTTTTTTTTTTAGTTCTGCTGATATTTGATAAAACCAAATCATCTTGGGAAAATACAGTGCTCACACTTTATTTGACCTTTTTATGGAGTCCATTTCAATTTCTGGTAGAAATAGGAATAAACAGAAGGTATAGAATTCCTACCCTGATAGTTCAAGACCTTTTCCTGCCTCATCTAACTTTCAGAAAGGGATAATAGATCTCTCTTGATATTCTGCTTTAAAAAATAAAAAACTTTTAAAGAGTTCTTCTTCTCCTTCTCCTTCTCCTTCTCCTTCCTTTAGCAAATTGTTTCCAGAGACTCCACTGCTTTTCTGGCTGAGTTGTGATAGCAGCCCTGTTGCATCCAATAGAATGGAGTCATACTTTACAACAATCAGATAAATTAATTGAGCACTGGCTTAAAATTCTTGTAGATGGAGACGATTTCATAGGAGAAATCTCTCCCTGGAGTAGAAGTGACTTGATTGGAGTTACCTTCAAAATCACTTGACCTGCGGTGCTGACACTGCAGAAAATGTGCACAAGCACCAGCTGAGAGTCAGAACGGAGTGAGCCTTCCCCACAAACACCCCTGCAGCTCCCACCAAGGAGAGGAGTGTGGCTTTCCTGAACCAGAAGCTGCATCTGCACTGTTCCGTGTTACAGCGATTTATTCTCCATGATGTGTGTCCAATCCCTCTTTGACTCTATTTTTCTGCACCCACAGCATCTTGTGGCAGTGAATTCCAAAATTTGAGCTGTTCTGACAGAAAATGTCACTGATGTCCCAGAGCTGTTGTAGGGGGGAATAGACTTTTCTTCCTTATTCACTTTCTTGGTGTCATTCATCATTTAATAGGCTTCTCGTGTGGCAGATTCTCTTTTCAGTCCTCTTGGCAAAACAAGCCTAAGTAGGGCAAACCTGTAAATGCTCCTACATAATCCACAACAAAATATAGCTCAAAACATTCAGTGTGCAATGAATACACCGTTGACTCCAGCCTGCTGCATACTTACAGAAAGGTTTTTGAAGTCTTGGGCCTAATTTGTCTTCCAAGGGAGAGAGATGTCCAACTCTCCTTTGAAAACTTCCCTCTTCCACCACTTGTCCATCAATATTTCCTATGTTTGCTTTGACGCTCGCCTACAAATGATTGTTGCCAACCACGCTGCCACCCTGCCTTGTCCAAGAGGTTTCCTGATCTCTCAACGCTGATTGTGCTTTGGCATATTCTTAGCAAGGCGCACGATCCTAAAGATGTCACAGATTGAATTCCAACCATGCCCTTCAGGTACCTTGCTCTGGTGGTCGATTATCCCCAGACTGGTGCCTTATTTTCCATTTAACTGTGCTTAGTTTCAGCTGCCAGGTTTTGGGTCATATTAGACTTTTACCCTCTCAGACTAAAACACACTAGACCGTAAAGGTCACTCCATACTTGGTGTCTTCTCACCATTGATGAAGTGACCTCTTGAAACTCTTTTTGACAAGCTAAGTAGATTGAGCTTCCTTCAGGGTGTTCACACTGCAGTGCAGTGCCAGTACAGACACCTCGGGCAGGATGGATGCGGGTGCTCAGCAGAAGGAGAGGTTTGTTGTGTGTTCAGTGACTACTGCTGTCCCTTCCTCTGTTACCCCTTCCTCAACGGGAGGCTGTGTTCCTAGGAGAGGTAGCAGAAGACAGTGTGTGCTTCATCCATTATAGTTTCTGCTTTGAATAAGAGTTGAGCCCTGATGCCAGACTGTAAAGGAACAGCTGTGTGTTGCCTTCTGCCATCTCTCTTCACGGAGTGGGGAATCTCAGGGCTGGCTAACCCCATGCAGGCAGATTTTCCAGAACTCTAAGTATCCTTTGAGGAGTCCCACACTAAAGCAGCTGTAGTGATCCTATAAGCTTTGGTGTCACATAATACTTGTGAAGCAGTGTCAACCTGTCTGTAAAAGTATCGTGAGGTGGAGGTTTTCTAGATTTTCATAATTCTTGTAGCCTTGTTCACACATTCTGGTGTGTCAGAAGCCTTTTCTAGGTGTGGAAATAAGTACTGGGTGAAGTACTCCAGCACTGTGTGTACTGCCAATACTACCCAACAGCACAAGGCCAAGAGCAAACTGTTCCGTGTTGTCTCTCTTTTGAGCAGGGGACTGGTCAACAGGCCTCCAGAGGTCCTTTTTACCTTGAAATTATCCTGTGACACCGCTGATTTACAAGACTATAGATGGACAAAAAAGCCAGTCCAGTGTCTTGGCAATTTTTTCAGTGGAAACCCCCCCCACCCTGATATTTTGTATATATTTTGGTTTATACCAAGATTTTCATTATTTGCTACAGGAATTACATAATGATAATCTGCACCTGTTCTGTTTCACTTTTTCCTTAACACAAAGATTTCCTCACGACTTCTCAGAAAGACAACAAAGGTATGGGGGTTTTTGCCAGTCTTCTTTTAAAAGGAATGTATGTATTGATCTGAATCTATTCAGCTTTACCCATGAGAAACAAACCCATTTTGTGTTACTCGGTATCGCATACATGGCTGAGCATTACGCTTATTTTCCAGATTGAAGGCAACTCACACAGAGAACTAAGGTGGCAAATGTACTTTTTACATTACCATGTAGGTGAATGTGAAGTAGAAAGAACTTGTATTGCTTTCAGTAAAGAGGATAAATGCTCAAGGCATTTGTGAACCATCCTAAAGTATAAAATGATGGCAAGAAGTAAGGAAACAAAACATCAGGCCTGTATTTGCTCTCTGATTATTCCTGTGCAGGTGTTGGAATTAAGTCTTCGTGGTTCCTTAAGCATCTTTTTCTTATTCCACAAACTCTGTCTTTGCTGTGGCATTATCTGAGTTATTTTCATAATTCATAATTATCTTGGTTCTGAAAAAAATTTAGACATACATTTAAAAGCATGATCCAATCTTGCCTGATTGCCACCACATTGTGTTTGAAGTAATTACCATTCATTTGGCTTTTGAGGCTGTTGAATGAATTTTCCACATGAGATTCCTTAATTTGTACATATTTTATTGCTATAAAATAGGTATTGGCAAGCTGCCTAAACTGTAGTGAAGGCCTTTAATTCTTATCCCTATGTGATGAAACAAATTAAGTGCGAACGGGGAGGCACAAGATAAACTCCTTAAAATGTATTTTGTTGACTTTTCAAAATTGTCCTTGCGCAGGTGCAAGTGTACAGGTAAAATTAAGGTGGCTCAGTTCTGTGCTGAAGAGCCGACATGGTTAGTTTGAATACGAGANGTGACCAGGGAAGCTGTGGCTGCCCCATCCCTGGAGGGGTTCAAGGCCAGGTTGGATGGGGCTTGGAGCCCCTGATGCAGTGGGAGGTGTCCCAGCCCATGGCAGGGGTGGAACTGGATGGGCTTTAAGATCCCTTCCAACCCAAACTGTTCTATGATTCTGTGATTCTATGATTTAAATCTCAGAATGTTGTAAGCAGACAGCCAATTGTATAGCTGCTCTCAAAGCCTGCCAGGTTTCATACCTGTGTTTCGCTAAACAATATTATGACAAAATTTTAGGAGAAGATCTGATGTTAACAAAGAAAAAGGGGAGAAAATGTTGTTGTTTTTGTTATTATTTGCTTTAAGGAATTGCAGGAAAGCTGACAGTTTTCCCTGTTTCCCTATCAAGGCACTTCAGGTATGGCCTTTAAGGAAAAAGAACACAAACAAAATAACAGTTCTTGGCATCTGCTCTTACATAGGCATAATTGGTAGAAAATTCTGCCCAGCCCAAACTAACGAAACCATCCCTAGTGATCTAGCATCTCATATTTATCATAATCACAAGGCTCTCATAAATTAAACAGCTAGACTGTGGAGGCTTTGGATCTGGCTAATGAGCACTTGTTGACAATCAGCTGTTCTGTGTGAAATCAAGGCTTGTTTCATGCTTCTAATAGGAAAGTACGGGAGTGCCCGGAATGCAGAGCTTGTTAAGAATCCTGGCTAATTGTACTCCTCAGAAGCAAAAGGTTTACAAATTGATAAATGTGTTATGCAGGAACACCAGGGCTTCCACAGAGGCAATTTCAGGGATTGGTGTAAACGTGGAGTGTTGTGGTGAGCAATCAGAAAGTTGGCTTCAAATCCTTAGCTTACTCTGACTTCAGTGGGACCACAGAGAACCAGAGTAAAGGCAGGTGCTCGTAGGCTTTGTTGAACTTTTCAACTTCAAACGTAAGAAATACATACAGAATAAGAAATAGGGAATAGCACATCTTCCTTCCCTCCACCCTTATCTCTTCAGCATAACCCAGCTGCCAAAGAAACTTATTTTAGTCATAGAATCATAGAATGGCTTAGGTTGGAAGAGACCATCTAGTTGGAGGTCATCTGGTCCAGCCTCCCCTGCAGTGAGCAGGGACATCTTCAGCCAGATCAGGTTCCTCACAGCCCTAACCTCACCCTAAATGTTTCCAGGGATGGGGCATCTACCACTCCTCGGGGCAACTTGTGCCCATGTTCCACCACTCTCATTGTAAAACAAACCAGTTCCTTTTAACTCATCTAAATCTATTCTCTTTTAGTTTAAAGCCATTACCCCTTATCCTATTGCAACAGGCCTTGCTGAAATGTTTGTCCCCATCACTCTTAAGCACTGAAAGGCTACAATAATGTCTCTGCACAGCCTTCTCCAGGCTGAACAACCCCAACTCTCTCAGGCTTTCCTCACAGGAGAGCTGTTCCACCCCTCTAGTCATTTTTGTGGCCTCTTCTGGACCTGCTGCACCATGTTGATGTCTTTCCTATGCTGCGGACTCCAGAGCTGGATGCAGGGCTCCAGGTGGGGTCTCACCAGAGCCGAGCAGAGGGGCAGAATCACCTCCCTAAGCCTGACAGTTCGAGTCATACTAATCCTTTCTTTATGTGCTTGAAAATCTCTTGTCCTTTTGAGCTCATTTTCGCCGTGCTGAGTCTTTGCTGGCCTGGGATGAACATTGTGGACACATTTGGCGCACTCTGGCTTGCTCAGTGCTGAATCAGTCTAACTGTTCTTGGAGATATCTAAATTTAAGAGCAGCGCTTCATGGGCTGCTGCGCAGAGGAGACTCAAGGATGCAGTTTCTCTCAGGGTTGGAGTTTCAGCGTAGCTATTTCGGTGTCAGTTCCAAGAAGCCTGCAGCGTTTCTGCTTGCAAACAGCAGATACCAGCACCCTGAAAACAACATGGGCTGCATCTCACCTAAGATTTTGCTTTTGTGTCTGTGTTAATGGCAGGCAGAGTTTGTTAATGGCAGGTGGAGTTCAGAAGTTGGTGCCTCTCTATCAGTTCTGGCCCCAGAGTGAGCTTCACAGAGGCTGGTTCCTCTGTTGCTTTGCTGTATGCACAGACGTGCACTGAGACGTGAACCTTCTCGTACCCACACACCAGAGGAAATCAAAAGACAAGGTCATGCCGGGTAGAAGGAAACGCTGCCGTTGGATCGTCAAGCTAATCATCATACTCTTAGGGCCCTCGTTCTCTGTGATCTCCTCATCTGGGGATATTCACAGCCTCTTTGAAGATTCTTTACTGAGACTGAGAATCCCAGAGAGGACAAATGCTCTGTTTTATTATGGCAATACATAACTTAATTTTGAGGCAGATCACAGATTTCTGTCTGACATTTCTACCTTTCAGCTGTTGCAGGTTTTTCAGCAAACAGTGAAGGAAAGGGAAGAAGACAAAGCCACCATGTTAAATGCTAATGTGCTTTCCTTCTCCCTCTGGAGGTAGATCTCAATAAAATGTATAACAGTTTTTAAATCTTGTTTCAATACATTTTTATGTGAAAATATATGAAGAATAGTCTGAAAGGACAAAAGAAAATTCTCGTTTGTCCTTTAGGCAAAGCTTTTTAAGTGTTCATACATAAAATATGATTGAGAATAGCAGTGGCATTTCAACTAAAGACAAAGGAAAACAAGGTTAAAAATAGTCTGGATTATCCTAAAAGTATAAGTTTCATTCCTAGATTCTTTGTGAAAACCTTATAAATGAAGTTGTGCAGGATCCAAGTGAACTGCTGAATTCAAGCTTACTTAGTTGAAGAGAGAATGGCTATGGACACACATCTGTTTGTGGTGTCAGTGGGACTGTGTCCTGGCTTGTTGGTGGCCTTTGTCCTCTGGGGAGGGGTTCTTTCTCAGGGAGTGCACAGATAGGATGAGGTGGTACGGTTTTAATCTGAAAGAAGGGAGATAGGGACAAGATCTTAAGGACAAATGTTTTGCTGTGAGGGTGGGGAGGCCCTGGCCCAGGTTGCCCAGAGCAGTGGTGGCTGCCCCATCCCTGGAGGGGTTCAAGGCCAGGTTGGATGGGGCTTGGAGCAACCTGATCCAGTGGGAGGTGTCCCTGCCCATGGCAGGGGTTAGGACTTAAGACTTCATGATCTTTAAGGTCCCTTCCAGCCCAAACCATTCCATGATTTACTAATCAGGTGAGATTCCACTTTAACCATAACCTTTGCAGTTTGGTTTCATCGCATAAATAAAGTAGCAGCCCTGGATTCAGGCTATAGTGAGCTGAAACGTAAATGTATGACTTTCTGTCCTCCTGCTTGGAAAAATATTTCTAGAAGCAGCCACACTTCATTGGAAGGGGCTGTAGTTAAGAAAACAGTGTAGGTAAACTTTGGAATGTTCATTTACAAAGAGAAAAGTATTTGAGCTTCAGGTTCTTCCCAACTCTGTGAATGAGATTTTATTCTGTGTGAGGAGCACCTCTTGGTGTTCCATTGCTGCTCTCTAGATGTGGCCAGTCACAAAATTGTGAAGTGCAGAAGTGAGTAAACCTTGATTTGTGCCTTTTCCTGGGTGGAGGAGGAAGAATGTGCTCGTGTCTCATCCTCTCTACATGAAGGGGCTTGCGTTCTGTCTCACACAATCTCTAACCTAGCTGTGGCTGCAGTGCTTCCAGTTGGCTGTAGCCTGCAGCCGAAGTCAGAGGAAAAGTTCAGACAGGTTGATTTATTGAGGAATCACAAAAAACCCGTGTTTCCTTCTATTTATCTGCTATGTTGCTTTCCTCTGATTGATCCAGCTGCATGAATGACTGAGCCCCTGAAGTTCCTAGCACAGGCAGGAGATGCATATGAGCAAAAGGGATGCGAATACTGGAACGTTTTGAGATAATGCAAAATATCTTGGCTTGGAGTCTCTGTCTTTTTTCTCTGCACGCCTTTTTTTCACCTCATTGGTGAAACTGTGCCAGCCTGGGCCTGTGTTGGTTAGCAGCGTGTAGAAGTCTTGAGTGTGCACTTGTCAACACTGCTGTTGGCACAATGCATTTGCAGTGAGCTTATTTCGTTTGAGAAACCAACATAATGACTTCACAGGCATTAGAGGGATTTGGAAGAGCAAACCAGCTCTCTGGAAGGTAGGATTATAATTTAGCAGTGCTGACTACAGTTTACTGACAGGTTGGATGAGATAATAATTTGCTGGGTAAAGAGCCCCTCTTTAAGAGTCTCCCCTGATTTTACATTCATTACGGTTAACACCATATATATGCCTGCGTTCCTTACTTAATTTTTATTTTGAACTACTTTTTTCCTCTTGTGGTTGAGGTGTCATGGGCAACAAGGCTGGTGGAGGGTCTGGAGCACAAGTTTTATGAGGAGCACCTGAGGGACCTGGGCCTGCTTAGCCTGGACAAGAGGTGACTGAGGGGAGACCTTATTGCTTTCTACAACTACCTGAAAGGATGTTGTAGCAAGGTGGGTGCTGGTCTCTTCAACCAAGTAACAAGTGGTAGGATGAGATGAAATGGCCTCAAGTTGCACCAGGGGAGGTTTAGATTGGATATTAGGAAAAACTTAACTGGTAGAATGGTGGAGCACTGGCACAGGCTTCCCAGGGCTGTGGTGGACACCATCCCTGAAGGTGTTCAAAAAATACGTAGGTGTGGTGCTTCAGGACATGGTTTAGTAGGCACGGTGGGGTCGGGTTGATGGTTGGACTTGATGATCGTGGAGGTTTATCCTGACCTTAACAATTGTGTGATCATAATTTCTGCTGTGTAGCAGTTGCTGTGTGTTTTGATGTTTGTTATCTTCTTTTCCATTTGCAATCCAAACTGACCTTTTGGCTACAGAACCGCTTGAAATATAGAAGTCCTGCTCACCCAAGGAATACCTCGAGAGAAGGGCAGTCCTGCATAATTTTCTATCCTCTCGCAGAAACCTTCATATTGGAAAACTGGGGAATATTACTTTCTGGCCCTGCACACTCTCCTGGGTAGAAAGGTCCTGAAACACAATTTATTGTAAAACACACAGTGGTTACAGAGCTAGCACAGTCAATGATATTCCTTTTATTACCACTCAGATGAGAACACAAAATGACATTGGAAAGCAGTGAACTCACCAGAAGGGCAGAGAAAGCCATTAAATTCAACACGCATCATATTTCATAATCAGAATCCTGCAGTCAGAGCTGACACCACTGAATGAGTTTGTTGCAGTCATGATAATATAAAACCTGCTGCATCTGCTTCCCTTGGCACTTTTCTTTGTAGACCCTTGCAGTGTATGGGCTATTAATCATCAGTAGCCAGGGACACTGCAGACCAATGCACTTTGTATTGCATAAATTGAAAATGCATCACTATTAGAGAGAAAACTGCCTTCTGTACATCTCTATTTAGATAAGCAGTTTCCTAAAGGGCTGCCATGCTATTATGGCTAACCACTTAATTGGAGTTCTTTCCACAGCCTAGTAATTGGGGCTGGGGGAGGGTAACGCAGTCCTTTTTTGTAGCGAGTATGAAAACAAGGCGGGGAGAGCATTCCCTTTCTTACCTTGGAAACCTGACAGTGCCGGAGCCGGAGGTGAGAAAATGCAGTCAAACACGCTGTATCATTTAACCTCACTAAATTCCCTTCATAAATGAGACGGGTGAACATACCCGTGCGTGGGAGAGGGATGTTGTGTAACCTGCGGATTCATGAATTTTCAGTGGCTGTCTGGAGCAACGGATCACCAGAGGAGGGGTGCTGCCTTTCCTTCGTTAGCTCTGCTCACTGAAGAGGGTAAGAGGAAGATAAAAAAAGTTTTAGTGTCAACCTGAGAAAAGGCAATTGCAAATTCAGTGCTCAAAATCGCTCTTTTTAAGGAGAACCCATTTTACTCTACCATCGTTTGCCCAAGTTTTATATGTAAAGAGGAAAGATCAGTGACTAATGAAAATGGGAGATCTGTAGTAATTTGACAATGAAAGTATGGCTTTTAAACTGTGCGTGTGCAACTGTAATTTGCTGCGTGGTTTAAGTGTCTCTTGAAGGGCTGCGGTTAGTCATTGGAACTTTATTGATCTTTGGTTATAGCTGCCCAGGCTTAATTCACATTACATTTATTGTACCTTACTCTGTGGATCTTATTTCCTACTGCATGCAGCAGATGTGTCAGAAACACTCGAGTCTGAGCTGAAATGATGGGAACTTGTGTTGAATCCCATGTCTTCTGATTCTTGCTGGCTCAAGCACAGGTATATCGGCTAAAGTGCTCAGGCACCAAATCAGAACTGAATGTAAATTGGGACCCATGCACATAGCTTGTTCAGAACTGTGATCATCAGCCTCTCCCAGCTACCACGGAACTTGGGTGTATTTGTGTTTCAACTACATTTTTTCATTTGATTTTTTCGGACAAAGTTCTCTAGAAAGTTTCAACCAAAATATTCCTGTCTTGATTGATCCAAATATCCTAGAGGATCTCTTGTCACTCAGGTACTACTATATCCCAAAGTAATATGAACTGGGGAGGGGATTCTTGAGCATGTCTGTCAGTGAGGCTGTCTAGGTAGAACTGGAGGATCTGGAGAGCCTGGGCTCTCGAATAAAGGGTGCCAGTACATTGGCTGAGAGATGGAGAAAGGAGTGTGAGGCACAGACTCTTGTTTGACTGTTCATTAGCAGCAGCATGTAAGAGTAATTCCCTGCATCTGAATCAAGCAAGGCTGGATGATGTAGCTGATTTGCACTGACTTGCTTCTCAGAAAGGTGCTAATTCCAAAGCCCTGACAAAGAAGGGATGGGGATATGAGAGCCCCTTTCAAGCAATAAGGAGAAAGGGGTATGTTAAAGTAATTCCCAGAATGCACAAAGTGTCATTGACTTTTAATTCATACCAGTTTAGTGAGGTGCGTGCTGGTCTCTTCACCTAAGTAACAATTGGTAGGACGAGAGGAAAGGGCCTCAATTTGCACCAGGAAAGGTTCAGACTGGATATTAGGAAAAACAGCTTTACTGGAGGAGTGGTGAAGCCCTGGCAGAGGTTTCCTAGGGCAGTGATGGAGTCTCCATCCCTGGAGGATTTCAAAAAGCTTATGGACATGGCTCTTCACTACATGGTTTAGTAGGCATGGTGGGGCTGGGCTGATGGTTGGACTGGATGAGTTTAGAGGCCTTTTCCAACCTTAATGATTCTGTGATTCTATTCTGTGACTCCAGGCTGCTGTTGTCCTGCCCTATCTTTCCAGCTTGCCTCTGTGTTCTTTGGTTCTTCTCTGCGTGGCAGAATTTAAAACGATTTTTGCTATATTCGGTTTCAGTGGAATTAGCTCTCAGAACTGGCTCGGGCAGTATTTGTGTGTGTGGTAGTGGTGCTCATAAGGGCTGGAATTCCATTTTAAACTCTAATCACTGGGTCAGTGGCAGGTAACAGGGACAGAGAGGTCGCTTGGTATGGGAGTTATGAAGGAGAACAGTGTCTTTACAAAGGAAAACAGTTTACTCTTGTGGACAGAACATTAAGGGCTGAGCTTTGAAGAAATCTGAAATTAGATCTGCTCAGTTTAAAAAAAAAGCACTCAAGTTGGCTAGTTGCATTCATTTTGCAATTTAATGAGAAGTTCATTTTATTTGAGGTAAACTGGTGGCAAGTTGTAAGAAACTCTAATTGTTGGTTATATGGTAAAGCTCTCAACTCATTTAGGATGAAGAACCTAGTACCATCTTTAACTGAAGGTAACGAGGAGCGTGTTCTGTTTTAAAGTAAATTGTTCAAGTTGGAAGGGACCTTAAAGATCATCCAGTTCCAACCCGTCAATACTAAAAGAACAAACAAACCAAATCCCCCAATCCACACACTTGTATTCAAAGCTACTCGTGCTTAAATTTTAGCTTTGAACACAGGTTGTTTTGCAAAAAAATAATATCGAGGCATGGAAGTATCTTGTTGAAAGAAATAAATTATGCAGAGGTTTCCTAAATAATTTAACAGATACAGTAAACAAAAATTATGACTTCTTACAAAAAACCCTCAACTTGCTAGCATTTTGTTCCTATGGTAACAGATACGGGTTCTGTGTTTTGAGGCTTTAATTTTAATCACAGCGGATCTGGTCCTTGGTCAGAGCAGCGTTGCAGATGCAGAGTGATGTCCCAGAAGTTCTGTCAAATGTCAGGCTGGCATCCTCTCCATCTTCTTCTGTAAATGACAATAGCTATATACTGATACAGCATTTTCTTTAAAATTATTTACTATTATAAATTAAAATGTTCTGGTATCAACCAGTCAACATAGTTTTGAAAACAAGTTC
>WAAB01009651.1:2100-13130 GCA_013389865.1 Piaya cayana | reverse complement strand
TTCCCTGCTTGCTACCTCCATACTTTCCACCCTATAGGTAGGTGGGCTACTAATTTTGAGAATATGCATGAAAATTTTTAATAAACATACACACATTTCATAGCGCTAAGCATAACTTTTTCAAAATGTTGTGCACTTTCTAAAAATGTTGCTCCATCACTATCATGCTTATAAATTTGAAATAAAAATGAATTGGTCTAAGTCTAAAAGAAGACAAGTGTATAGAAAACACTTTTTTCTGATAAAATGAACCAAGTCATATCTATTGATATGAATCTCATCTTTGAATTTACATTTCCTAATTACTTAAAGTTGCTTTTAATATAATTTGGGGGTTTTGTTACTTACTCTTTGCTGCTACTGAATGTATAAAAATTTAAGGAGTTCGGCTTCCTTGGTGTTCCAGTGACAAGGAGATGTATCTAGAAGCACATCAGCACATACAGCAAACTGCTCTATAAGGTGTGTAAGTGGTTCCTGCTTTATTGAATAGTAAACACTGAGAAAGGTCACTTCTACTGTCAAGGAACAAAGTCTTTTCAGAAGTCATAAGGATTGTTTTAAATGGATTCTGAATTCTTCTAAGAAACAATCCTACATTTTCATTAGCGCTAGCACAACTGAGAAGTTTTAAGTGTTTTAAGTGGGGTTCCCCAGGACTCAGTGCTGGGTCGTCATCAACGACCTGGATGACGGCATCGAGTGCTCCCTTAGCAAGTGTTCAGATGACACTGAGCTGGGTGGAAGTGTGGATCTGTTGGAGGGTCAGGAGGCTCCAAAGGGATCTGAACAGGCTGGATCCATGGGCTGAGACCAATGGGATGAGGGTTAACGAGGCCAAATGGCGGGTCCTGCATTGGGGCACAACAACCCTGAGCAGCTCTAGACTAGAAGTCTGGCTGGAAAGTGCCTGGAGGAGAGGGACCTGGGGGTGTTGGTTGACAGCGACTGAACATGAGCCAGCAGTGGCCCAGGTGGCCAAGAAGGCCAAGGGCATCTTGGCTTGGATCAGAAATGGTGTGACCAGCAGGGAGGTTCTTAAGCCCCAACAGGAATCATAAACCCAGTGTTCCTCGCTCATTGGTGAAATACCCATGTTCAGGTTGGTTGGGGTTTTTTTTTTCAGTCAAAAGGAGAGATTGTGCCTTATCCAATCAAGTATTTTTGGCCAGGGAAGCAGAGCCAAGACCTGCTACAGCAAAGGCTAATATCTCAGTATTTCAGAAGCACTGAACTGTAGCACATTGCATTGGAAGCGGTGATTTATTGCTCATTCATGAGTCGGAGGAGAGGCTGAGGGGATCTCAACTTCACCTCGAAGTGTCCTGTCAGCTCTGGGGCACAGACCAAGACTGTATTGACATTTTTTTAATGGTGCACTACATTGTCAGCCTGTATCTAAAATGTGGCCCATATCTACGTTTTATAGTCCTGTGTGAATAAAGTTAATCAGTGTTAAAAATGTTTCTGCCTGCACTGTAAACTGTCAATATCCAAGCCATTGATCTAATTAATCTGTCATTATTAAGGAATTCAGTGACAAAAATAATAAATCCTAGAATGTCCTGAGTTGGAAGGCGCCACCAAGATCATTGAGTCCAACTCCTTCTCTGCACAGGACGACCCCAAAATTCATACCACGTGTCCCAGGGCACTTCCCAAATGCTTCCTAGATATCATTAGACTTCATGCAAAGACTGTTTCAATAGGGAGCCTGTTCCAGTCCTCCATCACCCTATGAGTGAAGAATCTTTTCCTAATATCCAACCTAAACCTCCCTTGGCACTTCTCCTTGCCTTCATCCCTTTATTTAAGGCTTTAAATACGCTATCATGCAAGTCGGGCTAAAGAGGTTCACAGCCTTTACTGAGTAAATGTTTTTTTTTTCTGCTAATTAAGTATTTCACCCCACCGGACTGATTTATGGTTAGACTGTAATCAGTTTGATTAGAATCATAGGGGTTTGATTTAGGCAGCGTTCGCTGCATTTCTAATCTGATTAATGGAACGACTTTCTCATAAGAAAATATGAATTACCTGGAGAAGATTCAAGGTTAGTCAAAGCCAGGGTCTTGTCATTGGCAGAGTCTGGCTCGAGATTCATTAGAAAATAAAAGAAAGTAAAAGAAACGTCTTGAAGAATTATGTAATGTCGTTGAACTATTTTATCTTCTTCCATAAATATACATCTACATCTACATTTATATATATGTATACACATTCCTCGAGCTCACCAGTCGCTGTTTTTGGCTGCTTTTCAAGGAAAAGTATAAATATATTTAGCTGTCTGAATTTATTCATATCCTAGGCTGAGAGAGTTATATTTCAAGATGTAAATGTGTTTCTAAGGCTTAACATTTCCTTCTTCTTGCTAACTTTTAATTCTTGAAGTTTCTGAGACTCATATAAATATTAAAACTCTTTTTTTTAACTTTAAGCTCTTATCCTCAACGATTCCCTTTGGCATTTTTTATACAGAAAAATGACAATAAGTAATCTTACACCTTTGAAAATTCTTTTCTTTGTTCACGAGCACAGATTTTAAAGCCAGAAGGGGTCATTGTAATCATCTAGAATTTCTGCCGCTATGAAGCTCACAGTGATTTTGCACAGCTTCGTTTTTGAATAATAACGTATTTTAAATCAGTCTTAATTAAAAAGATCTTTAGAGATAAAGAGCATACTGTACTTCCCATTTGAGTTAGAAGTTTCAGCCTGGCTTCCATTCTCCACTCAGTATTTTAAATGCAACTTTTGTTCTCCCCATTTATTTGTCTTTGCTTCTCTCCTCTGCCTTATATTTTATCACGTCCCTCAGAGGGTTTTGTATATAGAACTCAAACCCTCAACTTTCAATTTTTTCTCTTCCAAAGACAAAGTTCCAAATCAATAAAATATTTACAAATTTTTGATTGAATTTCAATCTCTGAGTTTGCTCAAATTCAGCCCGGCAATTGATTCTGTTAGAATTTATCTATGGGTTTTTGCTTAATTATTAACTTTTCCAAGTAAAAGGGAGTGTGATTCAAAAATAGTAATTTCAGCATGCAAGGCATAACTTCAGGTATTTTTTTTTAAATAAAAACAAGAGGACTTCTTAGGAATTAAATCGCAAATGCCTAACTGCAATGTCTGTAAATACTGCTGATTTCCATTTTATCTGACTCGCTAGAATATATTAGGAGAAAATTCCCAGCCAATTAAAAAAAATTAATAAAAAACAAATTAAAAAAAGTTTTAACATACAAGCAAAATTTCTAAAACCAGGAAATCACTGGGAAAAAACCCTCAAACTTGGTGACAAAAACTCAGCATGTTTCCTTCTCTTTATAGTTACTATCTACTTTCATTATCTCAGCTTAGGAATTAAATGTATAGTCTGTAACGAGGGCACATTTCTTATTTCTGTGTCTTTTTAATGAAAAGTTTGACCTTCACACACACACACAAAAGGGGAGAAAGAGGTAGATGTGGAAAATATAACTGAAAGTTCATTATTTGCTTTCAGTCCAGAACAGGGACGTAATGTTAAAATAATAAAATTTCAAGGAGAAAAAAATGGGCTGTGATTCAAATGTCCTTTCACTATAAATTTACAGATTACATTCAGCTTTTGAAAGCTGGTGTTGTGGTTTCAGATGGGATAACAGAGGAGCAATCCTATGAACTAACAGGATTCCTCCTATTTTAAAATTAGTTCCTGATTTTTTAGTTCAAGTCACACACAAATTAAATTCTAATCTTTAGCCAGTTTTATACTGAAACATTAGCAAAAACCCCTAAATTATCAAATCATGGTTTTCACCTCCCTGTGGCTGAAAATCTGATATTTTATGCATAAGTTTCCATTGCTGATGACAAATCATTTGTTATGGTAATACTACTGGAAAAACTAAAATAGTAAGTGAAAAAAAAAAAAAAAGAGAGAAAAGTAAAAAGCATTTCTATAATCAACTATTTTTCTGTATTTTCTCCCTTAAAAGGTGCTTTGTGGATTAATCTGATGGTAACTAGAGTTAAGATGCCATATAAACATCAAACGTTTTCTTAAGGTTTTAAACTGGAACAAAATTACATGTAATTATTCTTGAAATTTATTACCTGTTGGATCTGCATTCTGGCTCCAAATGAGCAGCTTATTTTTAATTTATTGGATTCATCTGTGCTTTTGTATTTTTAATGTGATGGGTAGAACAGAACAAATCCAGCGCAGGCTGATGCCAATTTTAATATAATATTCTCCTACTTTGGGGACTTCACTAGCTGTGTGGGTCACCCAATAACATCATTCAGACTTCATAATGGACAGTGAATCTTACAGTCATTCACTGCCATTTGCTCAAGGAAGCCGTGCCATGATAAAATCCATTCAATTTGAAACACCAATTAANCTTGGGGCACAACAACCCTGAGCAGCTCCAGACTAGGAGAAGTTTGGCTGGAAAGTGCCTGGAGGAGAAGGACCTGGGGGTGTTGGTTGACAGCGACTGAACATGAGCCAGCAGTGGCCCAGGTGGCCAAGAAGGCCAATGGCATCTTGGCTTGGATCAGAAACGGTGTGACCAGCAGGACTAGGGAGGTTCTTCTCCCTGTGTACTCGGCACTGGTGAGACCGCTCCTCGAATCCTGGGGTCAGTTGTGGATCCCTCAGCACAAGAAGGATGTTGAGGCTGTGGAGTGAGTTCAGAGAAGAGCAACAAAGCTGATGAGGGGTTGGAGAACAGGCCTGATGAGGAATGGTTGGACTCGATAATCTGGTGGGTCTCTTCCAACCTGGTGATTCTCTGATTCTGTGATTGTATGATTCTATGCTGGTGAGAGAAAGCTGATTTTTCAGGTATGTATTATTTCTCAGCATAGATGTCTGAACATCTATGTTTTGATCTTATCTTTTTCTTCTCCTTCTACAATATCCTCACACTTTCCACGTTTCAGTTGCTTCCTGTGTTCTTATTAAAAAGACACATTTATGGTGAAAACTTCCTTATATTAATGTCTTATAATACTAATGTACATCATGGTAAGTTTTATATAAGACCAATATTATATATTAATATAGAGCTTGAGGGGTAAAACCACTAGTATTATGGCCTTTAAACTCAATTATATCAGTGATGAACTGCAGTGACCAGCCCCAACATGATAAATACTCAAAGAGGAGGTAGAAGACCTGACAAGATGCTTAGTATTTTTTCTAATTATAAGAAGAGTTTTGTATCAGAACTTCCTGGGATTCTTCTCACAAGGAAGTTGATTGGTTATTTTTTTTCATTAAGTGGCTTTAAATATTTTTATAATATGTGTATAATTCTTCTCCCTTGCTGTGACACAGTGTTTATAGCTGCTGTAAATCTACACTCAAGTGTAAATAAATAACAAAAATTAATATTGGATAAATCCTTTCTGTTATATACTGATGATATGATGTCTTAATTCCATTTGCTTCATATAAGTGCTTCTCAAAATTTATAAATAAAGCTATGAAAAGTAAACCAATTGACTTCCATTTCAAATTCTATGTCAGAATAGCCACTTCATTGGAAAACTCCAGTTTTGTAGTTTCCAAGCTTTATTTTGATCACGTTAGTAAATTTTTGACGTAAAATCTCAAATTTATCTGCAACAGAAAGGACCAGAAAGAAGGAAATAATAAACTGTACTTGCCTATGAACAAAATTCATCAAAGCACATCCATGAGGGACATGGGTTAATGATTGATAGGAATGATTGGACTTGATGATCCTGTGGGTCTTTTCCAGCCTGATGATTCTGTGAATGTATAAAGAAGTTTAAAGTCAATGAAATCACACATATCTTATCAAGGCCCGTGTGTACCCCAACATGCTGCCAATTTCTTGAGGCCAGCTTAGTAGTAGGTATTAAAAAAAGAATAATTTCAGTAGGATGAACAAAGTCACAGGACGCTTTCCGCTAATTATAGTGTTCTGCCAGAAGTGAGCTAGTGAAAAACAAATCTAACATGAGGGACAAACCCCAGCAATTAGATGAATTCAAAAAACCACGGTTGAAACGCTTCTTTGCTTCTTGCTTCAAGTCCTGTCCCGCTGAGAGTAAAACAACATAACAGCACGAAAGGCACGAAGAGCAGCTGGCAGTCCAATAACGCGCCAGAGCTGTCAATAGTGTCCACATGGTTCTCCGCATGAGGCATTTAGAGGATCCTGAGACTGTTAATTTACGATATATTGGGAAGAGAGACATCCCTTTTCAAGGCCGTTCTCCGCAGAAGAGATTTAAATGGTTAATGCAAAAAGGAAAAAAAAAAATCATCGATTATTTCTGTAAACCTGAAACTACGAAAATAATGAAATCAAAACCAGTGAAAAATCTTATCTCAAAAAACAGTGCAGAAGCTTATCTATACCTGACAAAAAGTCTTTAGATTATAACCAATTAAAAATAGACCAATTAGGAAAAAACCTCCATGATTATTGAGTTTGTTCTACTTCACAAATCACTTGAAGAACACTAGTCTTGTAGCACTTACATGTTTAGAAGTTATTACTTTATTATTATTATTATTAACTAAAACTGAGGAGGCTAATGAAGAAGTAATGCATTGTGATGCAATTCACTTTAAATTTTATCATTATTTACAAAAACCTGGACTTTCAATGATGATTTCAATAGACGTCATGATTCAGTAAGGAAGGAAATAGCGATTATTACAATAAACAGACATCATTGATAATTTAGTAATTTAATTATACGCTTTCATTTTGAATTTGAACACTTCAGTTGAATTTTTTTCTATTTATTTTGTCAGGAGTGTCCAGCCAAGTGGTTAATTTAGGTCTAGCTATTAAAAAAAGAGAGTTACATAATTGCTATAACAAGCAAACATTTAAGAAGGATTTTGTCTTCTTTCTTTTCTATGAATTGAATTTGTTTGCTTCATATTTGATCGTGGTTTTTGTGCTTTTCATAAGGCTTAGAGTCAATGCCTGATATAAGAAAAAAACCCCAAATGTTTGCAAGATTTAACTCTCTTCCTATTTTTTTGGCTTTTCCTCATTCTTAAAGAGTGAAACCCTTTTCCTAGTTCTTTAATATATGTCACTGATTAAGAAGACATGTCAGGTAGTCAGAGTGATAAGACAATATTTGATGAAAATTGAATGCAGGAAAGGTAAGTTCCCCCCCCCACCTGCTTCCAACATGTGATTAATAAAATAAAGCAAAGTAAATCTCTGTTGAAAACAAAAAGAATTTCAAGTTTTTAAGGAATTGTACACTACTTTGACTGGAAAAAAAGGGTAGTCTTAATGATTTGTTTGTTAAATGTTTTTTGTAGAAGGATTTCTATGGGACCAAACCCATAAATTACTGCATTTTTAGTAAAGTTAACGTAGAATGTGTCTTTTCTGAAGGCTCTTTCTCTTCAACGTGTGTTTTGTGTAATTACATTTTCTCTTTCCACATGTCTATTTAAATTCCTCGCTTGGCTTGAGCCTCTTTAGGCTGTGTCCCACCTTTAATATTGTTAGGGTAGGCTCAAAATAAGCTGAGTTTAACTCCTACTCAGTAAATTATGTTTCTATCTGACACACGCCGTTGCCTGACTGCAGGAAGGAGTCTGCCTCCACCTAACTGAAATCTATCACACGGAAAAAAAAGTAACCAACACCATTTACCTGCACTGATTATTTATATATAATTATGTTTAATGATATATAATCATTATATTTAATGATTTTTTATCATTAATAAGCTGGGGGAGGTGGGTTGATCCTGGCTGGATGCCAGGTGCCCAAGAAAGTACGATGATCATGGGCAAAAACGCCCTCAGCTTGGGGAAAATTAAATTTATTACTAATCAAATCAGAACGTGATAACGAGCAATAAACACAGATTTTAAAAGTGCCTTCCCCACACCCCTCCCTTCTTCCTTTGCTTAAATTTATCCCTGGTTTTCTCTGCCTCCTCTCCCTCAAGCCACACAGCGGGATGGGCAGTGGGGGTTGTGGTGAGTTCGTCACGTGTTTCTGCTGCTCCTACTCAGGGGAAGACTCCTCATACTTTTCCTGTGGTTCAGCATTGGGTCCCTCCCATCAGAGACCTACACAAATTTCTCCAGCTTCAGCCACAGTTCTTCACAAACTGGTCCAACATGAGTCTTCTCCATGGGATGCGGTTCTTTAAAGAACAGGCTTCTCCGGTGTGAGTCTCTCATTGGGAGCAGAGTTGTTTCTCTCACATATTCTCACTCTTCTTTTCTTCTGCAGTTGTGCTGGGTTTCTTTCCACCCTTATTAAATATCTTATTGCCGGAGACACTATCACCACTGCTGATAGGCTTGGTCTCAGCCAGCAGTTGATCCATCTTGAAACCAGTTGACACTGGCTCTATTGGACATGGCAGAAGCCTCTAGCAGCTTTGCACAAAAGCTACCCTTGTAGTCCCCCCAGTGCCAAAATCTTGCCACGCAAACCTGATATTCACTTCAAATAAATTTTAGTTTAGTAATTTCTCATTTTATGACCTTAAAATGTTATACTTTAAATGAAGACGTGGGCATTCAAACTAAAATGAATTCAGTCATTTCTACGATAAATACTAATAAACTCTACCATTCTACTGATAAATTCTACAAAAACTACTAATTGAATAATACAGTTGTGTCTCCTTAGTCTTTATAAGTAAAGATGTAAATGTAAGAATATAATGAATTCTCTGTTCTTATTTGTTTATAAGAAATAGAGAAACAAGATACGATAAATAAGCAAACGAGGTCCTGAGGGACATGGGTTAGTGTTTGATAGGAATGGTTGGACTTGATGATCCGATGGGTCTCTTCCAACCTGGTGATTCAGGGACATGGGTTAGTGTTTGATAGGAATGGTTGGACTTGATGATCCGATGGGTCTCTTCCAACCTGGTGATTCTATGATTCTATGATCAGTTCTCGGACTTATCACAATGGCAGTGCCACAGTATAAAAATATCACATAAGTGGGTTTTATTATTGGGTTTTTTTGGGTTCTTTTTGGCTGGTCGGTTGAGTGGGCAATCACTCACTCTCTTATATCTAGAGTTCAAAAAAGACTCAAGGTAATTGGTCATTTCACTTCAGCCCACAACTCTGTTACTCAACTCCTCAAAAGGTCTGTTCTCCAACCTTTCATCAGCTTTGTACCCATTCTCTGGACGTGTTCCAGCATCTCAATGTCCTTCTTGTAGTTAGGGACCCAAACCCGAACACGGTATTCGAGATGCACCCCAGCATCAGCTGCATTTTGTTTCCTTCTTACTTCCCTTTGTCTTTAAAAGTGATCGAGATACTGCAAACAACACCAGTGGTTTTCAGTGTGATGTATCACTAATAAAGAAAAATCAGTAAGTTTAGAACTCTGGTTCCCATGACAACCATATGATGTTGCAGAGAAAAAGAATAGTTTCTTGAGCAGCGAGGCTTCCTAAATTTCAGAGAGCTACCATCCATAGTCATGAGGGAGAAACTGGAGTTTAATTCTTGAGGCTTCCCTAAAGATATATCTCAGGTGTGACATCAAGTCAATAGAACCAGATAGAGAATAAACCTTACTGAAAAAGCACAAAGCAAACAGGAAAATAAACTTCATAATTAAAAAGTTGCACGCTGTAAAGTCACAGCTCTCAAAGTGTCATCTCAACTCACAGTTTTTGATAATAACAATCATTTCCCTTTGGCAAGTTTTGGCAAACGAAATAATTTTGTTTGCTTGAAGAACAAAGGCTTCTCCTAACTCTACTTCACGCTCAGCCTGTAGTTTGGATCGTCTACCTCTGTCGCAACCCAACCCCGACATTCTAGGAGTCATCAGGGGTAGACCCTGGCTCTTTAAAAAAAAATTAGAGACTCCCTTATTAAGGTGAAAATGACACCGATGATTGATTTAAACAGAATTTATTCTCACAGGCAAAATTCTCAGGGTAGGAGAACTGTTGGCTGTTTAAATCAATGATGAGAACAAAGAGAATAAAGTAGAGAAAAGGAAAAGAGAAAATGAAGATGAAATAAAAGAAAGGGGCGTGGTTTAGTATTTCATAGGAACGGTTGGACTCGATCCGATGGGTCTTTTCCAACCTAGTGATTCTATGATTCTAAAACCAGCAGATTTACCTCTCTAGGGAATCCAGTGATGTCAACTACTTCTGACAACAAAGGGCACGCAGTGGACATGTCTTCAGAGTGTCATTTAGAGTTTTTGGTGGACTTGCACAGTGCTCCCTTTGGAAGGTTCTGCAATTTAGTCTGGAGTGTTTGGAGGGGATCTCTGGCAAGTCTGAGGTATCATCTGCCCTTTCTCCCCCTCCCAGAAGGCTTGTTGTGTGACCTCCCCGGCAGCAAACAGCTGGGCTGCTTATAAAATCATAGAATCACCAGGATGGAAGAGACCCACAGGATCACTGAGTCCAGGTGAGGCTCGCTGAGAGGCTGCCTTTTTGCTGCAGTCTTAACAGGTGCAGAACAAATTGTTTAAGGCAAACGATTTAAGCAGCAAGAACCAACCTCTTACAATCCCCATCTCACAATATAACCCACATTTTGAAGTGACAAGAGATTATAATGTTATAGATCCCATACCTGTGGTGAATAAAACTCTGTATGAAGAGGCTAAAATCTGGGTAATGCAATATAATCTAATCCTATTTGTTTCAGACCATAGATGTATCATTCCCTATTTTATCTAAAGAAGGTCAACAACCTTCCCTGGAGGTGTTTAAGACGTGGGTGGACAAGGTGCTGAGGGACGTGGTTTAGTGTTTGATAGGAATGATTGGACTCGATGATCCGGTGGATTTGAAGGCAAAAATGGTCTTTCCTTTGAGCCTTGTTAAATAAGCAAATTCTATCAATTGACATCTGAACGGAAAGAACCAACACAAATTTCTTAAAGCCTTTGATCTCGTAGAAAAGATAAATGCTCTATAAAATCATCCTTTTGGTTTTTCAGTTGAGAAGGAATATTTTGCAATAAGCTAAAGTAAAAAAAAAACCACATGAAACAAAAGAAGCTTTTCACTCG
>WAAB01009650.1:3001-15499 GCA_013389865.1 Piaya cayana | reverse complement strand
TGCTCTCTACAACTACCTGAAAGGAGGTTGTGTAGAGGAGGGAGCTGGGCTCTTCTCCCAAGTGACAGGGGACAGGATGAGGGGGAATGGCCTCAAGCTCCACCAGGGGAGGTACAGGCTTGACATAAGGAAAAAATTCTTCACAGAAAGGGTGATTGGGCACTGGCAGAGGCTGCCCAGGGAGGTGGTTGATTCACCTTCCCTGGAGGTGTTTAAGGGACGGGTGGATGAGGTGCTGAGGGACATGGTTTAGTGTTTGATAGGAATGGTTGGAATCAATGATCTGATGGGTCTCTTCCAAGCTGGTGATTCTATCATTCTGTGATTCTATGACTTGAAGAGTAATTTGGGGTTTTGTGAAGGAGCAAGTGGCAGAAAGAGACCCTGGAGGCTTTGAGATCCCACTTAAACAGAAAGAAAGCAGACATTTCAGGTACATAAACTGTCTCTCATATTAAAAAAAGATTTTTCAGGAACTATCATGCTTTCACTTAACCATATTTATGGAGCTCAACAACAATGGGATGTATTCCTGCAGCAATCCTTCAACAGACTAAATGATCTTCTTTATTTATTTTAATGAAAGCATGACAAGGTCACATTTCCTAGAAAGATTACTTCAATGAAGGCAGGAATAAAACAATCAGTATAGGACACTGGGGAATTCTTCCCCAAAAAAGGGTTTATCAAGTATGTTTTTTCTCAGATTGCAAGGCATAGTTTCAGCTCCTCTCTGCAGAGAAAGCAAACAGCACCTAACACATGTTTAATTCAAGAATTCAGACACTTTATTTAACTTACCATAAGGCAAACAAGTTTTTTATCCATGCTCATGCACAAGATAAAAGAATTACAATAACACATTTAAAAAGTTAATCTCTTTGTAAACTGTAGAGCAGAAACATTACAGAGGCTTTAGGCATGGTTAGTGAATATTTACTGGGATCAGTGAAATGGAATTAAAAAAACCCACAAACTAAAAAAAAATCCCTGAGTTATTTGGCAGCAATTTATCCTGGCCAGTTAATGGTAGTTACAAATGTTAAAAACACAAAAGAAGCAAAGAAAAAAAATAATAATTCAATCCTCTCCTTATAGGTTGGCTCACTAAAATTTCTAAACTTAGCTTACACAAATTTTCATTGCAAGAATACTCAAAAATGAGTTAAAATCCCTATAAAATTTGTTTATCTTTTAAGCAAACAATACTAGTTACCCAGGACCAAAGATAAAGTTTTGCTGCCATCCCTTGGAAGGCCTGTATCTCATTATCCATTGCTCTTTTTGATCAGCATGTCTGGGCCTTGTCCCTGCACACAGGGAGCAAGTTAAGACCAGTGGTAAAACCACCTTACAGAGCAGCAGAGAAGAAGGAAAAAGTAGCTAAAACTTATTATTAAGAAAGAAAATATCAAGTACCGTCCAAAGGACTAAATCAGCCTTTTGGAAATCTAGGACAACTTAACACATTATAAACATCTAGTAAAGTACTTATGGATTACTCGAAAACAGAATAAGGTATAATTACAACTAGGTAATCTGTGTTTTCTTTGTAGATGCTAAAAACAGATAGAAGTTTTTAACTAATCTATTTCTTTTCTATTTCTTGTGTTTTCCCAGTGCTCAAATACACTTGGCTAGAAGAAAGAAAAACCCACATAATGAGGAGTGATGTGATGGGGAAGTTGCATTTTTGCAATTGGAATTTTCTTGTTTCTCTTTGTTACACAGCTTGTCTGAATTGTCACACAAAAGAATTGATCCTTACCTGAAACAATGCATTTTCCTTTTTTTTACTGAGAGAAATGTGATCATCAGAAATAAATAAATTGTTCGGTTACAGATGGGATGTCAGACACCAGCAAGCTAGTGCCAGCTTCAAAAACAAGGGACCATTCATAACTACAATTCATATTCTGTTCTCATTCTTCTGAAATCTTGGCTCCCCTTTTACCATCATTTGTAACTGTCTGTACACTGAAAATAGATATCTAACAAACAATGTCGTTTAGCCCAAGACCAACTCCCTTTATAGCTGCAGTTAAATTTAAGCGGTGTTCTTATTTCAGTCCCCCCAATCATAGTAAACTGCATCTTTTTATTTCACTTTAGTCCAAAATACAAGCTTCTGTCCCCTAAGCATACTTCACTTCCATAAACTAAATCATAAAACATGCAAGTGCTTTTCTTGCCAATATTAGAGAAGCCCAAATTTAGCTGCTTCCTTTCTCAGTCATAAAATCAGCTCAAACCAGTTAAAACCTAAATAAACCATGAAATCATTCACTAAACAACACAAAAGGTAAGTAAATAATCTGAAAGAAATATATACAGTAAAATATATATAGCACATAACAATAAACAGTTCCCATAGCAGAGAATTACAGCTGTCTCTACAGCAAGACACAGCAGCCATCCAGCAGCTCCCTATTAGGGTAAATCAATTTTTTTCTAAGTTTTTTTCTTTTTAGACTATGTAAAACCATCGCTTCTATGAGAATATAGTTTCTACTATATTCACTCTTACTCTCAGACTCAAGCCAGACCTCCTACTCAGGGACAGAGGAATTATGACTATTTTACGGTTCCGGTGCTGGCAAGCAAACGACAAAAAATAACCACAGAAAGACACAATCACAGCACCCGATCACATACAGGATATCCATATTTAAGCCCGTGGTCTTCTTGCTCTATGTCTCTCCATATCTGGAACAAAGAAATATCCTGCTCAGAGCCCAAGAGCTGATTGTTTGCATTAAAAAAGTGTATTAAATGCTTTTAGAATTGGTGTCTAGAAGATAGCCTGAGTCTGTTTTCAATTTAAAAAAAGAAATCCCATGCCATTGAAGAACATTTTGGATCCCAAAACTCAGCAAAACATAGTTGGTCACCTAGCCTTACCCACGATACTAGGGACAAAGGTGTAGGTGTGTGAACCTACACCTCATACTTAAGGGCACCTCAGTGCTTCCCAAATGAAGAAGAGTTTACAAGTGTTTCTCAGGCAAAGAGAGTGTTTGTCAGTAATACAAAGACTTTGCTATTAAATTCATTCTCACAATGCCTTTGTACCAACCCTGGAATTTCAGTATTTCACTTTAAAACTGTATATAAATAATTTCCTATATAGAAGAAACAAAAAATACCATCTGCTCACAGCTCGAGGAGTGCATTGTGATGCAGCCATACTCCAAATCTCATCACTGTATATTAACCTAACTTGATAGACTGTTTATTATAAAACAGAACTAAAGGTTTATTTTAAGTCTTATAACGGTTCCAAAAGGCAACTCAGTGTAGGGCAACTGAGTTGAATTGTTGACAAGTATACTCAGAATGAGGAAATACACACATTTGCTATTAGCTTTCACAGAAAAATCATGAGGTATAGTGCCCTGTACCAGAAACAGTGAGAGAGAGAGAGAGAGATTCAGAGATGAATATGAAAAATAAGAAGCCTGTTTGACACAGAGAGTACGTCCCCACCTCCAGCTTCCCTTGGGCAAGAAGCTGTTTGTCAGGTATCCATCCTGCTGAGCAAACAAACTTGGTTTTCCTTTTGAAACAGGCTGAGATAAACAGCTATTATGTCCTCATTTAAATAAAAGGACTTCCACTTTGCAAGATCATAGCATGTTTTTCAAGTGAAAAAGATGAAAAACAGCCAGAGACCACATCTCCTAAAAATGCAGAAATAGAACAAGCCACCACACATGATCACAGTCCTAGCACTAACCACCCTGCCTCCAGCACTAGATGGTCAGCAGGAAGATGCCTCATCTCCAGGAGACGCACAATGCGAGTCCTGATTCTCAGAAACATCATCTTTTTAATTTCTCACTGCATAGCCTGCAGTCCACAGCAGGGTTTTGTTAAAGACACTTCATTACAGTAACAAATTAAAAGCATAATTATAACTTACAGCCATGATAACATCTGCCATTTTCATTTAGGTTTTGAAAAATGAGTTTTCTTTTGATAGGGAGAACATGAACCAACTTCTTTTCTATTTCACAAAACAGCCATGGAATTTTTTTTCCATATGATATCTTACATACCAGCCCTTTGTGCATAAATTCATATGCGCAGACACAAGAGAGAAGGGAACACGAGCCAGCACTATACTCTCAAGTGTCAATTTAGGAAGCAGGTTTTTTGCATTATGCTCTTAGCCAAGGAACCCTTTGCGTCTACCTGTCTCCAATTGCTCCCCGGCTAACATATACGTGCATTCAAAATATACAGAGAAAAATACTAGGAAGTTTTTAATCATGGCTAGAAGAATAATTTCTTTTTAAAGCAGTCTGGAGGAGGAAGCATATAGGCATTAATTTTTCTGAAGCTCCTCAGCACCTGAATTTGCTCTGGGGCACAGGAATTAACTAGCACAGACTTGTCACTGCCTAATTAACAATGCATGAATGGAACGTCCAAACAGCTCTGAGCAGATACGTTGCATAAGGATAATAAATGAAATAAATAAAGGTAAAATAAGCTATCTTCCATTCCACCCCAACACAAAGTTGAAGGTTTATGATTGTTTTTTCCCTTTGTATACATTGGAATCATAGAATGGTTGGGGTGGGAAGGGACCTTAAAGCCCATCCAGTTCCAACCCCCCTGCCAT
Source organism: Piaya cayana (assembly GCA_013389865.1). Lineage (NCBI taxonomy): Eukaryota > Metazoa > Chordata > Aves > Cuculiformes > Coccyzidae > Piaya > Piaya cayana. The sequence goes on along the minus strand of WAAB01009650.1, from coordinate 10,872 downwards.
GGGCAGGGACACTTCCCACTGGATCAGGCTGTTCAAATCCCCATTCATCCTGGTCTTGAACCCCTCCAGGGATGGGGCAGCCGCAGCTCCCCTGGGCAACCTAGGCCAGTGCCTCTTCACCCTCATTGTGAAGAATTTCTTCCTAATATCTAATCTAAATCCTCCCCCTTCCAATCTAAAGCCATTCCCCCTCACCCTATTCCTCCATGCCCTTGTAAGAAGTCCCATAAATAAATTTGTGTAAGTTACTTGTCAAAACCTGGACCTGTCAAAATACTGGACAAGAATAAAATTGAGATTTACATTGCATGGCACACACCTGCAAATGGAAAGGAACCACACGATTTTCAACACTACAGCTATATTTGTTAGGCTAATAAAGAAATAAAAGAAAAAAATCCCCATGATGACAGAACTATAAAAAAAAAATAATGTTTGGCCCCAGTTCAGGATTCTAAGATCATTATGCAAAAGCGAGAATTTTTTTTATGCTGTATCAAAGGGTCCTGCACCCAGCACACAGCAGGAGCCTCATCCTCACCACAAGCCATAGTAACCCACTCACGCGTCTACTGTCTGAAGGCACGAGCAATTTCGGCTCATGACTTCAGAGTAGACATCATGGGTGGCCAATGTATATGCATGCCAAATAAACCCTCAACCATTTGAAAAAATCCCCTTTGTTTCCTTCCCTTAATTGTTATGTGTATTCACAGTTGTACTTGGCCATAGAATTCTTATTTTCCACCTGCAGAATAGCTCATTAGAGTTATCTAGCAAGCAAACTAAAGTGTATTTTTGTGTAACTATTAACATTAACATGCTCAGGGACATGGTTTAGTGTTTGATAGGAATAGTTGGACTCGATGATCCGGGGGGTCTCTTCCAACCTGGTGATTCTATGATTCTATGATTTATCTTCACTGATATTCCCACTACTAACATGCTTTTTTAAGAGAGTTAACAATATTAAAGTGAAAAACTGCACAAGTTCCAATAGTTTCAGACAAGGCTTTCAGAGATGACAGGGAAAGCATCCACTGACATAAGATCAGGTAAACCAGAATCTCAGTTTATGTTAAATCTAATCCCAGTCCATTAAGGAATGACATGTCTGAAAATAAGGACATGACACACACAGTCACAAATTGCCTTGCAGAGAAAAAAAATTGAATTCTGGAACCGCAGTGAATGATGTTACCCTGAGTTTTTGTCAGAGTATCCCATGCACTGACACGCTGTGCAAAGCCGGAGCTGTTGCCACAGTTATTAGCTGTCTTTGAAGATTGGCAGCTCCTGCTCAAGTGGAAATACTAATTCCTTAGGGATGACGACTCCCCCATAGCAGCGTTTTGCTTTGGAGATGGATTATCCAATAGAGACAGTTTCACAGTAACTTTCACTAAACAAAACAGAGCTAAATTCAGGGTCCTGACCACACGGATTAGGACAAGGACAGGAAAAGCATCTTTGCCAACAATAACCTCAGTGATATCTCAAGAGCATACATCAAGCTGTCGACAGTGCTGGTCAGAAATCTAACCCATTAAGAGCTGATTTAACAACTTTCTGCTTCTTTCACATTCCAAATGTCCTAGGTAGTATCTAGTAACACACCTTTGTTTGTGGCAGTGTCCAAGCTAGAGAGAAAGCACTTTTGATCTAGGATGGCACTTCTCAAACTCCTAAAGAGTTATAGCTGAACAAAACTCAGATAAATCCTCTTTCATACTCAAATGGCTTCATGCAAGTATAAATTCTGTGTAAACAACAAATGTCCTATCAGCAGTAACGTATATTATTAATTTCTACATATATCAGTGTACATAATAGAGCTAAAGTCCTACATAAGGGGTAGATCAAAAATTTATGGGAAAGTCACAGTCTTTAAAAATATACTAGCAACTTTACTGAAACAAGAACAGATGTACTGGGTTCAACCACAGGTCTCTGTAACCCAAGCCCCCACTGCCTTGTGCTCTGGGATGATATAAACAAGCATATGATACTTCTTCTAAGAAGTCTCCAGGCATTCCCATGGTAATGCATGCTGGCTAGAGAGCTGTAGCATCAGAAGCAGGTCCTTTCAGCTACAGTCCTCAGCAGAACCTGCCCAGATTAAGAATGCACGTGCCCTAACAGAGAACAATTCCCACCCCCAAATTAATACTCCAAATCTCAGGTATTTGAGACACTAGTCCAAATATCCTGCCTGTGCCAGAGGCTTCACTTGTTTTCCTCCACAGGGCACCATGTGCATGAAACCTTGAGCCTGTGAAAGGACCTGATGAAGGTGTGATGATGTGGTCCACACAGCGTTACCTTAGAAAACCCCTGTGTGCAGATTTGCATTATAAGGACCAACAGCTTCCCAGCTGTCTTCCCATCATACTCTCACAACACCAGCAACCAAGGTGTAAGAATAACACAGGGTAGGTGACAGGAGCTCGTATTTTAGCCAAACATCACCGGGACCAAGTCTTAAGGCGTTATGGGGAAAGCGAGCCTAGGGGAGGTAAAAATACTTTTGGAAATGTAATCAAATTGTCACAACAAAATTGGCTTAAACTCCAAACTATTTCAACTACCTTCTGGCGGTGGGGGAGGGAATTCCTCTGTGTCCATCCTAGCGCATCCACTGTGCCGTTAGCAGACTGAAAAACCCTGCAAAAATGAAGAGAACATGTTTTGCAGATGAATATAATTTCCAAATGCTGAGACATTCCATTTCAATTTGGCTAAGCTCAAACCTATTAGCTAATACCATTATGGAAGAAAGGAAATGTGTCTGGCTTCTTGCTTCAAAATACATCTAGTCCAAGTTTTTATGTACACAGCCCTCAGTACTGGAGCCAATTCTTGCAATGATCTCAATAAGCCAGCTGAAGAAAGATGAACTTTTCAAACTATTTGGTACTCTGCAGCTCCCACTGTGACAATCACAAGCAGATTACTAAAACGTGTTATTTCAGTGTCTGTTTGGAGTATACGTTCTGTTTCAAAAATCTCCATGAAGGGGAGGGGGATAAAAATTCAAGAAAGCTCATCAATTTTAATGATGCTTTTCTCCATTTGGCAATCAGAAATCACAAGTTTCAACTACACACTTTATACACAGCTGCTTTTTTTTCTTTTTTTTCTTGGCAATCTTCAAAATTCTGCTTGAGCTCCCTTAATTCCACCTCTCAAGGAGAGTAAAGTACCAGTAAGCAGTCTCCTGAGCAGCTCCTCTTTCCTCCTCTTTTCTCAAATACTCTTGGACTCGTGTTTTAAGGAAAAGAATCAACCTACAATTGTTTTAAGGAAAAGAATCAACCTACAATTCCCATACTTTGGCCCTGAATACACACTGGGAGAGAGCGAAGCCCAGAATAGATAAGACATTTTCTTTCCTTCCCCATAACAGTACTGAATAGTGATATTCCAGTGTCATCTGGAAGGAAAAATTGGACCTGTTGTTCTGAGCAATGGACACACCCTGCCCCAAACCCATTTTCATTCTAAGTCAAGAGACAGCACAGTGTATTAAAAAGGAAGATGTCAGAAAAAAAGTTTAAGGAGGAAAAATAAGTTTCCAAAAGTCACACAAACCAGTGGAAGAGCTAATGGTAAATTGTAAGACCTACTATTGAGTAGCCCATAGATGTTAAACTCAAAAAGCTAACATTTGTTTGATAGGAATGGTTGGACTCAATGATCCCCTGGGTCTCTTCCAACCTGGTTATTCTATGATTCTGATTCTGTGATTTCTGCTTGAAAGCATCCAAAAAACAGCTCAAGCCCTTGGAAAACCTCCAGAGCTGAAGTATGAAAAAACAAAGTTGAAGGAGATGGTGAAATCCAAGGTACAGTGGAGAAGAAATAAACTAAAGGAATCGGGGTACAGAGATCAAATGCCACTTGCAGAAGAGGCTGCAGTGAATGGGAGTACTTGGAAAAGGATCCAGCCCTGGGAGGTGCCAGGCGATACACCTCCCTGACATCAGGTATGGAAAGGCAAATAATCAGGACAGACGTGCCAGGAAGCATAACAACTCTGGTAGCGCAAGATCATCATAAGCTGACACAATCCATAAGTATTTGCATTTTCTAAGCATACAAAATTCCCTTTTAAATCTTCTTAAGCTTTGGCAATTCTTAATCAAGTCCTAAACAAAAACAAATAGCTTCAGAGACAAAGCTCAGAAAGGATTCATAAACATATAAAGCATCTGTCTACAACACAAAATATTCCCCTACGTGCTTTCACTATACGATGTTCCTTCTAAAGCCTCTCTCAACATTTTATATCTGCAGAGCTCACAGGCGTGTTCCTGTTTACAAATGTCTGGAATGCATCTTGCCACACCAAAATTGTCAGGCAAAATGAGGGAAAATTATGGTTTGAAGAAAAGGCTACTTTTCTTTATTCTCTTAAAGCTGAATCATCACTAGAACATAGATTTTTTTCAAGTGTGAAATACATAATAACCGGCAAACTTCCGAAAGTTAGTCTCAGCAACTCTTCCAAACACATCTTTTAAGTAGCTAAAAGCTCTTCAGAATATTTTCTTCAATTTAAATTATATGATGCAAGCATACAAACACCTGTGGAAGTTAGCTTCAATANAGCCATTCCTCATAAGGCCTGCAGTGCTCAGCTACAGAAGTTTTCAGCTTGTTTTCAGTTTGATATAGCTCACAGTGCCATGCTTCGAATTACAGAAGAATTGTGTTGAAGAAGGACACAGAGCCAGTGTCAGAGTCCTAGACGCTGACCTGCTTGCCCCCCATCTGAACAGTGCAGTTATTCACAAGAAGAAAGATACGTTTTCTCACTTAAGAATGCCTTAGGGGTTGACATGGCTTTAATTCATCTTGAAGTTCCACACATTTTTCCCTGCTTTTCAGATGCCGAGACAAACATTGCAGCAGCAAAGGGAGCTTGTGCATTGTACATTCCAGTAATACCCAACATAAAAATGACATAATTGCCATTCTATGTAGCAGACTGTGTGTTCGTGGAATAATATCTAACAGCACGCTATTTCAAAGAGAAGTCTTTCATTCTTCTGTTGAGTGGAAGGGGGTCTAACTCGAGTCAGAGGTTTAAACCAAGATTAAGTCATGTGATTTAATTCAGCTAGAAACACATAGCACAGTTTGCGTTTCTAACTCAAGCGGTTTCCCCATTGTGAAGAAATCAAGGAGGAATGAATGAGGGCGGTGAGGCACTGGTAGAGGTTGCCCAGGGAAGCTGTGGCTGCCCCTTCCCTGGAGGTGTTCAAGGCCAGGTTGGATGGGGCTTGGGCAGCCTGATCCAGTGGGAAGTGTCCCTGCTCATGGCAGGTGGACTGGGATTAGATTATCTTTACCATCCCTTTCAACCCAAACCATTCTGCAATTCTATGATTCAGTTGCTAACAGCTACGCACCACATGGCTATACAGGTGCATTCAAACAGTAACCATGGAAATCGCAGCTCAGATGAAGCTAAAATGGACCTCTGAAGGCTCCCTCATACACTTAGGACAGGTGTCTTCAAAATTTGATCGGGTTGCTTAGGACCTTTTCCATCCAAGTCCTGAACATCACACTGAAAGGTGGAAGTCTCACCACCTCCCAGGGCAGGCTGCTCCTCTGCTTCTCCAGCCAAATCAAGAAGTTGTTCACTGTATGTCCAGCTGGAATCACCCTCGCAGCAATTCGTAGCCACTGTCTGTCCATCTCCCAGTGCACTCCTCTGAAGAAACCCTAGCCCCTGTCTTCCTTTCAACCCTGCCTTAGGGGACACAAGGCTGCAATTCAATCCCTCAGTCCTTTCTTTTCAAAAGGACACAAATCCATTTCCCTCAGCTTCTCCTGACCTGTTCCCACCCCCAGCCACAGCAGTGACCTTCACTGGACTCAATCCAGTTTGCCTGTCCTTCATGTGTACTGAGTCCCACACTGAGCAGTGTATTCCAGGTACATTGGGACCATCAACTGTGTGTTATTTAGGTTAACACAAAATTACTTAAGAAACTTAACTACGTGCTTTTAAGACACAGATTACTAACATTTTGTAACAAAGGTATTTTAAAATTCCAATTAGAAAAGAATAACCTGTTAAATATGAACCACACGACCTATTATGTTCATGTATATATTATATTTTCACATTATAAAGATGTGTGTCTGAATAGCTGAACAACTGCCCTGATGTACTGGACATGACACACAGGTTATCGAAACACAGAGGGGGGTTTTCCCCCTGAAAATTTGATTTCTAAAACACAGTAAAACTTCTAGTTAATGACTCAGACAGCTCCATTCCAGACTCCATAGCAATCACAGAAACACAGGGACAGAAAGTAGATCTTGAAAGTAGATCTTGAACCCACCCCACAGTTTAAGATCTTCCACTGGCATCTAACTGCCCAACAATTCATCTGACTTGGTGCTCATCCATCACATCCACTCCTTCCAGGTAAAGAGGCAACAGTGGGCAGCGTGGACCATGGTGGTGGCCTCAGACTGCCTACTTTCCATCTCTTCCCCACATTTCCCACATGTACTCAACATACAGCAGATGCTGGGAAAGAGATCAAGAGCTGGATGCAGTATTCCAGGTGAGGAGGAGAGGAGGAGCAGAGGAGGAGAATGCCCTCCCCCAACCTGCTGGTCACTTGTTTTGATGTAGCCCAGGATACAGTTGGCTTTGTGGGCTGCAAGCACACACTGTCAGTGCACGTGCAGCTTCCCATCCATCAGCATTCCCAAGTCTTTCTCTTCAGAGGTCATAAAATCATAGAATCACCAGGTTGGAAGAGACCCACTGGATCACTGAATCCAACCATTCCCACCAATCTCTAAACCATGGCACTCAGCACCTCATCCACCCACACCTTAAACACCTCCAGGGAAGGCAAGTCAACCACCTCCCTGGGCAGCCTGTTCCAGTGCCTAATAACCATTTCTGTGAAGAATTTTTTCCTCTCAATCCATTCTCTCCCCAGCCTGCATATGTGCTTGGGATTGTCCCAACTCAGGTTTAGGACCTTGCATATGGTCTTGCTGAACTTCATGAGGTTTGCACAGATCCAGCTCCCAAGCCTGTCAAAGTCCCTCTGGATGAAATCCCTTCCCTCCAGCACGTCAACTGCACCACACAGTTTGATGTCACTGAAAACCTGATGAGGGTGCCCTCAATCCTACTGTCCATGTCTCCAACAAAGATGTTAAAAAACACCAGTTCCAATATCAACTCCTGAGGAACACCATTTGTCACTGCTTTCCACTTGGATATTGAGCCATTGACCACAACTCTTGAGTGCAACCACCTAGACAATGCCTTATCCACAGAGTAGTCCATCCATCGAATCCATGTCTCTCCAATTTAGAGATGAGGATGTCATGTGAGACAGTGTTGAATCCTTTGCAGGACACGTGGGAATGGTCCAAAACTGCATCAGAGGAAGTTGAGATTGGACATTAGTAAACATTTGTTTACTGAGACAGTGGTCAAACACTGGAAGAGGTTTTCTAGAGAAGTGGTCAATGCCCCATGCCTGTCAGTGTCTAAGAGAAATTTGGACAATGCCCTCTGTACATGCTTTAACTTCTGGTCCACCCTGAAGTGGTCAGGCAGTCAGGCTACATAATCACTGTAGGTCTCTTCAAACTGAAATATTACATTCTATTCTATTATTTCAAATTTTCCACCAAGAGTATTCACCTTCAACCAGGAAAGCTGGTGTGGAAGGAGATGGCAGTTTGCCATGTACCACAGCAGATCTTACCATCTCAGAGCACTAATGCCTCTACAATAAAGGCTGGTGGCCTGGCATCTGAGAGACAGAAATTCTGATTCCATGAAAAATGACATTTTTATTAAATAAAAAAAAAAAAAA
>WAAB01009647.1:0-26357 GCA_013389865.1 Piaya cayana | reverse complement strand
AATTAACTGGTACCGACCCATCCGTAGGAGCCGATGGGGTTTTGGGAAGCTGGGTCAGGCTTTGCCCCCTCCAGCCCGCAGAACTGGCCGCGTCCTCTGGACCCGATGAAGCTTTAAAGAGGATTTTGGAGGCCGGGCGATGGCAAAGCTGGCGTGCTCGGAGCCTGCTGCCCTCTTGGGATTGCAGCTCAAGTTCCTGGCACGGACCGGAGGCCAAGATTTGCTTCTACGGGATTTCCAGTAAGTTTTGCAGCCCCGGTTTGCGGCTGCAGGGCTGTGGGCTGGGCAGAGGGGCGAGTGGGACTGGGGNCTGCATCGGGAGAGGTTGCATCCCCACCCAAACACTTTTCCCTCTCACAACCAGTGACCCCCAGAGCTCCCTGGTCCCCAAGGTGGCAGCGTGACCTTCCCACGGGGGATTTTTTTCCTTGGCAGAGGGTGGGGAAGAGCAGCCGTCAGCAGCAAACCCGCAGATGCCGAGCGTCAGCGGCCGGCGCTCGCCCGCGTGGTGCATGGTGCTGAGCTCATCACCCCGCGGGGAAACAGAAGCTCTAACGGGTCCCTGGGGGAAAGCGCTGATTTATCATCCGATTTCATCCCCCGAGGCCATCGAGATGTGATGCCTTCTGCCACCAGCACCCATGGGCACCCACAGAGGGGCTGCTGTCCCGCGGCTCACCCAGCTCCTCAGGCATCGCCGTGCCATCGGGGTCCCTCAGATCAAGCAAAGTCACTCGTGGGCTCTTACCTGCGATAAACGATGTCAACTCACTTCAGAAACCTTTTTCTGTTCAAGTCAGCTGGGCTCTCCTCTAGGAGTGCAGACAAAATCTTACGTCTGTTAATCTCTAGCTAATAACATCATGAGTTATTAGGAAGAAATTCTTCATAATGAGGGTGGGGAGGCCCTGGAACAGGTTTCCCAGAGCAGGGGGGGCTGACCCATCCCTGGAGGGGTTCAAGGCCAGGTTGATGGGGCTTAGAGCCCCTGATCCATGGGAGGTGTCCCTGCCCACGAGGGTGGCACTGGATAGCTTTGAGGTCCCTTCCAACCATTCTATGGTTCTATGAGAAGTGTCTCATTCTCATTTTCTGTCCTTAAGCAATTTATTCCCTTTCAAATTTAAACCATTTCAAGGAAATCTCTCTCCTTTGGGCGAAGCGCTTTCCTTCCGCAGAGCTTCGCTTCTCTGCTGGTGGCTGATAACGCGGGCAGGCTCCATCCAAGGGCCACGCGCCTCTCTCCATCCTTGCAAGCCGATTCCCCGGCTCTGCTCCCTACAAGGATTTGCTTGTGTTGCTGCCTGGGATCCAAACTCCTTGCTTGAAGCACCAGCCTGTCAGCAGCACCTTCCCTGGAGCAGGATGAAGGTCATGGGATCTCCTTGGACCAGAGGTGGCAGAGAAGGGGGCTGGATGGGGAGCACAGACCCCAGCCCCAGACATGAAGCTTTCCCAGGAGGAGCTTCCCTCCCTCCCCAACTCCATCTTTCCCTGCCCAGGAGCTGCTCCTGCAGGAATTCCCTGTGGTCCCAGAGTGCGGATGCTCGGGAAGGAAGGGGGCCGCACGGCTCTGCTGCTGCCACCACACCGGCTCCCAGGCAATACAGGGGTGGAGAAAAAAAAAGGTGAAAAAATAAGAAAACTGACATTTAGAGCACCCAGGAGCTGCCTGTAACGCAAGAAGCTCCCTCACCCGGCTGGAACAACTTGGCCCAGATTCCGTGCTTGGCTCCAGCCAAATGCTGAGATGGAGTTTTCTGTCCTTGCCCAGCAGCAGCTGGTGCCTGCAGGGCTCCTGCGGGCAGGGGANAAAAAAAAAGGTGAAAAAATAAGAAAACTGACATTTAGAGCACCCAGGAGCTGCCTGTAACGCAAGAAGCTCCCTCACCCGGCTGGAACAAGTTGGCCCAGATTCCGTGCTTGGCTCCAGCCAAATGCTGAGATGGAGTTTTCTGTCCTTGCCCAGCAGCAGCTGGTGCCTGCAGGGCTCCTGCGGGCAGGGGAAGGCAGGAATCCATCCAGGGCACCGCTTGCCCCGCACCAGGCACCACTCACCTTCCTCCCCACTGGCACTGCCAGCGAAACCAGCCTGAGCCAGGGGACCAGGGCACACACCGTGTGGGGAGCAGGCGGCATCTCCAGATCTCTGGAATCTGCAGTGAGTGCGGAGAAGAGCAACGAAGCTGGTGAAGGGGCTGGAGGAGCGGCTGAGAGAGCTGGGGGGGTTTATCCTGGAGAAGAGGAGGCTGAGGGGAGACCTCATTGCTCTCTGCAACTACCTGAGAGGAGGTTGTGGAGAGGAGGGAGCTGGGCTCTTCTGCCAAGGGACAGGGGACAGGACAAGAGGGAATGGCCTCAAGCTCCACCAGGGAAGGGTCAGGATGGACATTAGGAAAAAATTCTTCACAGAAAGGGTGATTGGTCAGTGTCAGAGGCTGCCCAGGGAGGGGGTTGAGTCCCCTTCCCTGGAGGGGTTTAAGGTGTGGCTGGACGAGGTGCTGAGGGACATGGGTTAGTGATTGATGGGAATGGTTGGACTTGATGATCCGGGGGGGTCTCTTCCAACTTGGTGATTCTGAGTATGATTCTTCTGCCAGTGCTGCTGCCCTTGGCTCTGCCAGCGCCACACGGAGCCATTAAACTTCTCCCAGATGGGGCACTGATGCCGTCAGAGCACTCAATGTTGGAGGCACAAAGGTTCTTGGTTACAAACCCCACATCCCTCTTTTAGCCAAGAGTTAAACTTGGCTCAGTGCTGTGTGTTCAGTTAAACCCGAGCTCCGGAGCTCACTCAAACCTGCCCCACACTCCTCTCTGCTCCTTCAGGACACCGAGGCCGCAGGGTGAGGCGATGCAGCCCTGGAATCTGCTCTGCGGGCGCGATCGCTGCAGAGACCCCTCGGTGTGGCAACATCCCTGTGTTTCCAACTTATCACTCGTGTCACTCCAACCCGCATCCAACCCCCTCTCTGAACCCTCAAACCCCACTGCTGGTTTTGCTGCTGCAGGTGGAATATTTCACAGGGATTCAGGATGCTTGGCAGGATGAGCCCGGGGCCATGGATCTCAAAGAAAGCACAAACGCTATCTTAGAAAGGAGATTTATTTAATTTCAGGAAGCCTATATTACATGCATCGGCTGCAGGTGGTACAAAAGCAAAGAGCAGGGCTGGGGGGTTTGTCCAGACCGGCCTGGGAGGAACCAGAACACATCGAAGACTCCGCTGCCCTCAGAAATCACAGTCATCGCACAAGGAATGTGGTGTTTTTTTTTTTTGTTTTCCCTTTAATTACTCCTCCCCTGCTCCCTGCCCTCGAGCTGCGCGGAGCCAGCGCTCCGGCTTACCAAAAAAGGAGGCAGGAGAGGAAAATCTAACACACACACACACACACACACAGAGACACACACACACGCTCCCCCCAGACACCCCTAATAAAGCTCTGAGAGGAGAGGACTGGACCTAGCTCTACGCAGGGAAAAAGTACAAGTAGAATACCAGGAGTAAAGCTCGTCAAACAAACCCGGCGCAGGACCCTTCCATGATTTTACTCGATAAAAATGTTTTACACGTTGAAGCTACAATGTCCTTTTGATTTAGCGCTCTCTCTCTCTCTCTCTCTCTCTCTCAGTTTTACGGGTCTGGATAGCTGAATAGACTGAGATATCGGTTTCTAAAAATACAAATATCGCGTTCTTGTCAGCGTCGGTCGGGTGTTCGCTCGGACCCACCTGAGGAAGGCGTCGAGCGCACCGGAGGCCGCAGCCGACTGCAGGCTGGGAATCAGCACGGCGAGGCAGAAGCAGGTGGATCGACCCCGTCGGGCTGGTTCGGCGGGCGTCAGGCTGGCTGGCGCTGGTCTCCCTGCGGAGAGAGGGGCCGGCTGCAGCGCCCACGCTCAGTCCCCGGCCACCGGCGCGGCCTGCCCGTCCGAGCTCTGGTTGGAGGACTGAATGAACATGGGCTGGGTGATGTCCTGGCCCGCAGGCATCGTCACCTGCTGGATCTGGTAGAGTTGCTGGCAGAGATGGAAGCGGGAGAAAGGAAACGGCCGTCAGTGCGCGTCTCACCCGGCCCCAGCTCCCTGCAAGCACCACGCTGAGCATTATAGAATCAAAAAATTATAGAATCATACAATAACCAGGTTGGGAGAGACCCACCGGATCATCGAGTCCAACCATTCCTATCAAACACTAAACCATTCCTCCTACTCCTTCTATTCCTCCTCCTTCTATTCCTCCTGTTTGTCTTCCTCCTCCTCCTTCTATTCCTCTTTCTCATTCTATTCCCCCTCCTCCTCCTTCTCCTTCTCTTCCTTCTCCTTCTCCTTCTCTTCCTTCTCCTCCTCCTCCTCCTTCTCCTTCTCTTCCTTCTCCTTCTCCTTCTCCTCCTCCTCCTTCTCCTTCTCTTCCTTCTCCTTCTCCTCCTTCTCCTTCTCTCTCAGCACAGGAAGGACAAGGAGTTGTTGGAAAAGGCTCTAAAAGTTCAGCTGGAGCAGATGAAGGGTGGAAATTACTGTGCGGCTCACGCATGAGAGCTAAGAAGTCACAGTTCTCGTAGCATTTAAGCTCTGGATTATCTCTTTGCAACAGTACTTTGCACAAGAAGCTTGTCTCAGGTCCTCTGAGCTGCTGGAGATCCTTCTGTTATGGTTTATGTTTAAAATGTTGAGATCTTTATTCCTAACTTGGTTTGGACTAGAGCGGATCCCACCCAGAGCGCAAAGGATTGGATTCATTTGGAGTGAGCGCAGCAGAACACGAGGAATCACAGAATCATAGAACAACCAGGTTGGAAGAGACCCAGTGGATCGTCGAGTCCAACCATTCCTATCAAACACTAAACCACCTGAATTAAAAGCAGCACAACAGCTGCTCATCCCGCTCCTGCGAGGGCCTGGTAGCAGCTGCTGTTTTATCAGAGCGGATCCCCTACAACACTCAGGCTTTAGGAGGGTCTTTGCAGCCCTAGACTTCAAAGGGATCAAGGCCTTACCTGTCCGTCTGTGAACTGGCTGAACTGCTGCTGGCCCTGCTGGACCTCTGTCTGCGTTATCTGCAAGGAGAAGAGAGGGACGATCACCGACAGCGCTTCAGAGAGGGTCAGCACCCCACTAACAACCGTCCTGCTGCTGCCTTTCCTTTTTGACTCTTTCAAACTTCATTACAAGACGTGGCTGACGCTGCCAGCCCGCTGGTGCTTAACCTTTGGGAACAAAGGACGTGGGGTTCAGCCACTCCAAACCCAACACAAAGCACGTCCTCCCCGGCTTCCAGCAGGGGAACACGGTCTCTCCAGGAGGACGGAAAAGCAGCAGCCTCCCCATCTTCTGAGAAGAAATCCCTGAGCGACCAGCCTCAACAAGAACGTGAGAGAAGCCGCTGGCAGCAACGCTGGTCCCGACGCTTCTTCCCAAGAGGCTGCACGGCTGCTCCTCCCTCACCCCGCGCCAGAAGGAGCAGAAGGAAAGAGAAGGTGGATGAACTGAAGTTTTTTTACCTGCAAGCAGCTCAGCAGCAGCGTGAGCTTTATACAGCGAGACACACACACACACATACACGCATGCACCCTTCACCGACAGGGAAAGGAGACCCCCGCTCTGCTCCTCGCTTCATTATTGCCATGAAAGGAACAGGAGGAAAAGAAACGCAGCCCGAGAGGCGGTAAATTCGGCTGGAGTTGGCAGTTTCCGAGCTGGGGAACAGCACTTTACCAGGCAACGAGGGCCCTGAAGAGCGTACCTGCTGCGCATTGGTCGCAAGCGTCTGGATCTGCCCCTGGACTACCTGGGTGCCTGACACGGGCTGGGCTAAGCGGATATACTGCAGCTGGCCAGCATTCAACTGAACCTGGAGACAAGCAGGAGGGGGGCAGGGAAAGAGAATTAAACAGGGAACTCGGCAACCTCAAACACACACATTTGCCTCCTTGTCTCCACAGCGGAAGCCGGAGCCATCGGCGGCACCGGGGAAGCTCCAGCCGATCCCCCCCCTCACCGGTGGGGATGAGCGGCTACCACAGGCCCTGCCAAAGCAAGGAGGGAATCCGTGGAATCCTGCTGGTTCCTGAGGGACAAACAACCCCGGGGATGCTCCACATGGCTTCTCCCTCCAGAAGGGGAACGGTCAGTTAGTAGCTAAAGCACATGAACTGCTCAATCCCGAGGAGCTTTGGGAACAGGCAACTTTTCTTTGTGGTTCTGAGAACGGAGTCGCTCCTGTGGTGCCCCGAGTCACAGGGAGATCGTTGGGAGGTGACACCGCTGGCATCTCCTGCCACAAATCGCGAAGAACACGCGGGGAATTCCCACAGAGAGCAGTGACAACCAACCCCAGGAATGCTGCCAGGTGATGTTGGGAAGCTTTTAAGGCTCCTCTGCTCCTCAGCCAAGGCTTGAGGGGCTCCGCGTCAATATTTTGTGTGCAACGTTCCAATTCAGCTCCTACAGCCCCCATCGCGCAAGGCAAGGAGGGAGCAGGACACAAAGACGATGGCATCGTGGTAACCTCAGCTCTCACCTTGCATTTTCTGCAGAATCAACAAGCTGATGCTGCCACCACAAACCCGAGGGGCAACAACACGGTCACGGTACAATCGATAACGCCTGCTGAATTGTTCATTCAGTGTTATTTAACTGTAGAACATCGAGATTTGCAGCCTTAAGGTTAAATTATACAAAAACAAAGTTTTAAGGTTGTTTCCTTTTTAAAAAGGGGAAAGAAGTACACATCAAGTACTTGAAAACTGCTCATGGACCAAGGTTCAAGTGCCCAGAACACAGATTTGGCTTTTACACAAACACTGCTGACTACACCAGTTGCACCTGAAAGCTCCAATGTTATTTCAAGAGCAAATCTGCTCCACGGGAACATAAACCTTTCAGTAAAGAATTTGTTTCTGCACCCAGACGTGCCTGGAGATCCCGTTTGCCACCCTGAAGCTCCCTGCACAAATTGTAAGGACACAGCTCACTGATTGGGTTTAGACTTTCTTCTAGAAATAAGATTAAGCTCAGAAGAACCCGTCCAGTGACGTCTGGCTGAGACACAGGTTAAGTTTAACTCAAAGAAGTAATGCAGATAAACAAATTATTCCCATTTAATTGACACAACCCATGTTTTTCCCTCAGTTTAAAAAAAATAACAGCCACCATTCCACGGGTGACCTGTGGTCCTGCAGTAACCGGTAAATCACGGCAGAGGAGAGCACAGAGGATCGAGAGCACGTGGAAAAATCAGTGAAGAAAATGAATAAAGGTTCAACCTGCAGTCACCAGAGGCACCGCTGGCTTTAGCAGGGATTGAAACCATCGTACCTGCATTCCAAAAGGTGCTTTTTGCTGAACCTGAGCAGGTATCAGAGTGAGAAGATAAACTGAGAGCAAGGAAACTCAAGGGGAAAATCAGACAAGCACAGTGGGAAGAGAGCAGAAGGCAGGCAGCACCGCAGAGACCAAGGACGAGCCCTGGGAATCCAAACAAAAAGCACTTTCCAGGTTAGGGCACTAAAAAGCTCTTGGAGCGAGAGCTTGGCTCCCTGCTCCATTTTACTCCACTTGCTGGGAAAGGTGCTTCCTTCAGCACAAACCGCGACTCCTCGACACGGCATGATTAAGAATCCTGCTCTTAATTACAGCCAAACCAGCATCTCTGCTAGGTAGAGGAGCACCGATCGTGACTGCTTCATTAAACCTCTGCGCCTAAGCTGCTCTGTTTGCAGACTCACAGTTCTTACAGACCCAGATGCTCCCGAAGACTAAAGACTCCGCAACTCTGGCACTCGGAAACTTCTGTCTCACCTCTGCAGCGCAAGAAGCTTGAGGCCTGGTCACAGCTCCCTCTCCTTCCGTGGAAGGTAGCAGCCAAGGCTCAAAGCTAGACCCCACATAAAAACCCTCCATGTTTCTAAAACACGAAACCATCTGTGACAGGATCCTCCTCCAAGGAGAAGAGCAGCTCCTGCAGAAGGTTATGGCCCCCTCATGGCTATTTTATAAAGAATTCCTCCTCCTAGCCGATCTCCAAGCTCCCTCCTCGTAGGGAACTGTTTTCTTGCTGAATAAAAGGAGGACGCTGCCACATTCAGCACAGTCGCAGTGGATTCACTGAGGCTGGAGGCGGAGATCTCTTTCCAAAAAGAGCAAGGAACTTGGATTGTTTCACAAGGGAATGAAGAAAGAAAAAAAGAAAGTGGAAGAAAGGTAGCGTGGAGTGCAGAGAAGAAAAAACCAGTTGTTTGTAAGTCAAATCCCATATTTGCCAAGCATTTTCCTTCTGCCCGGCACCTGGAGCCAAGCAGCAGGAATCAGCTGAAGGCTTGAGCGATGCAAAGAATTTGGAAGGGAATTGGAAGAATCTGGCAACACCCACCCTCTAAACGCTCTTCAAACTGCTGCGTTTAAGCCTGAACCTGCGCCAAGCGCACAGAGAGAAGCCTCGTCCGTCCCCAAGAGCAAAACTGGTGCGAAAGATCAGCTCTGCCACAGCCGCGGGCACAGGTCTCAGTGACAGAGCTCAAAGTGCAACACGTCCCGGTCCCTGGGGGCGACCTTTGCGCTGCGGTTTAGGTACAAGGGACCAGACAGGTTTGTTTTCTCTTTAGGAAGTGTCAAATTTTCCAGGTGGGAAGCGAAAGCCCTGGCTTTGCCGTGAAGTTAGAGGAAAACGTGACTCCTTTTGCCCCACGTGTTTACCCAGCACACATGCCAGAATGTTCCTGCTGATGCTCTGACTCCAAACCCCTTTCCAAGGCCACATCGGGTCTGTATGGACGTGAAACCAAGCAGAGATTTTTGTGGTTCTGCACAGCCATCCCCTCCAGCTGGTTGTTCAAAGGACGAGATGAAATATTTCTTAAAACGTAAAAGTCTTATTAATAACTCGCAGATGGCACCTTTCCCACTCAGCCTGCCAGGTCAGGACTTCAAAACCAATTAAAGGCAAACGAAGTTAATGATGCTTTACTGAAACCACGTCGGGGTAAAGACTGAGGATTGTCCAGCAAATCTGTTATTTATTGCTGCCTAATGGCAACGATTTCGCTCAGGGGAAGGTGTTGGGGGGTTGAGCACTGAGTCTATCCTGGATGAGTCAGATTTATTGCTCCTTTCACATCCCCACCTGGTTAGTTTTCCTCTCTAAGCACAGGACCCACCGCTCAATGCAAACTGCCCCTTCCAGTTAATAAAAAAAAACAAGCGAACACGTCGGGTCTCATGCCAGAACTCCAGCAGGCAGTTTTGCTCGGAGTTACCCGTTCCTAGGGGCGAAGCCTTACCGGTATCTGCTGGATCTCTCCGGTGTTGGTGATGATCTGCTGCATGACCTGCATGGTCTGCCCAGTCCCACCCTGTGCCTGCTGGGTCTGTCCTTGCGGCTGGGCCTGCACTATCTGTACCTGCTGGCCTTCTCCGACCTGCATCGTCACGGGGGTGGTCTGCAGTCAAACGGGGACAAGGACCAAGCACGGACTCAACATGGGGGAAACAGCCACAAGATACACAGACAGACAGACGGCTCCCTACACCCGCTGCTACTCGTCGATTGCTTACAAAGGGAACCCAGGACCAAGATCACCCTTGTTATCAAGGTGTCTGAGCACCGGGTACGACCAGAAAACGCGTTTCTGCGTTGTTACTGACTGTTCTGGGCTGTCACAGAACAGGGAAACTGCGACACGTTTACGGAGCGGCGAGCGGAGGGCTTCGCCGGCATCGCCGAGCGCGGCTGGCGGCTCACCTGGCCCTGCTGCGGCTGCGCGATGATGATCTGCCCCGGCTGGATGGTCGTGGTGGACGTGGTGGTTTGCTGGCCCTGCTGCTGCCCCTGCACCTGCACGGCCGCCGGCTGCTGGGCGAGCGTGAAATAGTACTGGACGGGCTCGGCTGGGGTCACGGCCTGGCGCACCTCCTCCTGCGGGAAACGACAGGTGAACCCAGAGGGAACGGACCAACACCCCGTCACCCCAACAGCCCCTCCCACCCTCAAGCACGCTCCTGGGAAAGCATCTTCAATACCTCGTTTGTGACACTTTCATTAAGTAAATCTGAAGCGATAAATCAAACCAGGTTTCCGTATTTACTCAGCTGTGCGGAAATCAAAACTGTTTCCATCACCCCACCCATAACAATGCAGTCACCGATTTCATGACGAGAAGCAAATAAGTAAAATTACCGCAGCTGAAAACCACAAAACTCATCAGTAAATTCCATCGTTGCCTGTTATCTTAACAGAGAACAAACTGCAAGTGCACCAGGAAGATTCACAAAGCCTCAGGCTGTCAGCAACCCCCTCTCCTTACCCTACGCGCCCGAGATAAATCTCAGTCTAGCCCTGATGTTAAACCCCTGCAACTAAAACTCACAGACTTGATTTATACTCTTGTGCCTTTACTGATTGATTTAAACCCAGCTTCTCCCCAAATTAGAACAATTTCACCTGGTGCTGTGGCTCAAATGCCCCATTCTGCTGGCAGCACAAATATCTTGGAGTGAAGAAGCAAGAGGCTCTGCTCTAGCTCACTGGTTGAAGAAGCAAGAGGCTCTGCTCTAGCTCACAGGCAGCAGCACAGGCTGCGATGCTGCTCGTTTGTTTTCTCTACGTGTGTCTTTCGGAGAGAAAAGCCCCTTATTAACAGTATTTTAGGCAAAGCAGCAGCTCCTCGGAAGTCGTGATGAGCGTTTGATACTCCAGAACTGTTAAACTCCCCCCCGGAGCAGTCGGATCTTGCACCTCAGGGAAGACGCGGCTCACCAGACGTTGACTCCATGGCAGAAGGCGTAAACAATCCTCTCCCAGCCACCTCGAGTTCACAGCTGAGAGTGTAGGATGTTTACACGCGCTACAGCATGGCAGAGTCCCCCTTACACGCGGCTGCTCGACTCCCCTGCACTGAATGGGGATGCTCAAGGGCTGCTCAGCGCCTCCAGCTGAACAGGAGAAAAAAAAATCACATTAAACACGACCCGTGGATGTCGTCTCGATGGGCAAGAGAGCCATTTGGCTCAGATGCTGGCCCCTCAGAGGGACAGAGGCGAAGGAAAAGACTTGGTACGGGAGGTTTCTCAACAGCCGACTACAAAAAAGAGGTGAAGGTGTGAACACGAAGTGAGTCTAAGCGAACACGAAGTGAGTCTAAGCAAACACGAGCACCGTCCCACCATCCCTCAAACCACTGTGTCAAACCCTTACAAGGCTTCCTGCACGTGATAGGCCACTGATTATTCCTACTTGCCTCATTGAATCCTTTGGGAAGGGATTAATAACACTTTTAAAATCTATATTCAACAGGCCAGATCTTCAGTTTAACAAAACTGTGGGCACTGAGCAACTTTGGACTAGAGGGAGGTGTCCCTGCCCATCCTGGGGGTTGGAAGCAGATGGTCTTCAAGGTCTCCTCCAACCCAAACCATTCGACGATTCCATGATTCAACAGAAATTGCATGCAGCTGTTTCTGTAGAGCCCAGTCCTTAGGTAAGTTATTCCTAGAGGGCTCCAATCCTGATTTCCTAGCTGGATCCTGAAACATCTGAGGCAACCGAGCACTTCTGCAAGTTGCCTTTGCTACAGGCAAAAACGGCTTTAAACCCCCCCAACCTGCTGGAAGGAGCTTATTTCACATCCTCAGCCACCTCCTATTTTCAAGCTTTAGTTACCAGAGCAACATAACAGTCGCGGTTCCATTCCCAGCTCTTTCGTGTAACGAACGCTGACTTGTCAAACGGTCTTTTCCAAGAAAATAGATCGCACCCCTGGCCAAAAAGCACAGGCTGTCAGCTCACAAGCAGCCGCTTCCCTGGAATCAGAGGGATATTTTCCAACACAACCTCCTAACCAGCGTTCTTACCATGAAGCTCCTCTTGCCATGAGAAGTATTCCTAAGGATTCTACAGTGCCAACGCGGACGGATCTGCGAGAGGTGGATCCCTAAAGCCTATTTCAACCCCCAAACTGTAGAAATACAATCACAGAATAATCAGGTTGGAAGAGACCCACTGGATCATCGAATCCAACCATTCCTATCAAATTCACTGCAGGTGCTGAGCAATCCAAGAGGCTCTGGTGCATCATCCCATTCACCTGGCAGCCTCCACGCACTATTAAATCCTCCAGGACGTTCATTTGATTTTAGAACCTGCCTGTTGTGTAATCTCAGCATTCCGGTGTGAATCAAAAGGCACCAGAAAGGAAAAGGTACGGGGAACGTTCTCCCTCCCTCCCAAACACGGAGCACTGCTAAAAATAGCTCCGCAAAGCAGAATAACTGCACGAGGCACCTAAAGGATAAAGAAGGGAATTTGTGATGCCAGAATTAACCTGGGTGACTTCAGGCTGCAGCCAACATCGAGCTAAACAGACCAAAATGTGCGTTCTCCTCGCCCCGGTGAAACAAAACAGCGAGAGCAGCCGGGCAGGCTGCACTGTCTTTTTATTTAACGCTGAGCTAATGATCTTCGGATAAATCATCTCTGCTGCAGGGATAAAAGAAGGAATGTGGAGAAGGGATGGAAGGAGGGGTGCCACGCTCCCATGTGTGACGGAATCAGAGCTTCCAGCACATCTGCAGGGAAGGACTTGGGATGCGGCTCATTTTAAACACAGCTGGCAGCATCCTGGGACACGGGAAGGTCTCTTTGGTGTTTACTAGAGACTCTGGAAATCACTAAGAGGTCAAACTCTTCCTAAGACATCGCCGGAAGGGATGAAGTGTGGATTTTCTCCCTGTGGCCATCGCTTCAGCAGCACCACAAAGGCTTCAAAACAGCAATTAGAATCATAGAATCACAGAACAACCAGGTTGGAGGAGACCCACCGGATCATCGAGTCCAACCATTCCTATCAAAATCAGAAGACCAACTCCCAAAATCGAGGTCCCCAATGGAGCTGCCAGTCTTTACACTCAGAGTAAGAATCTTCTTGGGTGTTAGCGGGATTTATATTGGAATACAAAAAAAAAAGCATCAAAAATGCCAAGGAAAACACTTGCCAGAAGGATGTTTCCCAGCATCCCTGCCTCTCTCCAGCAGCTCTCCCTAGGGAAGCTATTTTAAGGCCCACCGTGGATCTTTTCATGCTGCAAACCTTCAGAAGTATCAGGAAACGGTTGAAGAAATTGTTATAGAGCTATTGAAATTTACTGTTCGGAGCAGAAATCAGTCAGTTGAGCCCTGGGGAAGGATTCCGGGAGCTGCTGAAGAAGGTGCAGGACTGTCCAGACACAGTTACCCAGAGATCATAGAATCATAGAATCACCAGGTTGGAAAAGACCCACTGGATCATCGAGTCCAACCATCCCCATCAGTCACTAACCCATGTCCCTCAGCACCTCGTCCACCCACACCTTAAACCCCTCCAGGGAATGTGAATCAACCCCCTCCCTGGGCAGCCTCTGACACTGCCCAATCACCCTTTCCATGAAAAACTTCCTCCTAATCTCTAGCCTAGATGTGCACAGCCCAGCTGGTTTATCTCCTCAGCAATGGAGAGAGATGAGAAACTGGAAACTGAACTGGAAAACTTTGCAGCAGAACACAAAGCTTTTAGGTGAAGGAGATAAGTTCACCTACATCTGTCTCTCTGTGCATTTGAAGCAGCAAGACTGAGCTTCCACCCCACCTCGTTGCGTTTCCAGCAGTCTCAAACGCAGAGGGAAACGCGGCCCCGCTGAGTTCCAGGCTCCAGCGCTCCGCTGCCCGTAGCAGCCTGCGGCTGTAAACATCCGACTGAAAGCTCCCTCTGACACCTCACAGCTTCCAGTCAAGGATGTTTACAGCAGCAACGACTGCCCCAACGCACGCGGGATGTGGTACGCGTCAGAAAAGAAGTCTACAAGTCCGAGGATTCAGGTCCAGGATGCTTTTTAAAGTTTAAAGGCTTTGTCACTTCACTAAAAGCCTAAGCCAGGCTCCTTAAAAATCTCCACTCAAGCTCTATTTCCATTAAAAAATTTAAGAACCTGAAATACATGGCAGATAAACACTTACAAGTGAGAGGCACAAACCTGATGTTGAAATCTGATTCTGTCTTGCTCTATCGACTCTCTCTTAATTAGAAGGCGAGATCACCGCAAGGGAAGGGCAGCCAACAAGGGAATTTCTGTGTCTCACCTGCCGCTTCGGAGGCTTCAGCTCGTCTCTGGGAACAATATCGATCAGGAAGTCAAACTGATCAAACTTGGTGATTGCCATGGCGATGTCGTTCCTCTGCGACAACAAAGAGGGAAAACCACTCTTCAGTTTTATTTATCCACTGACAAACCAGACTTCAGTCAGAGCTTTCTCGTTGAAGAGAGCAGAGCCTGCTCTCCACATCCCACATTAAGAAACAAGCATTTCATGGCACAGGGCTCTGTGCTTTGTATACAGGTTTCTAGCGACCCACACAGGTACTGAAGTTACTGTCTACAAAACACGTTTCGTGTTATGGAAACAAGGAGCTGGAAGCGGTTCCCGAAGCGGCTGAAGGCTGGGTGGGAGCAGCCCCGTTACCTGCAGAGTCCTGCGCTTGTTATCCTCCGTGTGTATCCACGCTCGCAGAGTCAATTCTGTTATGAATATCTGAGCTGCCTTGGCGAACAAGACGGGAGCTTCTGCACTGATCATCTGCAATCGGAGGTACAATTTAAACTTTATTTTTGTTGGGTTTGCCAGCAGCGTTCTCGCTCAGAGCGACCGCGCTGTGTCAGCTGAATCCCAGCAGCTGCAGTAACAGGGAATTTCCACAGAAGATCTTGGCTTGGAGAGCCCAAAGGGTTAAACACGAAGAGCATTGGGCATCTAAAAATTCATCTCTAATTCAGTTTCCTCCGTGACATTAGCTCCAGATCGTGTCAGGCCAGTAAACGGCATCAGTGCTCGCTCACTGAGGGCCTCGATCAGCAGCTTCTCCTGGTGGAGCTCTGACACACGCGAGAACGATTCAAAAACTGAAAGGGATGAGCTGAGGGCTCGTTTTAAAACCCGGCCCTTGCTTTATAGCTGTAACATTTGTATAATTCGAAACGAATGCTGGAATTGCACAGGAGGTTTGGAAGCCAGAGCAAAGGTTCTGCCGCACCAAATTCCTTTTCCTTAAAAAGTCTCCGGCTCCGTTTTACTCAAATTAAGCGCTTTTGTTATTAGCTGGCTGGCGTTAACGCTGGCTCCCTAGCACAGCCTTCTTGTTCCCTGCTCCATCCTAAAACCTCATCCTGCCCTCAGTGACTGAAAATGAGACAATTCACCGAGTCTGGACACTGAGCGGGGATCTCGGGGGCCGGGGTTCGTTCCCTGGATGGGCTGAGTGAAAAGCTGCTTTGTCCAGAGGACACCACTCACCTCTGTCAGGGTTTCACTTAACTCTTAAAGGCTGCCTGAACAGAACGATGGTGTCAGAGCGAGAAAAACGAGAAGGAAGCACAAACCCTTCCCTTTTCTCTTAGGAGGGTCAGGGTCAGACAGTTTCCACCTTAAAAACTAGGGAGGACTTGATTTGTGTATTACCAGCTACACGTCAAAGGTTCAGCTCAAATTCTGCATCGAATCCCTGTTATTCATCTAAATTATTCCTTATTTTCTCTATGAAGCCATCTCAGTGCCATCACTCCTTATACTGAACACCTCAGAGCTTTGTAAAGAGTCAAGAGAAACAAGGAGAAACCCTGAAGAGACAGTTCAGCTCTACAAAAACCAGGAGATACGCAGAATTATACACCAGAAGGAAGCAGAACTGCAAAAGCTTTGAGCAAAGACCTCACGTGGCTTTGCTTTCCCAGCTCAGTTTAATTCTAAGAGGATGGGTAACATTGCATGTTAAGATGCGCGTTTAAAATAATAATAATAAATAATAAGGAGTAATGAATTGCAAGGAATTATAGCTCCGATATCCACCAAAAGGATCGTAAATCCTTAAGAAGCCCGACGAGCGTTACCTTCACGTCTTCATCCAGTTTCATTATCTTCTTGATCCGAGCCAGAGGGAGTTCTTGAACCCTGAAGTCTTTCTGCAGAGAGATCACATTTGAGAGAGTTTTTAAGTGGAAACAGAGGTAAGATCAGAAACGTTAAACCAAGCCTGTGCTGTCTGGAGCTAAACTGGCTGAACCCAGACTTACAAAAATAACATTTTCTTTGAGATGAGGCAGCTTCTCCTCGGGCCCCGGGACTCTCATCCGCTTCTCTGGGTTTCTTACTGATATAACTCGACTGAACTCTCTGTCAGACACTTGTTATCTGCCATCCCACCTCAGCGCTGAAGCTGCTCTGCAGGAGAGAACGTCTCTCATGTCACACATTTCTGCATCTATTTATATTCGAAGCGACTAATTCGATTAGGTGTCGCGGGACTCAGAAACCATTGGAATTTACAGAGTCACCAGAGAAAACGAAGGCAAACGAGAGCTCCACGGGGCACAGGACAAACCCTCCTTTGCTTTATTTGTACGTCCCTGGTGCTAGACACCAATTTTGGTGATAAAAAACCTTCCGTTCCTGTTTTTTTTTGATGGAAAATAGGAAGAAATCCATCAAAGAGCACTGCTGGGATGCACTTGTTGGAAACAGCGGCAGAGACACCACCAAGGAGGCCCTGGGATTGGTCAGGGAACCGCTGAGCTTTGCTGCAGACACCAGGCTCCCCTCTCTGAAGGTAGAAAGGGGGATAATAAAATTATTATTCCAGGAGCATCTTAAGAAGCGTGAAAAGTTGAGGCTACATCTCACGGCATCGGGAACGCAGAATCTTTGCTTTAGAGAAAACATCTTCCCATCTTAAGAAAATCAGAGAAAATAGAAGGAAGATCATTTCTCCGGGGAAGAAATCGCTGCGAGGCGCATCAGAGAAACAAAAGAGGGGAAGAATTGCTGAAAACGCTGTTTTCCAGGCAAGTAAAAAAAACCACGGAAGCTGCGTGGGGCCGAGCCGCATGCCAGCAGGGGGCACAGCGTGTGGTGGATACAGTAAAAATTCCTGTACATCTACATTATTTTACATGCATATTGACATCTTAGAAGCGTTCTGTGCCTTCAACCCTGACAGAAATCGGAGCGACAAGTAATACACTGAAAATCCAAACAGCTTTGTGGGGTGGGGGTGCTGAGGGCTGCTGCATTTCATGGCGAACGTGGTGTTTTAGAAGGATTTAGAAGGGCTGTGACCCCTGCTTGAACACACAGGGTGCTCGGGGGAGGCGTTTTCCATCAGGAACCACCCCTTAAACAGGTTAAGGGGGTGCTAGAGCCTGGAAAAAGACCCCAAAGTGGGTTTGTTGAGGGATTGTGTTGGTGGGTTTTCATTTTTATTAAAAATTTCTGTCTTTTTTAAAGAGCTTCTGAGCTTTGAGAGAGCCTCGGAGAAAGATGAGGATAATACTTGTAATTTGTGAAGCTTCTAAAAGTCTGAAGGACATTAACTTCTACAAACAGCAGAGCTGCACGAGGCAGGCACAGGTACAACGCTCTTAAAGTCCATCCAGAAAGGATAAAACAGATTAAAAATCAAAGTTCCTTTATTGCTTTAAGGCAGACAGGCAAACGTCACATAAATCAAAACGAACAGGCCAGCGGCCCGGTGAAGGGAAGCGTGACCACCGCTGGCTCCCACCCAGCAGGAAAAAAAATACTTTAGGCACCAATTCTTCAACTTTTCTTTTTTTCCAAATTAGGTCTCAGCGTTCCACTGCCTCTTCTCACCCATCGTGGTGCCGAAAGGAGAGCTCCAGCCTAGCCCCGTTTCTCATTTCTCCAAGCTCAGGATACAGACCTTTGTGTAATCTCAGAGAGAGAGAAGAGGGAGCTCTGGGCTGCTCTCCTCGAGCAGCTCCCTGGATTTGCCCCCTGAATTTTAGCTCCTAGGGGCTCATAGCAAAGACACAGGAGCAGGCAGAGAGGAAAGCACTGAAGCTGCTCTGCCCTCTGCAGCAGCTTGAGCTTCACTCCCATCCACGGAAACGCTTTCCGTAAGGTGCGTATCACACCTCAGGATCTGATTACGCAGGGAACAACTGCACAGGAATGTTTCACTTATCCCTTTCCCTCTCCAACTCCCCCTTTTTTCTGTCCTCGGTTCCATTTTCAATGACTTACAAGCTCGCAATCCAATAAATAGATTCACCCGACAGTTAAAAATTAAGCTGCCCGTACTCGATAAGCTGTAGAATAAACCCCTTTCATGTGGAGATGAAGACAAACTACAGCTCTCCAACTTTAGAATTTGCTGTGCTGAAAAGAGGAAAGTAATTAATTCTGGTTATGCATACAAATTTCTACATCTGTTTCTTTAATCAGCGATCTGCACGCAGGCTGGAGAAAAAAAAAAAAAAGCAGCTTATCTTTAGGCTGCTGCATCGGGGGTTTCACTCTGAAGAGCCCATTCCAACCGGGTTCTTTTGTTTTCAGCCACATTAAATGCGCAGGAGCGTGTTTGCGGCACCACTGTCTCACGTCTCTCTTGAAAAGTCATTTTTACCACTCGCCTTTTTCTCGGGCACATCTCTTTTGGGGATGGAAAAGAAATAGGAGCTTCTCAGTCCTGGTTTTGTTCTCAGCCTATACAGGATTTCTTTTAATCAAATATCTTTAGATTAATAAAGTGTGTGATAACACCCTTGGCAGTCAAATGATTTTCAGGGCTTGATGCTTGTCAAAAGAGGTTCCGCACAGCAGCCTAAACCCCCAAAATCCATTCACAAAGTGCCTGCCAGTAGCCAGGGGCTGGAATTTATGAAGGAGGGGAAAGACTAGGAGTTTTATTCCGAACGGCAGCACCTTCCCAGTGTCCTGGAGGGGCTCATACTTTGGTGTGGGTAAGGTCTCCCTTTCACAGTACAGAAAGCAAACAGTCAAACAACCCACGTAGTGCAGCACGAGGTCAAATCCCTCAGCATTCTGTGAGCTGAACACCTTACAGCAGCTACACCAACACCTGTAGCTGTTTTAAATCGCTTCTCCTTCCTCCCCCATACAGAAGATAATTCATTCAGCCTCTGCTAAAAGAACTTTTGAATCAACGCTGCCTTCTGGTTCAGTCCAGAAAGAGCTGAATGTCTGATGATGACATCTCGTTACGCTATCAATCAGCTGCATTCTATTCCCATTTCGAGTTTTGGAACAGCCAAAAGCCTGGTTGAGTGATTGTTTCTCCGCTCTTAAGGCCACCGTGCAGGGAGCAACCAGCTCTGCTGGATCCCAGAAGCAGCAGGAGGACGTTAGGCTGAGGTTTCTCCTGCTGCCACGCGCTTCCCACTGCGAGTTCTTCGGGGACAGCACAACTGGGTTGTGGGGTGTTTATCCTGGAGAAGAGGAGGCTGAGGGGAGAGCTCATTGCTCTCTGCAACTACCTGAGAGGAGGTTGTGGAGAGGAGGGAGCTGGGCTCTTCTCCCGAGGGACAGGGGACAGGACAAGAGGGAATGGCCTCAAGCTCCACCAGGGGAGGGTCAGGCTGGACAGCAGGAAAAAATATTTCACAGATAGGGTGATTGGGCAGTGTCAGAGGCTGCCCAGGGAGGGGGTTGATTCACCTTCCCTGGAGGGGTTTAAGGGCCAGGTGGCCGAGGTGCTGAGGGACATGGGTTAGTGATTGATGGGAATGGTTGGACTCCATGATCCAGTGGGTCTCTTCCGACCTGGTGATTCTATGACTCTAACTGCCGAGGCCACTCACCACTGTGAGGTTGCGGATCTCCTCCATGACTCGTGGCCAGAAGGACTGGAGGCTCTGCTGGGCATCGCTGTTGCCGGCGGTGCCGAAGCCGGCATCGGTGGACATCCTGGGAGCTGGGAGAAAGAGAGAGAAGCATTAGCGATGACAGAGGGAGGCAGGAGCCAAGAGATCCCCTCCAAGGCCCAGAAATACCGGACGGGGCCAGCCTGGCCAACCGGCAAAATAAGATAAACCAGCCCAGGTACAACAACACCACGGAGACGCAGCCTCTAGAAAGGGGCTTTAACAATTTTATTTCTTTTTCCAAAGACAGAAACAGTCTGGAAAATGCAGAATGCCTGGTTGTTATTTAAATCTACGTTGGATGCTGCCCACGCTTCCATCAAGCCCCATGTCTCTGCAAACAGCTTTTATTTACTGTCAGCAGCCTCCAGAAGCTACGAGGAGGAAACAACAGCACAAAATCTGTGTTCCAACTCTCCCTTAGAGCCACGCGGTGCCACAGGGAGGATGGGGAAGCAGTCAGGACCCTCACACTGACCAACCTCATCCCTCAGGGATCAAGACGGAACCAGCCTGTGCGGCACCGTGTGTGCACATCTTGATTTCCAGCTGACACAGAGTTCGTGGGGGAAAGGAATTAAGATCCAGTCCTGCCTTCCTGGCAAGGAAATCCTACGACAACTCTAGTTAATATGGAATGGGAGTAGCTGCACAGCTTGGGAATCCCTCGGAACACCGAGACCAGCCTTGCTGGCGTCCCCTGTGTGGCTCCAGCAGGATTCCCAACTGGATCAACAGCCTGGAAGGACGGGGCAGTCGTGCTAAAAACCACACGCACACGTAGGATCTGCCGAGACACCGAGTCCCGACCTGCTGGGTTGTCTTTCCCCTGCACTGGATGCATCCCAGCAGATCCTGGAGCTGTCACCGCTCACTTCTTGGGCAAGCAGAGCAAACGAAGCCATCGAGTTAGATATTAAACGCTTACGGGGGCACAAGAGCAGCTCCAAAGTTTCCATGAATGACACACACGCACCCCCACGTGAGAACAATGAGTCTCTGTGTTTCCCAGCAAGACAGAAACAGTGACGCGTTTTCTGTAGTGACAGACCTCAAGATACACGGATATTTGTGACTCTCCATATGATGCAGAAAGACACGCGAGAGGATTTAGCTCAATCCCTGCTCCCTTTTCATCCAGAGGTTAACTGCAGCCCCTCCCCAAGGCAAAGGGAGGGACAGCAAACCCCGTACGACACACACAGACGCTGGCAGGAGGCAGCCCCCCATCGCCCGCGCTCTCCAAATCTGCTCTTCCAGAGCCACGACGATCCAGAAAATCTTATTAACAGATCAAAGAGATGAACGCCAGACGATTAGTTCACTCCCTCCCGCAGCCCACGCCTGCCAGGGCAGACGCTGAGCAGTTGTATTTTCCTTTCGTCGACCCGAGAGGAGGGCACGGGCAGCGTGGGAAGAGCTGAAGGGGATCCTGACGAGGACAGAAGATCCTATCGGCAGCCTCGAAGCAAAAGCTCGAGACTGGAGGAACTCCAGGTGAAGGATCTATGGAAATGAGCGACTGACAAGCTACCCGGTGACTCTTCAAGACCTATTTCCATGATAATCCCATCCGCCCACAAACTGAGATATGTCAAGTATTTATAAGAAAACACAGAGATAAATATTCCAATGAGAGCACTAAATGGGTATTTGATTCTTCCTGCTCCCCCATCTGCATTGTCAAACGTAGACAAAGAAATAGTTTAGGCCCATAAATAAAAGTTAATCCTTGAAATCTGCTCGGTGCCAGCGATATTTCATCACCAACACCAGACGGGGGCTTTTCTGCAGCTGGAGACACGATTCATCTCAAAGAGGAGCCAAAGGGCTTTATTGCCAAATACAACCGAGTCGGTACTCAACCCACTCAAACGCCGCACGGGAACGTAACGCTCAACATATCCCTACAGGTTAAAAAGAGAGAAAAAAGGGTCCTGGGACAAAGAGGAAGGGAATCCAACCACCACTGTGGCTTTTATGTGCAGCTGGGGGTAAAGCAAATTTCTTACATTCAATATCTGCCTCTGCGTTATCCATCCAGGTTTCAAGAAGAGCTAGGAAGGGTTTACTCCAGTCATTTAGTGTTTAAAAACTCCTGTCGATGAATACAAAAAGATTTCTGGCTTTAAAGCACACACAGGGCTGATTCTGGAATGCAAAATGAGCAGCCTGATGCTCAACTCATGGACAGTCGCGGCTTCACGTGACTTCAAGATAATCGGTAGGAAATTGAGCAAAAGGAGAAACAAGAGTCACCAACAGGCTGATTTTCTGAAGAACCTATAGAATCCAATCACTATGAACACTGAAATAAAAGCCAAAGTAGGTTAAAACTGCTGAGAATGTGACTGCAGTAATTTCTTCCCATTAAAATATGGATACAGGAGTAGCAGGGGAAGCGCCTACAAACAGTAAAGGTGGATGGTTAGAGAAACCCAAACTGTCCAGCAAAGCTGTGGTGTTGGCTCAGTGACACCAAACTTCACTGCCAAAGCCATCCCTCGCAGTTAGGTAGGGGAATCACAGAATCACCAGGTTGGAAGAGACCCACCGGATCATGGAGTCCAACCATTCCCATCAATCACTAACCCATGTCCCTCAGCACCTCGTCNTCTTCTCTGGACTCGCTCCAGAGCCTCAACATCCTTCTTGTGCTGAGGGGCCCACAACTGACCCCAGGATTCGAGGAGCAGCCTCACCAGAAGGAGAAGAGTCTCCCTGGCCCTGCTGGTCACACCATTCCAGATCCAAGCCAAGATGCCCTTGGCCTTCTTGGCCACCTGGGCCCCTGCTGGCTCATGTTCACACACAGCAAAACCAATAAAAGCGTGAGAACAGGCGAGACTGGGCTACACCTGCTCCACAACAGCCCATCCAGTTTGTTTCCAGACTAAGGAAAAAAGACATTGCAGGCCAAAAAGCTGGCCTAGTGCCCCGAGGTGACAGCGGAGCAGATCAGCGAGCACATCTCGAGAACTACGCCATCAACACTTGGCAATTAAGAGTTCTGTGCTCGCGGGAGCAGAACACCTTTCACAAACACTGAACTTACCAAACCCCATGGCTGCTGACAAAGCCTGAAGAGTTTTACTTCGCAGGAGCACAAAGTGAGCACAAAGACAACTTCAGCATCTGCGCTTGGGGATTCATGTTGCTTGTTTGGATTTTTTTTTCCCTCACAGATGCCAGACTGTGCTCTGGCTTGAACACTGTGGGAAGGGGGAAGCAGTCAGATGGAGCCGTCTCACCCTGGATGGCTGCGATCTGCACACTTGAGCAAGAACCTGCCACTGGAAACACAAGCCAGGGTGTAATCACACACAAAATGAAGATCTCCGATCGCTGCAAACCCAAGAGCCAGGAAGAGCCCACCTGACTGAGGTCCCACCACAGCCACAGGACGTTCCCAGGAATCCCTAGAACCAAGAGAGCCTGGGAACAGGAATCAGAGAACAACCTCCCCAGCCAGCAAGAGTCGCAGCTCAGAGTCGGACGCGCCTGCTTTGAAGTTCCTGGCCTTGACTAAGAAGTCAACCAAACAAACCAAGCCGGGTGGAGAGCAGATCTAAACGACGTTTATCCAAATATCCGAAGGGATATGCAAACGGCGGGTACCAGAGGGAAGCACTGGGAAGCCTTGAGGCTCTCGATGAAGGAGACGATAACTCAGCAACATCATCGAGCACCACAGGGCCTGGCGATAGCAGAAACGTTGGGGTCTTTGCATACGGCGCAGTCACATCCTCATGACTCGGGTTATGGGAAAGAGCCTCTTTTACAGTGTTGTGTGATGTGACAGGAGCATATTCCAGCCACACGTCCTCAGAAGGGAGACGAAGGCTAAAAAGAAATCAGACAGAAGCTCAGACACGTGTTTTTCCTCAACACTTTCCCGTGAGGGCGTGGAGGTTCTGGTCCAGGTTACCCAAAGAGGCTGCCCCATCCCTGGAGGGGCTCAAGGCCGGGTTGGATGGGGCTTGGAGCCCCTGATGCAGTGGGAGGTGTCCCAAAGCCCCATAGTCCACATCAGAATAAAAAGGATGGAAGAACACTTAAAAAATCCAACACAATCGACTGTACAACGCAGAGAGTGAAGCAGAAAGCAGGGTTATTTCATCCCACCACGGTAGCAGTGATGCTGTTAGTAGAAAAGCACAAAAACTTCTGTAATGTAAAGTTACAGCCAGACCGTGGGCTAAAATCAGAACTCTTAGACTCTAACATGATTCTTTATCCAATATATAAACCTGTGAGGCAGCTATAAATCCACACCAGCCTTCCAGGCAGTGCAAAAAAAGGCGATAACCACAAACTCAGAGAAGCCTGAAGCGCTCTCCTTGCTGAAAACAGAACCTTTCAACTTTTTATAAGCAGTTTCAGGAGGGTTTCAGTGAAATGAAGATAATTCAAAACACAAGCACTCCCTTCCGACGTGCCGCTATAAGGAACTCTTGAAATTCCTCAGTTTTCTTCAGGAATTGAGGTATCACGCACGGAGCCCTCCGAGCACTGAGCTGGTACCACGTGGGGCTGAGTGCAGCCGACGGGAGAACGGGTCCAGGCTGGGTGTTTGCAGACGACTCTTGTTCAATACAATTAAAATTGAGCACAATGACCAGGCTCATTAAGCGCGGCAGGAAATCACCTCCGGAGGATATCAAGTACTTACGGCTAAGGGGTTTTAAGAGTAGATTGCAAAACCCTGTTGAAGTTGAGCTGATCTTGCCTTAGGGCAGACAAAATAAACACGACGCTCTCCCTCTTCAGATACCTTCTCACTATTTTTTTTTCTATGAATATTTAGCAGCAGATTATTCACTTTCCAAAGCACGGCTGGAGCATCAGCTCCCTAATACCCCTAATGCATCCCTTCTGCTTGCGCTCACGCGAGGCGCGGCCTTCGATTTAAGCCCGAATCGCTTGCAAAGTCAGATCAAGGGATCGGGATTACGGCTTCCAACAACAGGCAGCTCGTTAAACCAGGCAGGTTTGGCTCCAGCAGCACCTAGAGCAGGAATCCCTCTCCTCCCTCATGTCGCAGACACTCAGCCACTGGGGTAAGAGCTGCCTCTCCACTCAGCAGGGAGAGAAAGCAGCAGAGCCGATCACAGCTCCTCTGGAGGGGAGGCGGCAGGGCCAGAGAAACCACCTTGGATTCATTCATGCAGAGCAGAAAGGGGCCAGATAACCTTCCCGATACCGCGTTCGTTATGCAACAACAGCCCTGGGTCGGCATCCGATTGCAGGCAGTAGCATCCTTCGCTGGGATGTGAGCTGGGAACGGCCTCGTAGGAGGGTACGTGCTCCACGGCCGGCACAGATGAGAAGAGAAGCTCCAAAGCTGCTTGGGCTGCACAGGAGAAGGGAATATCCGACAGCACAAACAACACACGGCACATGGAAACTGTCCAGAGCTCCACACCTCAGCACAGGCAGCAGCCAGGGGGGACAGCCCCACGCTGCAGCCCATGCACACGGTTCCCTGCTGGCTTCGCTCCTTGGGGAGGAAAAAAATCAGGAATAACACCTCATACAGAAGCATCGAGTCTCCGTTTGCAAGGTGCTAAGCGCCTACAAGTCCCGTATCCAGCAGCCCACACCGACTCGTGC
Source organism: Piaya cayana (assembly GCA_013389865.1). NCBI lineage: Eukaryota > Metazoa > Chordata > Aves > Cuculiformes > Coccyzidae > Piaya > Piaya cayana. Next base: position 1,043 of record WAAB01009647.1, on the reverse strand, counting down.
CCAGGATGGCTGGAGGCACAGAAAAATCACGTTTAATGCCAGGCAGGGTCTGGGAGCTCACACGAATACACAGAAATTCAGTGCTGGAAGCCCACCAGAAAGAAACTATCCCCTAGCAGCGACCTCCCGCAGCGCAGCAGAGTCAAAAATGAGGCTGCAAATATTGCAACGCCACAAAAACTAGCCCAAGCCTTTTTTTTTAAGAAAGGGAAAGCAAACATCATAATCTGAATCGCTGTTTGCTCGGGTTATTTTCCTTTCCTTTCTTCTTCGAATCAAAGAGCGCAAGGGTCACACTCGATACTGGGTGCTCCAACAGTTAAAACTCTCCTCTCTTTGCAGCGCGAGTTTGGCAGGCGAGCAGGCGGGGTGAGGAGCAGGAGAATAAACTTCCCAGACAAACAAGGACGAGTGGCTGAGATGAAACGCGCTGCCTCTCCGGCTCCTAAATTAAACACCCAGCAGAAAGGGAAAAAAAACTCTTTCAAGTGGTCAAGTTAGTCGAGTCTCCTTCAGCCGACAAAGCAGTCGGCACTCACCGTGACGGTGCCTATTGTGGACTTCACCTTAAAAACTTTAATCTCAGCCAATTTAGCATAAAATCGACCGTGTGCTGCAGCTTTCTGGATTTAAAAGGACTTACAAGGCGTTTCCCAGTCCCACTAAACACGTTTCACTCACTTCCCTTCAACAGCGACCTCGGAGAGGACAACGAGAAGAAACGTGACGCCAAACTCACCTTCACAAAGTACTCGGCCTCGATCCTTGTGGGCTCTCGCCTCTATAGCAAAATAAATCCAGCATAAACCATCGAGGCAGCGCCTGATGCCTGAAGCAGGAGGGTTCTCACCCAGAAGGGAACGGATTTCACACCTGCAGCAACCTCAGGGACTCACAAAACCAAAGCCCTTCCCACCTACCCTGATGATCTTCAATGCACGCACCACGTGGCTTCTTTCTAAGCTGAAATCTGATGAAAATAACCCCATTTCTAGGACCACGGGTGCTATTCTAGCACCGGCAGCGCCACCCGAGCGATGGGC
>WAAB01009646.1:16802-29234 GCA_013389865.1 Piaya cayana | reverse complement strand
TGAAGGTGTGGTTTCTATGAGTAGCTGCTAGAAGTTTCCCTTACATCCAGTAGAGTAAATGCCAGCCAGCTCCAAGGTGGACCTGCCACTAGCCAAGGTTCAATCAACTGGCAGTATTCGTAGCACCTCTGTGATAACATGGTTAAGAAGCAGGGGAAAAAAGAACCTGAGAAACAGGACAAGAGAATGAGTTATGTGAGACAAAGAACTCTGCAAACACCAAGGTCAGTGAGGAAGGACAGGGAGGAGACGCTTCAGGCACCAGAGCACAGATTCCCTTGCAACCTGTGGTGAAGACCATGGTGAGGCGGTCTGTCCCCTTGCAGCCCATGGAGGTTAACAGTGGAGCAGTTACTCATTCTGCAGCTCATGGAAGACCCCATTACAGAACAAGTGGATGTGCCTGAAGGAGGCACCTGAGAAGAGCCTACACTGTAGCAGGTTTTCTGTCAGAACTTGTAATTCCATGCAGGACCCATGCTGGAGCAGACTGTTACTGATGGACTGCTTCCTATGAAAGGGAAACATGCTCAAGCATTTTGTGAAGAACTGCAGCCCACAGGCAAGACTCATGTTGGAAAAGTTCATGGAGGACTGTCTCCTGTGGGAGGGACCCCGTGCTGTAGTAGGGGAAAATGTGAGAAGTCTCATTCTGAGGAGGAAGGTGCGGCAGAGGCAACATGTAATGAACTGACTGCAACTCTTGTTCCCCATCCACTTATTCTGCTGGTACGGGTAGAGGTAAAGAATTAGGGAGTAAAGTTCAGCCTGGGAAGAGGGGGGAGTGTGGGAAAGGTGTTTTAAGATTTTATTTTATTTATTATTACCCTATTGAGATTTGATTGGTAATAAATTGTGTTCATTTCCACAAATCAAGTCTATTTTGCCCATGATGGTAATTAGTGAGTGATTGTCCTGTCTTTATCTCAACCCACAAAGTTTCTGTTATATTTTTTCTCCCCTGTCGAGTTGAGGAGAGGGAGTGATAGAGTGGCTTTGGTAGCACCTGGAATCCAGCCAGTGTCATCCCACCACATGGGTAAAAGAATTATATCAGTATTTCAAAGTGTCTACTATTGAAGTGCAGCCTTCAAGGTAGGGTTTGAGAATCCTGCCTAAGATGTATTGTAAAAGTCGGGCAAAGGATTGATTTCTGTCTCAACATTTTCTCATTTTTTGCCTCAGAACTTGACTGTATAAATCACAAATGCAGGCCTCAGAAAATAGCCAGAGCTGGTACGAAATGAATGCTTTGTACCTTAACTACCTGTGCCTGCCTTCTAATCTCAAAAATGTTTTGTACGTGTCTTCAAGCCTCCTTGCTCCCTACCATTGTGAAAGATCCATAAAGCAAGGAGGAAAAGACAGGAAGATTAATGATGGGACTTACCACAGACCCCTAGCCAACAGAACATGCGCACAAGGTGATGATGACTACTGGCCTTCATCGGGAGACCCCAGGTCGCCCACCATTGCCAGAAGGAGCGCATGCTCAAGGGGATGAGACCTGCAGATACTCCTCTCTTGGCATGTGTGGCCTGCTAGTTGGAGATTGGCACATCTCCACAGGCAAAGGTGGGTCACAGGTATATTGACCAGTATAAAAACCAGCTCCAGAGCAGCTGAGAAGAGAGGCAACAGAAGACCAAGACAGAAGACACCCCCTCCACCATGGGATCACCTCCAGCAAAGACTAAAACAATGGAACATCTTCTGGACCAGAACTCCCAGAGATGCTGGATTTCTGTGGAACCATGGTGGTAGCTATGAACCCCTTTTCCTTCTTTCTTCTCCCCATCTCTTTCCTTGTTCTCTGTCTCTTTCTATCGTAAGTTGCTTTATGGGCATAATTAATAAAGTGCCAGTTTAGATCAAAATTTGACTCCCTTGACTCTCTTTGAATTATTTGCACTCTGAAATCATAAATGAAATGAACCATCATGTGTCTGCTTACGAGTGGACTGTGACAGATATTCAGACCACTTTCATTTTTCTATGCTTCAGTTATCTCATCTGAAAACAATGAATGTAAAAATACCTCTTCTGCAGTTCACTACAGTGCTATGGGAGATTTAGCTGATAGACCTCTTAGTAATTTTGGAAGGTCAAGAAGTATATAATGGAAAGACATAAACAAATAACTTGTCTTCAGATATTAGAGTTTGTTTATATATATGCATTTAACTCGCATAACACTTTCCTTAGTTAATTTAAAAGAAGAAAATCTTTGTAATTTTATGAATAGTAATTTATATGTTCTTCAATGAGACCTATACATACAGAATACATAACTTTCTCTTTTGCAAGACTTGAAACCTACAGGGAACAGGTGGATAAGTACTGTAAGACTTCAGAATAGTGCAGAATGATGCAGGGGGACTGTGGAAAACACATACGTGTATACACACACACACACACACACAAAAGAACATGTCTTTGTAATGTTGAATTTGTTCATATCACAGCTGGAACTCTGTGATGAAGCAATGTACTAATAACCCCACTTTACAGGGAGCACTAGAAGTGATAAAAGAGAAACTCTCCAGCAGTCTACAGACAATATTGGTGTGTGGCAATTGCTAAAATAAGTTATGGATTCTATTTTTACAATATTTGGCAATAAAAGAAAGAAAGTGTGCTTTTATACCTAAGAATAAAATGAAAAGTGTTGCAAGAACTTATATGAACTGACACATTATGGTCACATCAAGTCTTAAGAGGAAAATACAGGATTATGCATAACAACAAGTAATATAAAGAAGTTACCAAGACTTTCTTTCATTAATTATTTTTACTAAAGATACCAAGAGCTATTTATGAGCTTTAATTTTTAAAAAAATCTTTTTACTGTTAGTATTCACATCTTTAACATCTGATGTATTTCTAACTTTTAGTTTGGAAACAAAAAACTGAAAAACTTATTTTTTTTGCGGATTAGATAATTTGATCCATCAAAGCAGGAGTGGAATTTGAAGCATTCTTAACAACTAGACAAGAGAAATCTTACAGTGAAGTGCTGATTACTACATAAATGTACAGCAACAAGATGTCAGCCTTCTCCTCAGTTTCATTCTGCTCTAATTTATCCATGTCAAATCACTCAGAGCAAAACCAGCTTTATCTTGAAGAGAAATGAAGTAATGTACTCCCAGGACTTAAAATTTGGCAGTGGCGTAGGATAGGCAAAGGGGGTAGATTTCATGAGTAGTCAAGAGATGACATCCATTGCCTTGACTGTTGCAGGACTGAAAAGTTTATCGTGTTTACTATAGTAGAAAGTTGAGGTTAAATTGAAACTTTTTATTGGTCTGAGAAACATTCTGGAGTTTAGAAGGCTCCACATGAAGCAATCTCTGAAACACTGATGCTTAAATCCTGCTTCAAAGGTAGGATCCAACTGTTGCTGCTCATATTTATTCCCTTTGTTATACAAGGTTTGTTTTCAAGGACATTGTGCTTACACTGCTCGTTTGGAGTCAGGAAGCAGCAGCCGATACTGGAAGACATAATAGATTTTTTTGTTTTTTACTCCTCTGCAGAACAGGCGTATTTTTTATATAAGAACAATGTGGGCCATTCCACACTAGCAAGGCCCTTGGGTATCTGCAGTTTTTGTGGCGGTCTGCATATGAAGCACACCATGTGCAGAATTAGATGAAATTTTGATCCAAGAGGAATTTTGAAGGTACCAAACAGGAAGCAAATATAATTTCTAGCCTTTATTTCTGTTTTAAAAAGAACATTAAAATCTCAATGAAAAGCATTGGTTTTAAAATGCTCTTTATGCCATGCATTCTTATGACATTTAAAACAAAATAATTTTATATCCAAATGAGAACTCATAATACTCTCTTTATTGGAATTCTACTATTTTGCTGATTGCAGTCTATCCCACAGTCATATAATTTTTATAGATGCTGTTCAGATAGCGCCTATATGAAATTCTGTTTCTGATGTGTATTACCAGAGTGTCTGATACAGTAAATTAAACAAATATCTACACACAAATACACATATAATCATGTGTGTATGTATATATATAAGAAGGAAAACAATTAAATAGAAACCTGATTATTATGACAGTGCTCTTCCAGAGAGATGATGTTTATAAGAACCTATTTGCAGTTTCTTAGCAGTCAGTGCATGGTGCAGCACCACTGCTGACTGTATGTTCTTTGCGAACTCCTGCAGCCAAGGAATAATACATAACAGTATCTATATTTTCCTATTTTTCTCATGAGGCCTATATGTGCAGGTTTCAAAACTACAGTTGCTCAGCCCCAGTGAATGTCAGATCATGGGAAGCATCTGAAACTAAGATAAATTGATCTCAGAGTTTTAGACAGCAAGACAACCAAGTGAATGGAATCTTTAACATATGTTCTGGTTCCTAAATCCTGCACCAGCATGCAACTGGTTTAATGGAGCTTATTCTGTTTCTGTACATCTGTACCACCTAATGCAAAGTAGAAACAGGAAGTGAATGAAGCTGGCAAGATAATCTAGTTCCGTACTTAGAACCAAAGGAAACAAAGTGTGATATGGCTGCTTGATAACTAAGCTGGGAGTTGGGGTGGATTTCCTTACTCCAGGGTTCAGATGTATGCACTGGCTATGTGCTGACTCTGCTGGTGTGAGATCTTGCTCAGTATAAACCCTGTTGCTCACGTTACTTTGCTCTGTTGCTGCGGTTTGGTTTCCAAGAGTAGAAATCTTGAGCCTAAAGACAGAAGGGACCTGTGGCATGCTCTTAACCAATCTGGTTGACCACCGGGGTCATGAGTGTAGGAACCATGCTGTGAATGTGCCTTTGCAGTCTTGACATAACCACTCCAGCAGTCCTGATGTAAGCTATGAGGCCTCTTGAATCAAGGTTTTAAACTAAACCCCTGATGGTTATAAAAAGAGACAGCTAGAGAAGCATTTTAATAATAGTTTGGTGTCAGACTAAGATTTTGGTTTATCAAGACTTTCTCTGTAAATAATCAATAAGTAGCAAGTCAGTGATATTAATCCATTATGTATGGAAGTAAAGTACTTATGACTTAATCCCTCAGCAGCAGAATTAGGACCTCATCTGCTGTTTTTCCTTCTCTTAAAAATTATATCTTGAAGTCTTTCTCTTTGAGTGCACTAATAGTCTCCACAGCCTCTTCCTTCCCTTGTTGAACTTTAACTAATCAGTTGTGGTGAAACTGTAACCCTGGATCAGGTGACAGCAGGAAGACCTCTTTGAGAAAGGTGCAAGAAGTGTTCTCAGAGGCTTCCCCATGGACCATCTGAAGAGTGACATTTTAAGATTCTCTTGTCTTGCACAGCACTTGGCTCTTGCTACCCTTGACACTTGAGGGTAAAAAAGGAATCTAGATATGTAACTTAATTTTCTGTATGAGAATGTATACCTTCCTCAATGGTCCAATTAATAGTTTTCTTAAGGAAAGACTTACAGCATCAGTCTTTGGCTGTTTTCTATTAAAGATATTTTTAAATTTTATCTGGGTCTTTTCATACTGGATTTATACATTCAGGCAATATATTTCCACTTTGATGTGTCCAAATTGCTTTATGACTATAATCTCTACATAAAACAGGTTTCCAAATAATTCTGCCAGTCTGAGGTATTGATCCATCATGAAGTGACAGCTTTAGAGTTCTGAATCACATGAAAAATCATGCTCAGCATTTTTTCCCTAATCAAACATTGGACACAGGAATTTCAAGTAAAGATAGCTTTTTCTTTTCCTGAAAGGGAGCTAGATTGTATTTTTTTCCATTTTTTTAACAAGAATATGACAATTTCACTCTATGTAAAAATAAAAACAGTGGTAAAATTATTATACCCGAACTTTATAAAGTCTTTTTCATGAAAAGTGACTAGCTGCTTTTCCCTGCATTTAAAATTGTCCACATTATTTAGGTAAAAAATATTTCCAAGCATTAAGGAGTTCTTTCACTTAGCTTCCTGAGCCTTCTTTACTGGGCTGATTTTTCTTTAGCAAATAGAAGAATGCCTCAAAGATAAGAGAAACAACCACTAAACCACAAAAACATAAAACCTATTCTAATGATATTGGAAAATATACTTGATTTCATTATGAATCAATTGTGAAGGTCTTCTTTAACTAATTTGTCTAAATTACAAGAAGTAGAACAAAGTATGATAAAAGAACACAAGAACTTAAAGATTCAGCTGTTGTACAGCTTCAGACATCGATAGAGGTGGATTATGTTATACAACAGAGATTATATGCAGCAGCAATTATATATTGAAAAAAATTCCTGTTCACAAGTGAGACTTCTCATATATCAGGAACAGAGAGGAGCCTGAATTCCTTTAAACTGTAAAGGATGCTTAACAGTACATCTGCTAAAGAGATGAGAATAACATTGGGGGTAAACCACAAAATTTTGAATGAGGAAAGCAACTGTAGCTACAGAATAAGAATTTATGTCTTGATTTCATGGGTAACACTTCTAAAATAGGAACATGTTAACAAACTAGAATAATCATAGAGAAAAGACATATCCTTTATTAACTTTCTTTGCCTTTAAAAAGCATGAGGATTTGGAGGTCTTTTCTTGCTGAAATATCACTGAAAGTCTGAAAATCCAAATCCCTGCTTCAAAGCCAGATTAGGTCTGAGGTCAGACGTGTTGCAAAGGGCTTTACTCATTTGGGGCTTAGAAACCTCCCTTGGTAACCTCTTCCACTGTCTGGCTCTCCTGAGTGTCCCCTTATATGTGGACTGAGTGCTCCTTACTTCAATTTATATCTGTTTTCTTTTGAACCACTGTGATGCACTAGTGCAAAAAAACCTGGATTCATCTCAGTGACCTCCCTGTAAGTGCTGGAGGGCAGCAGTGAGGCTACACAAGCCACATCTCCAGGCTCAACAAGACCCGGTCATTTAGCCTTTCCTAGAAGGGCAAATGCTTCTTCCCCAGCCATGGCTGGACTGACTTTGGCTTGCTGCCAGAGGGCAACACTAGTTGTTCTCTAACTCCGCTTCCTCAGGAGAAGGAAATAAGGTGAAAAAGCTTGTGGGTGGAGGTAAAGATTGCTTATCAATTACCATCACAGGCAAAACAGGCATAACTTGAGCAAATCAGTTCACTGCTAATTAAATAGATTTGGATGGTGAAACAAAGACAAAAACTGAAACACCCTCCCGCTCCCTTCACCTTTTCTCCCAGGCTCAACTTTACTCCTCTCACCACTCAAGAGTACATCAGGACTACATGGAAACAATTCTGCTAATATCAAGAGAAATCCTACAGCACTTCAAAAGCATTTATTTAACCTTTGGAAAAAGCTTTCTTTGACTTTATAGGAAGTTGTTCGAGAGTGGAGATTAAGGACTGCAGAACTTCATACTACCATGCAAATATATATACAGCACCTTTACAAGACAAAACTTATAATCTTCTTTCATTTTCTAAAACTGGTAAAATTGTAGCATTTCAGCTGTGAAGTTGTTTTTTCCCCCCACATCATTCCAGTTTACAGCACTGACAGTCAAGATGTTTGTAGTGCTATTAATATCTAAACCTGCATATGCAGAGTTACTTGAGGGTTGTTTTCATTTAAATTCTGTGGAAACAAATTTGCTGAGAGCAGGAAAAATGAAATTGGAAAGAAAATGCAACTTTTTAATGCTGAGGATAACTAATCCTTAGAAGAGCATGTCGAAGTATGCAATGCATCCTGCCACATTAGGAAATCTTGATTTAAAAATAAATTTCTTTTAAAAAGCAGTTTAAACAGCCACGTGTTATTTAGCTTGCTAATGTTCATTGACAAAAAAAGGCAAAACCACTACTTTTCACCTAAGAATTTGCTAGGTGAAAATATATGGCTTATACCATAGTGGCTGATAGAATATTTATTTCTCAACTTAAGGAATCAAAGCAACCCCCTCCCAACTGAATAAAAAGCAACAGATAACTGCAACTTTAACAGCTGCAGGTGATTAACTCTAATAGCTTCTAGCTTTTTGTCAGTCTTAACAAAGACAGGAATGATAAACACCTTTTGATCTTATCATTAATTATTGTTCCTGTTGTTATTGCTACACATAGCTTGAATCTCTGTGCTGTGTTTTGCATGCCACTAGACATAGAAAACAAATAAAGACATACACTTTGTCCTTGGGAATTAATGATCCAGAAATAACCCACTCACGGAAATGTTTATGCTAGATGAGAGCATCGGTAGGTGGTGGGGGAAAACGGTTCTCTGCCAGATCCAAACTGGATCAATGTTTAATAAAGAGACTTCACTCTGCCAGGGTGATGATCTGGCACATTTCATGAGCATTAAAATCACATGCGGTTTCCGTTAATATTTAGAAAGCAGGAGATCAACTTGGTGTAAAAGTATGTTAATGATATTTTCTGGAATGTTATTCTGGAACATTTGCAATGGGATTAAAGTGAGGAATTTGAAGACTACTGTTGTGATCTTTGTTTTGTGTAATGAACATAAAAGTAGTATTCCCAGTGATCCACTTCTGCTTTGCTCTCTTGCATGTTATAGTATTAAAGGGTGCAAGATTTTTGAGATTTTACTGGTCTTTTGGTGTCCTACTTATTCTTCTGGTTAATTTTTCATTCAGCTTTTCTGTGGATTTTCTGTGACATTTATCTGTGAAATTTGTTGTAAATAGATAGAGGTATGAGTTTAGGAGAAATCCAGCAGTATGAACACAAGGAAAAGGTTTCAATAAGAAAACCTGAAATGTCACAAATGATTAAAGTTTCTGTTTAACTTGGCATTAAGTCTGTATTTCTTTCTCCTTTTCCTTTCTGGTTCTAACTTCTACTAAACATTCTAGGAGGAAAAAAAATATGGATAGCAATTCTTACAGGTAAGAGAGGACTATATGTATGTGTACATTTGAATATTAAAAATACATTATATATTACAGCTCAAATTATTTGCTCTTAATCAACAAATGCTTGCTGGACACAAAGAAATTTTGGTCACAACTTCACAGTAAAAAAAGAGAATAGAGAAAAAAGCTCTAATCATAATATATATGACTACTTTTGTTTAACAAATGAACATGACAACTATAAGAATTATTCTGCATTTGCTTTTACCCCTTTTAAGAAGCTATTGGATAATTACATTTTACAACAGAGGTATAAAAGTGCTGTTAGGTCATGTTCTAGAATTTCATATCCATCTCTTACCAGCATGAGATGAAGAAATATGCAGTCTTTGTTTTAGTTATCAGTGTTGAAATGGCACAAACATACATATTAATGATGGTGCTGAGTGAATTGGAGGGTTGTTAGAATGCCTTTTCTTCCTTTATCCTTAGTACCACTGCCAGAATAAGTCAACAAGATTCCTATATTTAGAAAGCAAGGTAATAATTGAAAATTGAACAGTTAGTTCAATTAGTCATCTATTAACTATAAAGAGTGGATCAATATTTAATTTTTTTCCCATAGATTAAACTTTGTAATGAATGAAAACGTGCTTCTTAAAGGCTCATTATGACTTGATAATGTCTTAGAAACAAGGCTGTATTGGTTTGTAATGTATTAAGTATGTCATACTTAGTTGTATAATTGTATAGCAAAAGACTGCATTCCTAGTTGTCCTATTTAATGTGACTGACCCTGTAGCATGGCTTTATCATAGTCTTTGGGCTTAAATTCAGGCAGAACACACAGTGAATTATGCAGTCATGTAAAGAGTGCTGATTTTGAGAAGCTGAAAAACAAAGCACAGCACCCACTGGCAGGAGAGAAGCAGTATGAATTTGAATGATGCAAAACCCAAAAATATATGACAGGGAGATTTTCAGATGAATCTGAAATTGTATATAAAGGTGCATGAGGAGCTGTGGAGGATGTCGAGGAAGCTCTAGAATGACCCACAAGCTTAAGCAAGTAAGTACAGTTCATTATTACCTGCTCCTCTGCCTTCATTAGTAAAATTAGTTCAGGCAGTTCTGCAGGTTGCTCCTAAAAAACTCTACCCTAAGCTTACAGAACCTTTTGTAAAAAGTGAGAAATAGAGTCAAATCAAACTGCAGTGCAATACTGTCTCTACATACGCAAGCCAAAGAAAATGATCAGCTGTAGAGAAATCAAATCCAAGAACTATCTCTCTCCTCCACAGATACAAGCCCTCAACATATTTTTATCTTTGACAAAATGTGGGCATTTCAGCATGTCCTACAGATCAGGAAATATTAAGAAGAAATTTGCTCATAATGGAAATGAATGCAAATCAATCTGCTCAAGTAAAATGACTTTATAGAGATGTGGTAGGAAAGAAATTGCCTTAATCTAGAAAAAAACTAGATGTGGTGCCTTAATTGTGTTCTTCTTTTCCTCAGACTGCTCGAGTTTGTGGTTCAAAGGGGGTGGTGCTGCATCCCACACTGCTTCACTTGCAATCTGTTCATGCAAGGACCGTCCGTCTGCTAGGTTTAAACAGACCTCCAGTTGCTTATGTGTTTGTTCACAGATGTAGGTAGGAGGTTTGACTGCAGGTTTCTAAAACTTGAATCCAAGATTATGAGACACATTTGCAAACATACTTGCATGTAGCAGAATCTTATCTATTTGCTGGGAAATGCTCTCTTGTTTGACTTACAAATCAGTTCCATTTAAATTGAAACATGATAGTGATACATATGCATATAAAATTAAATTTGCACAATATCATTTCAGTTTAATCAAGTACTGTAAAATATACAATGACAGAAAGCATTAAAGACAGCATCCATGAAATTATTATATATGAAGTAGAATTTATTTGAGAGGGGAAAGATTTGAATGTGGAATTTGTTTCAGAAAAATCTGTTTCTTGAACTGTGGAAAGGGCAGCTCTTGAAAATAACATTACAATTTCAATTGATTTCCAAGAGTGATCTAGAAGTAAATAAATTTCTGTTTTTTTTAAACAATGGACTGAGTTTGCCTCTCTATTAGTAAATTACAGATTATTACAACAATTTCATTGCAACTGGAAATTGAAATTCTTTCAGTCTTTACTCAGAAATCACCTGAAAGCAAGTTCTTGATATTGGAAAGTGTGTAGTACAACAAAACTGGTACAGAACCAAATGCACCAACATATGATTATCCTGTTTTGTCAGAAAGATATTTTGTAAGGAGATGTATCTATGATATTTAACAATGTAGAAAGTGGGGCTTTCTTGCTACTTGACCAGCTGCAATAGATAATTGGATTATAAACATTATTTAGGTTCACCAGCTATTATGATGGCTGGGTTTTATGGTTCGTTATTTGACACCCTGTATGAACGTAATTTGGTTTGGAAAAATGTACTTGATCATTGAATCACAAGCAACATATGTCCATATGTATGATTTCACTTTTATCCTAAACATATGTTTCTATGTGTATCTAAGACAGAATTTCTCATTATATGATGAAAGAGCAGGTTCTCAGTTCTCCATGTAGTTTTCCATCACATCCAGAGTGATTTAGCTGCTGAGCTGCAGTACAACTCCAACTTGCCTAACTTCCCTAGAGCACAGTTATATTCTCAGACATTGTTCTGCAAGATAACAGAAATAAACTAAGAAAGTTATTTGTCAATTCCCAAAGCAATCTGGACCACTTTCATCAGTTCATTTTAAGTCTATTGCTTACAGGAGAAATATTAACTTTTGTTATAAGTTTTATATGATTCCAGGTAGCATTAATTCTACTTTACATCTTCAGTGTTTTATTGATGTGATTTTCTTGTTGTGAGTGAAGTTAAACAAGGATTTAGCTCCCTGCCTTGCTAGGCACTGTGGGTACATGAGAAGTGATTAATTTCTGATCTTACCAATACAGTAGAATCTGGCCCAAATACAGGTCAAAGGAAGAAGTAAGATACATGCAAGATTTCTTTAGAGCTAAATTATGCTGCCCGTCGACACATATTTTTGGGAAAATCCTGGATGTATGGCTACTGGCATTTCATAGAATCACTAGATTGGAGAGGGCCTCTAAACACTGTCTATTTCAAACCCCCCCTGCAGCAAGCAGAGAAATCTTCAACTAGGTCAGGTTCCTCAGAGTCCTGTCCAACCTGACCTTGAATGCATCCTGGGATGAGGTGTCTACAACCTCTCTGGGAAACATGTCCCAGTGTTTCACCACCCACACCATAAGACATTTCTTCCTTATAGATAGTCTAAATCTACTCTCTTTTAGTTTAAAATTATTACCCCTAGTCCTATCACTACAGGCCTGGGTAAAATGTCGGTCCCCATCCATTTTATAAGCCCCCTACCAGTACTGAAAGGTCACAAGAAGGTGTCTTCAGAGCCTTCTCTTCTTTAGGCTGAAAAACCTCAATTCTGTCAGCCTTTCCTCACAGGAGAGGTGTTCCAGCCCTCTGATCATTTTTGGTGCACCTCCTCTGGACTTGCTGCAACAGATCTGTGTCTTTC
>WAAB01009646.1:0-13889 GCA_013389865.1 Piaya cayana | reverse complement strand
CACAAGGGAAAGGGAGAAGGGAAAAAAGCTACTTAAATGCCAAAATGAGCAGACCAAAACTGTACTAAAATATACACATGTATTTACACTTATATACAATTAGAATACTATGTACACAGGAGAAGGGACCCCGGACACCTCCCCCTGTCCCGAAGGGAAAAGGGAGAGAAAATAAAAATCCAAAACAGATATACACAATAGAAACCCAGGAGTAAGCAATAAAAAAACTAACAAGAGAAAATCTTACTACTCTCCTCAAGATAACAGAACTGCACCAAGTGACCGCCAGCACTCTCCACTTTTCAAGGTCCACAGGGCCTCACTCCTCCACACGAGCAGAGCTGATAGCAGAGAACCTGCTCCAGGGTCCACCGGAAAAAGGAAGAGAAAAAGAGGGGTCTCCCCCTTCTTATTTATACCCTGGTTTACGTAGAAAATCGCATGGAATACTGGGAGGATGAGTACTTCCACAACATCCCTATACTCTTCCTGGGATACCTGTACCTGCTTTCCCTGCATGTGCATTTCCTTCTTGGTCTTTGGTTTGACCAGCATGTCTTGACTTATCCTTCCCAATCTCTTGCCTTTCTTTCCTGTTTTCTTACAGCTGGGGATTGAGAACTCTTGCACTCTGTGGAAGGTGTCCTTTAAGATTTGCCAGCTCTGTTCTACTCCCTTGTCCCTAAGGGCAGTTTCCTAGGGAGTCCTATTGACTAACTCCTTGAAGAAATGGAAGTCTGCTTTTCTGAAAATTCAGGGTCTTGACATTATTCTTTGCCTGTCCTATACCCTGCAGGACTGTGAACTCCACTACTACATGATCACTGCAGCCCAGGCCACCTCTAATCTTGATAACTCTGCTTAGCTCACTTGCATAAAAATTCTACTCTGTTTAGATCACACCAAATACTGGATATTCAGATCCTGCTGAAAATTTATGCAACTAAAATGAACATTTGCTTTTTTTTCTTTATTCTATACACCAGGAGAAAAAGTTTGAATGATGGGTATGGCAAACTTGGGCAATGATGGTCTCCTAAACAAAGAGCTCAACCTTGCATATTCTAACTTTTAGACAGTTTAGAGTCTAGGAAGAAAACACTCTATAGTGGTGCCTTACCCTAAGGAGTGGTATGAAAAAGTAATGCTGTTCTAGGGATGGAGGGGAAAGAAATATGAAAAGACTGAGTATCAGCAACTGTTGTTCAAAATGTAAGGCAGAGTAGACATGGAGACTGACAGAAGGATAGATGGTTAAACTTCAGCTTACCTCTTAATCTTGTGGGTTTTTAGCAATGAAAGTATCTACCCTGTACACAAACAACTCCTCAATTGTCCTGTGGAGATGCACAAATATAATTTTAGAGACACTATGCTATATTCAAATCAGTCTTTATCACTTATTAATTAACAGTCAAACATGATCTTTTATTTTTGGGACATTCAGGACAGGCTTTAGGTAGGATTCCTCCCTATTCTACTCTTCTGTTTTCCTCTTGCTCCTCATTCCCATTCCTCCCTACAACATGGTGTTATGAATTTTGTGATATAGCTATTTGTACCAGATTGTAGTCATCTGGATCAAGACGACAATATACATATGGAACAGGCTGCTACATGACATTGTTCTGACAGAGCACTCTAACTGGCTGCCCAAAGAGGTTGTGGAACATCGTCCTGTGGAGATATTCAAAACCCATCTGGATACGATCCTGTGCAACCTGCTCTAGGTGCACTTGCTATAGCAGGGGGATTGAACTAGATGATCTCCAGAGGTAATTCTAACACCTATCATTCTGTTTCTGTGATATGTTCACAAGTGCCAATGAAAGAATTTATGTTATTTCAGTGTTTCTGTGTTTTCTGTGTCAAAATGCACAGGAATATTCTTTCTGATAATTTATCTCTTATCATTCTCATTGACTTAATTTCACATGTACAAAACAAAAGTATAGTCCTTAATAATCTGGTAGAAAATGATTCCAGATACGTTTACAACTTAAATTGTGGTATGTTTTCAATTTCATTTTATTTGCACGTGATTTCAAAGACCTTAATTTGCTTTTGCAACAAAAATTGACACATCTATGGAAATAAAAATCACATTCTTCAAATAGTAAAATTATTCCTAAAACCAGCATGCCTGAGTTAGAGTCAGCAGAATAGTGTGTTTACATTCAGTAGTCATACTCCCTTCATAGCCTTGTTTGCAAATGTAGAACTGGTCTGTACTGGTGATCAAAATATGAGTATGTTTGAAGCATTTTTAACCCTGCAGTGGATTGGATGCAAGCATGTCCCTTGAGGTACTGACTGTGCATGAGCACTGGGAAATTTCTGCCTCCTCCACACAGATCATTTGCAAGAAAGCTAATGAATATGTCCCTAACTTGCATCTCAGTATTACGTAATGTAGAATATTTTGTATTGTTGAAGGAAAGAAAATGAAACTGGCCAGAGAAGGGGTGAGGCAGATACTTTCCAGCAATTTAGCGATTTAATAAATAGTTTTGCTGTTGACCAACTTAAAGAAGTAGTAACATGTTTCAGAGAGCACTGAATGTGAGATGGGTATTTCTGCATCTACAGGGGAATAAAACACTACACAAAAAAACCCCTACTTCAGGTGCATCTAGGATGTTCACTGTAGAAGACAACAACTGTGTAGAGTAGCTACTGTGCAGCAAAATTCTCAGCCTGACACTTTAACATTGCTGCGTAGATAGCTCCAAAACCCATTAAGGTTGGTCAATGAAGTGCCTGCTTTCATCGACAGTAACATGAAATACAGCTGTTTACAATTGTTGCAAGACAGTCTAAGTGGAGAATGTAAACATTAACAACATGAAATGATCATCCCACGCTGATATGTGTCTCTGAAAAAATGATACTTGAAGTTCTATGCCTGTCATGTTTTTTATTTTCCCAGTTCAAATAGGTTTAGCTTAAAAATTAAAAAGTTTATTCAATCTGCCAGCCCAGCATGTTCAGTTTTAAATTAAGTGAGGCTGCAGCATCACTCCTGGTAAAGATTCTGCATAAGAAAGTCTCTGTACATATCTGTTCATCACACATAAAGCAGAATTCTGCCTCTGTGTGTGTGTTCTATTTGAAAAGAAGCAAAACAGAAAAAAAAAAGTATCATTTCTGCTTAAGAGATATGGCTATTGTCTTTCACAGAAGCTAAGTGTTTATCAGTGATAGCCACTTTTTAGGAACAAAGCTTCTTCAATTCTTAACCTGTCGTAAATTGCTGTGGCAAATCCTATTTCAATTCATCTATGTCAACATCAGACTCTGGATCCTAGCTGTATACCATCTGCTGAAACAGAAAAAACAACTTATCTTAGTTCATTGACAGAAGTTTCCTCAAAGGGCAGCAATCTAGCTTTTCAGTTTAGAACTCAGTCAGTGGTAGGGCTAAGTGCCACAGTTTGTCCTGCAGAATTGATAGAATAATTTATAATTTTTTTTGAAAATCAGAAAAATTAAGCACATTGATAAATTTTTCCTTTAAGAAAAAAATAAAAACAAAACCAACAAAAAACTGTTATTTAGGTTAGATAGGACATAAAACTGATGAAGAATACTGATTTTTTTAACTTATATTGCTAGTCAAATAGAATCCTAAAGGAATGAGCAGTAGAGGTCATCCACTTGTGACAAAGATTGGAAGAAGTTGACTGTGGAGTCATTGGAATAATGGAAAGAGAAACAGAACGTATGCACTAAGTTGCTGACTGCCATTTTGTTATCTTTATTTTCCTTTTGGCTTCTGAGCAATGAAGAAGACCAACACACTTAATAGGGTTTAATTTCCCTACCCTCTGACCACAGCAGAAGAGTTGGAAGAATTGACTGGGAAACTGTGTGATTCTGATGAAAGGAAATGAGAAGAAAACACTGACAAAAAGAAAGTACCTTTCACCAGGTAAGGCTTCAAGAAGACGTGTTTTCTATTTCATGGCCACAGAGTGAAAATCAGGCTATATTAGTGTTGTGATGTAACAAATACAAGTAAGTAAATGCAGCATATGCAGTGGTGACACCAGCTTAACCTTTTAACTGAACAATATATGCTGACATAGCCATTACCTTTCTCCTGTACATACTCAGGAAGAAGTGCTGAGAACATCAGAAAGATGTGAGCAGATTATATGCTGCCAACTCATATTAGGTGTAAAAGATAATGTCCTTTGACTAATAGGCAGAGAAGGCATCAGCTAGCTGAAAGAGTTGTCGTTGGATGTTTTGTATAAACTTGCATGTCGGGTTGCCAAGACTGTTAAACTTGACACGCAAGTGGAAGGAATGAAAAAGAGTATGTCTGTACATAGGAGATGGGAAAGTAGAGATAATTGCCTCTTTTTTTGTTTTGTTTTGTTTTTTTTAATCTTCACAAGAATCCTTTCTGAGGGAGACAGTTTAAGAGAACAGGACAATAAATCCTACTTTTGCTTGAAAGCCTCGAAAATTGTGTCAGGACATTCAATGGGAATATTTGTTGAAATGAATATGACTGATTGATTAGAAAGTGCTCTAGCTGTCTCTTACTGTACAAATGTTTTGCAGATATTGTAAGTGATGAGTTTGTTAACTATGAAACTTTGAAAAAGTGATTTTTAATTGCTTTTTATAGCATTGGCTAGAAATGAATTTGACATTTTTTAGACTATGTAAACAAACCAAAAATATGAGGCTGTTATGGATCATAAAAAGCAGCTAATGTATAAACTGCATGAATGCATCTTAGTTAAAGCTGCCAAATTCTATTTGCACTGATTATCATATATTTTAAGTTCTACAATCTCTGGTCCAGGAACTCCTTGTTGGTATCGTTTTCTGGGTAACAAATAATATTTGAGAAAAGCAAATATTGCTCACAGACAATTTAGGAAAAGATAATGCATATAATTGTAATAACTAAGGATGACATGATTCAATATGAATTATTAAATCAGAAGCGCTAGTAATTTCTAACATAAAGGCTCTATTGTTTGTAGCTAAGAAAAGTTTTAAACTAGGATTTTGGTGACTGGAAAGATTTCTTACTTCCTGTCAAACGGTTTGTTAACTGTTGTCTGAAACAGACTTATTATCTTCTAATAGACATACTGAATTTGGGAATGGGAAGGGACAAGACATGGGCTTTGATGGTTTGTAGTTGATTTACTGGAAATTTTTTAGGGAACATTGCTGGTAATGTTAGCAACTTAAAGCTTTCCCCAAAGAGATGATTATATATTAATGAGGCAGCATTTAGAAAAATATAGTAGGAAAGATATTTGTATTTCTGTATCAACTTTCTAATCTTTATTTCCTTTAATGTTTCTGTAGGAAATGATTTTTTTTCAAGGGTGAAAAGGAACAGATGATATGTTCCTCATTTTCATATGCTTTTTGTTGCATTTAAGCAGATCTGTAGTGACTTCAGGCAACAGTGTAGCTACTGATATTCCTAGTACTTTAATTTAAAAATGAACTTTTATTCCTTTAAGTGATTACCTGTATAGCAATATGTGTGATTTATACTTAATCAGGACCTTTTCTTATATATTTCTCTTTATGTTTGATGAAGCGCATCAAACAAAAACCAAAATTTTGAGATAATATATAGATTTGTAGAATTAACTATTAAATGCTGAAATTGAAAGTTGAAGAGAACGTGCCCCCTCTGATGGTTGATAATGGTGACCTCATATAAACAGATGAAGAGAAGGCTGAGGTACTTAATGGTTTTGCCTCAGTCTTCACTGTCAATTTTTCTCCTCATCCCTCCTGGGCCAATGGACAAGATGGTGACTGCGGATTAAAAGCCCTCCCACTGTAGAGGAGGATTTGGTTCATGACCACATGAGGAACCAGAACATATATAAGTCTATGGGACCCAGTAAGATGCATCCCCGAGTCCTGAGGAAATTGACAAGATGTGGTTGCCCAGCCATTCACCATAATATTTGAAAAGTCATGGCAATCAGAAGTCCCTTGTGACTGGAAATAGGGTAACATTTTCCACATTTTCAAACCCAATATTTTTAAATAATCCATTAAGTAAAACTTTCATTCTTTATTTCTTGTCTCTAATTTTCTCATAGGTACTAAATATAAGTGGAGATTAGACAAAATAATTTTAAAGATGTATGGTATCAATGCTTGGTTGACCAGCATAAATCTTGGGATACTTTGAAAAATGGAGTCTTTCCTTTTTCTTTGGAAAAGCCTGCAGTTTGTTGACTCCAAGAGAAAAATTTCCTCTTGGATCTTCATTCTGCTCCCCATCCCTATCTTCCAGCTCAGGGGGCTGGGTATCCAGAGAATGACTGGTCTTAGTAGTAGAGACTGAGGCAAAGAAGTCATTAAGTACCTCAGCCTTTTCCTCATTCTTTGTCATTAGGTTTCTTCCCACATCTAATAAACGACAGAGATCCTCCCTAGCCCTCCTTTTGCTGCTAACATATATATAGAGAAACATTTGTTATTGTCATTAGCACAGTAGGTAGATTAAGTTCTAGGAGGGCTTTGGCTCTTCCAATTTTGTCCCTGAAGAACTGCATGACATCTTTGCAGTCCTCCTGAGTTGCCTGCCTCTTGTTCCAAAGGTCATAAACTCTCCTTTTTTCCCCCCCAGAGTTTTCTGTTTAGTCAGGCTGGTCTCCTCTGCCAGCTCTTCTTTTGGCCCGTGGTGACAGACTGCTCCTGCACCTTTTCCTTCTTGAAGAATGTCCAACCTTCCTGGACACATTTGCCATTCAGGGCTGCCTTCCAGGTCACTCTGTCAACCAGTCTCCTAAACCAGCCAAAGTCAGTCCTCTGAAAGTCCCGGGTGGCAGTTCCCTCCCCTCAGTTCACTATCAGTTTTCTGTTGGTTATAGGTAAACCTCATTTTCACAGCATCTTTTAGTATTACGTAAATTTAGGATCAAATCTTAATCTTCATGAAGTAAATAGTGAAAATCTGGATTTCATTAAGAGATCTAGATGTAAAGTTTACATTTAAACTGCATAGTAGGAAATGTATGATTTTAGAATACTCTGTTACTACAATCACAGAGCTATATATATGCATTTATACAGAGTTTATCTCTACACAACATTTTTTAAAATTTATATCTTTGCTGTATATTTGTATAAATGCATAATGCAATGTGGGGATGTGTATATAACAATATAGATGTTTGTATGCCTATTTAATTTTATGTATATACCTATACTATATATGCACCGTTATTTTGTTTCGCATTCTTAAACAGAGGCTTTATGGATCATTCAGCATTTAACTTAATAGACAGAAAGTCCTAGCATATATTCACTGAAGGAATAAAGGTACATGTGAGAGGAATGATTTTCTGGATTTTAAAAGACACTATTTGTAAATTTTGAGAGTTTAAATGGTCTGTTTGTAATTTATTTTTAAGAAGTTGAAGTCTGTTGAAACATCTGGTAAGGGTTTAACTCAACTTTCCTCTCTAACCTCATTCCATCCATGAAGTTCTGGTAAGGACTATATTAGGCAACCTCAGGCCATACAACAATTACAGTTACTAGGTTCAGTGTTTTCAGTCTTCACTGTAAAATTTCACTAACAGAGCTGTTTTTTTGCTATTGCAGGAGTAAAAATTGCCTGAAATTTAAAAGCAATTGAATGTGTTTCAGATGGCATTTAGGACCTGTATGATATAAATTAAATGTTTTTTATTTATAAATAAATATTTACAGTCCAAATATTCTCTTGTTGCAAGATAGATTCTACTAACTTTTCTCAAGCCACATAATCCTTCACTCTACACATCAGATGATACAAGAAGATATTAATGAAATCAGACTCTCATTTCATTGGTAGAGAATTACAGGGTTTCATATAAAGTTTAGAAGGATGACAGAGAATGAAAGATCCCTGTTTCTTTCTAGTTTTTCTCTGTAATTCTGATTTTCCATATAATTCTTTCTCCATTACTGTGGAAAGCATCATTATTCTGACTTTTTGTAGTCTGTCATACAGCTACCATGTCCAGTTTCTCATGTCCAGATTGTGTTCAGGTCTTGCAGTCTTGTTTTGCATAATGCGTCTAACAGGCATTCCTATTCTTTCCCACACCCCAAACTTTCCCATAATCTACTTATCTTGTATTTTAAAACAGAAATACCTTTTTCATTCATTGTCCCTCATGACACATTTTTACTGATTTTTCCAGGATGCTGTTGCATAGATATTTTTGCTGACCTGTTACTGTGAGCCCATGACCCCTCTCCTCAGCTTCCTCAAGTGCCCACTTCTTTATCACATCAGAAGTTATTTGCCTTTATTTACAAGATTTTTTTACAATCTTTCTTCACCTCTCACCTTACTACTTCTTCCAGACTGAGACTGTGAGAGACTGACCTCTGTGTCTGTGTACCCTACAGTAACATCCTCTGTCACTTATCTCTTTGATTGTCAAACCATGCCTTTCTGCTTTCTTCCATAAAGCCCTTCATGCTTTAAAAAAGCTCATGCAGGTACTGTGTAACCTTCCTCTCATCCTTGCATAGAACTTACCACAACTGAGAGATCTGCAGAAACTCTTGGTAACAATGATGCTTTAGAGTGCTCTGCCCTAGTGCTTACCCTCTTGAACAATATTGTTTAACAGTTTCTTTGTCTTCCTATGTCAGTATCCTTGAGTGTCTTCTCATACACCAGAAGTACACACTGTCTTTATGTTTCATGGACAACAGCAGGTGTAGAAATATGTAATTTTTAACTGGAATTCCTGGGTTTGTGGTAGTAGAAATAATCAATTTAAAAAAAAAAAAAAAAGATTTCTTGAAAGTGACAGGAATATTAACTCCCAACATATGTAGAGCAAACAACAGTTTGATGAGATGCATTATGTATCACACAGCTACTGAGTTTGTTTGTGCATACTGAGCTGCTCTGTTTTTTTCGAATTTGCTTCTGAAGCTAATTGGGCAGATGTTGTTTTTTGAGCTACAAATGAAAAGTGCCTTTTATGTGCCTGCTTTTCCCAATTCTTTCTAAGATACTTACAATGATCTGTTTGTCATATTTATGTTTCATGAAATAATTTGTTTATTTGTTTAAAAATGAACCCTACAAATATACCTCCTAGAATATTTTGTCTTTTTTTTTTTCTAAACATTACGGAAAATCACATGCAACCCTGCAACTGTAAAAGCTAATGGTTAGAGGTGACAGTCTCAAAATGTATTTCAGTGTCACTTTCACACGTTTTTTTTTATTTTATACAAATCTGTACCAGACAAAAAGCTATAAAATGTTACTTATAAATTGTACTACTGAGTAAAAGAAACTAATGTGGTTCTTATCTGACTGCATATTTTCCTTACATTGACCTTTGTTTTGCTTAGTAGAGGGGCCTTTGAATGATGTACAGTCATGCATAGCTCAGGAATAGTTAAAGGAAGCATATTCTATAAAAAAAGTTAGGACTGGCACCTCAACACTTCTTTCCTTCCCAGACCTTCAATCATAGTATCATAGACTCATTAAGGTTGGAAAAGACATTTGAGGTCATGGAGTACAACCATCATCCCAACGCCACCATGCCAAATAAAACATGTCATGAAGTGCCTCATCTACAAGACTTTCTAACACCTCCAGTGAAGGAGACTCCACCACTTCCCTGAGTAGCCTGTTCCAATCCATCCCCACCCTTTCAGTGAAGAAATTTTTGCTACTATCCAATCTGAACCTCCCCTGGTGCAACCTGAGGCTGTTTCCTCTCATCCTATGTCTTGTTACTTGAGAGAAGAAACTAAAACCTCTCTGCAACCTCCTTTCATGTAGTTGTAGAGAACAATAAGGTGTCCCTTCAGGCTCCTTTTCTCCAAACTAAATAACTCCAATTCTCTTAACTGCTCCTCATAAGACTTGTGCTCCAGATCCTTCACCAGCTTTATTGCACTTGTCTGAAAATGCTCCAGTTACTCAATGTCCTTCTTGTAGTTAGGAGCCCTGTGAAAGGTTGAGTGAAATCCACTGGCCAACGCCCCACAGTAGAATGCAGTCTCTCCTCCTCCCCCACCCCCCTGTACAAGCCCAAGGGAGAAAGGGAGAAAAAAGAAAGAAAGACTGAAAATACTGAAAACAAGCAGACAGCAGCTGTAGTGATTATATACACATCTATTAACACTAATACACAACTAAAATACCATATATACATAATCAGATAATAAGACACCCCCAGAACATCCCCTGCTCCGTAGGGAAGCTATCAGAGATCCCCGAGGACTTCCCCCTGCCCCAAAGGGAAGAAAGAATCCAAAAATACAACAAGAAAGCTAACAAGAGGAAATCAATCACTTTCCTTCCAGATAGCAGAACTTCATTAAGTCACCTCCGCGCCACTGAGAGTCTACAAGGCGCCAGACTCCTACACACGGCAGACTGACAGCAGAGCAGATGCTCTCCGGCCCCGGAAGAGAGAGAGAGCGAGAGAAAGGAAGAAAGAGGGAATGTCTGACTCCCTGATCTTACGTAGAAAATCACATGGAATACTGGGACATGTAGTTCTTCCTCAGCCACAACCTGACTATTCAGGAGAGTCCAAAAATTAAACCCATCACAAGCCCAAAACTCAACAAAGTATTCAAAGTGCAGCCTCACCAATGCCAACTGCAGGGACACAATCACTTCTCTACTGATGCTGGTCACACCATTTCTGATACAAGCCAGGATGCTGTAGGCCTTCTTGGCCATCTGGTGACACTGCTGTCTCATATTCAGCCAGCTGTTGACCATTACTGGAGGTCCTTTTCTGCCAGGCAGCTTGCCAGCCATTCCCCCCCACTGTCTGTGAAGCATTTCAGGGAGTTGTGACTGAAGTACACAAACCAGCATGTGGCCTTGTTGAATCTCATACAATCAGCCCACTTATCCAGCCTATTCATCTTTAACACTTGTGAAATTATGATTCTTTTCTATTATCAGTGTTAGCTCTAGACCTCAACACATGCTCAGTGCCTCCTCATTCTGAATACTTGAAAGAGACCCTAATGAAGACTCCATTTTTCCTGCACCATTACAATAAATGTGTTTTACCCAGATATGAACTTTACTTGCACTCCCAAGACATGACAATGGATAAACTACATCTAAATGAGTGCTACTACAATACCAGACTGGTGCATGGATCCTTCAGTGGATCATTTTGTAGCTAACATATTCAAAATCTGTTTTTATTTTGAGGTCAGATTACAGTGATTGGAATTTTTTTGACTAACTATCTGAAATAGCAAAGCAACAAACAAATGAGATAATGGCAGAGGCAAGGTTTGTAGAGAGAACCAAAACAAAATTTATTGTGGTCGTACCTTGAAAAATAAATAGCTTTCAAACATCATCTGGAAAAGAAGTAGCATGCTAGTAATAAAAAGATGAATTCCAAAGGATTTTTCAGTAGATTTAGCACATATTATATATTTGAGATGAAACTGTATCCTTTCTTTCTGTCATTAGGCTGCCTCACCACCTTGCTTGAAACCTTGTGTGGAAACAGAATGGTTAAGGAGGAAGCAATGCTTTTTCTGCAGTTTCTTCACCCATCTGCAATGTTATTTAAGCTGAACAGGATTCACCTTCTTCTCATTAGACTTCATCAGTTCTGGTTTGTATTCACAGCGCCCCTCACTCTAGGGATGGATAAAGAAAGTTAAGACAACATGAAAGAGATGTTGAAGGTAGTTATCTCGTACAATAATTTCTCAGTCCAAAGTGATATGAGTAGTATCCAGAACAGAAACTTTTTCAGACAAGGAGAAAAAAGAGAAGAGAAAGGATAAAACCTGAATCAGGAAGAAATGTTCTTCAAGGAAATTTTGGAACAAAACAGAATGAGTGAAAAGGAACTGGAAGAAAACATAATTTCACTGGAGAAAAGAAGGGGGGAGAAGAAAATCACGACAGTAAAGGATTTTGAGATGACACAGACTGAAGGGAAGATAATTTAACTGAAGGTAAAACATCTGTAAAGAAAAGAAGCTGAATTAAAGAGCAAGAGGAAAGAATTCCACTTTTTCCTCTTCTAACATTTAAAACAAAAAAAATTTTCTTGTGCTATAAAATTATGTGCCAAATATCTTTCTAAGGGCAGCAAAATTAACATCACTGGTCTAAAGAGGTTTTCAGCAGATACAGACATTTTAAACAAAATATCAACATTGTAAACCTGATGAGAATATCTATTAATTTTAGTGGCACGCATTCGGGTTTTGTTTTAAAATACTGGTAAATTAGCATTTTCTCAAGTCAAATCTTAGCATTTTACAGTCAAATCTTTTCTCCCTTTTCTCAGCTGGGCATTGGGTAGTTGATGAGTATGGAATCCCATAACATGCAGTATTGGGTAAGATTGCCCTCACAGAAGTATATGTGCTTTCCCATAAAGGCAGAGAATCCAATATGCCATAAGGAGTGGAACAGATATCCCTTGAGTAGGTAGCCTGTAAATGCTCAGTATAGTACACTTGTCACAGCTTGCTGAACACACTGAGACATGCTTTAGAATGAATCTGTGCATGAACTGTAGTCTTTTGTGGGGAGAATACAGGCATCTGGCATCCTTCATAGAGATATAGTCCAGGTGTAAATTTGGAAGCTCAAATAAAGTTCTGGTGCCTTCTTTTTGTTCTCCTCCTGGATAGAATTTCCGTAGTGAGCATATCTAAGGAAACACATAGGTATACACCCTCATAGAAATCTGTCCAGAGGCACATATTTAGGCCTACATGTGGCGTTCTGGAATTACAAATTGCAATTGAATGATAGAACTTAATTTATAGCATTCATGTACATGATAGTATTCACGTACATTTGAGATAGACTCTTAGATCCTGCATATCACAGGGAAGCTTTCTAGAAGAAGAAAAGAGAACCATGGTTTAAAATCTTTGCTATATCCAGCTTAAACCCAGAATGTGGAAAAAATATCAAGATAACTGAATTGTCATGCTGAAGCGGAGCTGTAATTTTGTAATGAACATCTGAGGACTGTCTGAGGTTTTCTTAATGTTTATTTCACATATGTTTGGGGGCTTTTATAAAGGAATTTTCATAGAAAGATAGCTTTCTACAACACTTTGCTGTTCCTGTCATCTGCAAAATTATACTCAGCTCAGAAGCATCCACTTAAGATTTTGTGGCTCAAAAAGAGCAGCATTTAATGTTTTACTTCAACCTTGTAGCAATTCTGTGATTATTCTTCTCTTAAGTTCCTTGGACAGTTTGTTCATTGTGCAAACATTCAGAAGACGTGGCCTAATTTTCACTGTTCTGTTTGACTAAGTGTACCAGATTATGGCAAGAAATCATGTTAAGGCATTGAATATCTTGACACAAGAAAACTCTGGGGCAAAATGGTCTTGTTAAAACATCTGTGAAGTACAGGATTTGCAGATAAAGAACTCTTCTTGTTTTGTGCACTTAAATGTTTTATGTGTCTTAATCCATTCACCACTGCAAGCATGGTTGCCAATTTTATCACTTGCATGGATGTTAGAAGGCATTTTCCTTCCTGTTCCCATATATATTTCATATTCAGTAGACTGACATGACTTCTCTATTTGCTATGGCAAATAGAAGTTTCCTGGGTACTCATCCTCATGAGCCAGTAGACAGGGAATAAGATGAGAACAAAGCTCCCTTCATCCCTGAAGTTATTTAAAAGACAGATAGATGAAGTACTTAGGGATTTGGTTTAGTAGTGGACAGGTTCGGCTAAGCTCAATGATCTCAAAGGTCATTTCCAACCAAACGATTCTAGTGATTCAACAACCATGTTGCTAGAACATCAATTCGAGTAGCTGTAAAGGGCAATAAAGTCTCCCCTCAGTTTATTCTCCTTCAGACTACACAACCCCAGTTCCTTCAG
>WAAB01009645.1:0-40658 GCA_013389865.1 Piaya cayana | reverse complement strand
TGAATATGATAAACACTTATTTTTTTTTCTATTAAAAAAATTAGAACAAATCCAACTAAGTAAACAATTGATGTTAGGACAGAAAAAAAAAAACCTCCCAGAAGAAATTATTTTCCTTGCATTCTTTCTAGTTGGTGTTAAAACCATACTCCAAGGCATTTCTTTTAATATTATCACTAAATCCCTTAGTTACATTACTGTCTTCTATAAGGAAATTATTTCATTTTTTATATCTCTATTTCCTTGCAGCCAAGTACGACTCTTTATATCTGCCTCCCAAACTAAGTGTCTTGACAATCTCAGCTTAAGGTTCTATTATACGAACCCCATTAGTTTTTCTGGAATATGGTGAGCTGATTCAAATCACTCCAATACTCTCCTTTCTACAATCAAACTTCTCTAAAGTATGCTTAAAGTACAAAAAAAAGTTTGATTTTGTTTTATCCCTTTTTAGCTGATAAACACAGTAATTTCAAGTGTAGGCAAGTTCTAATTTAAAGTCATGGGCTTCATTTCAATGTACAGAGAAGCGCTGAAATGGAATATGGTGTAGTGACTCAAAAGCAATTCTAGTTGTAATTACTTTCCTTAAATACACCTTGACATTCAAGCATATTTAAAAACCAAAACTGCAGTAATAATAAGAAATGTTAATCAGAAAACTGGGCACATTTAATAAAAGGAAAGTGTATGTACTCACCGGTTATAGTTTGTAAATTGAGTGTTCATTAAAGAGTTGAGTACTGTTTACTAGTACTGTCTAGATTATTGAAGTCTTTTTCTTACTTTTGAACAACCCTCTCAACAACTGAAATAAAAATTTAGTCTGAATAGAAATATAGAGCAATAAATATATTTTATTAGAATGGAAGTACTTCTTTTAATATTTATTAAAGCATGTTTCATTATACTGAAACAAAGTGGTCCATTTCTGAACACTCACTGCAGATAAAGTAAGTGTTGGGCTTCTTTTGTTCTGGATTATCAGACTAAAGAGAGTATAAACCCCCTTTCTTTCCTCCAAGTAACAGTTTTTAGGTAGCAGGAAAAGGAAGAATTGACAGCAACACTGCTTTATATGCACACATGCAGTTCCGTGAGTATTACTCTTAAATTAAATTTACTTTGAATTTATAATTCCTATTTGTGTTCTGTATTTGGTTGCTTGAGCTGACATTATATTTTGATCTGCAGACATCAAAACAAAATATTATTAACTTCATTTTTTATCATCTTTACTATTATTAGTATTTGCATGAACTTTGGCGTAAGGGCAAGTCTTCATCTTATGCTCTTATTTCTGCAGAAAGGAATCTGAGGAGAAGATATGGGGATGCAATGTACTGTTGCCAAAAATTGGTGATTTAGTGGTTTGGATGGTTCTTAAAGCCGACATTGGGCCTTTCCTTTGGTTCACAGCCTGTGATTTGCACTGACTGGAGATGAAGAGATGCATAAAGTTACTTAAATGGATTAGGTTTTATGTTCTTATAGTGGTTTGTGTGAAAGTTAAAAATACAGTTGTAGATAACAGGAGCAGTAATTTTCTACGTTCTTTGATTTCCAGCACAAGTTCTAACACCTATTTAAGTGAATACAATCAACAGTATTTACTTTTTCTTAACACAAGATCTTAACATATTCTTTAAAGACTGCCTCATGGCTCTGAGACATTTGTACACTCTTACTGAGCTGGGAAATAAACAACCCACAGGGGAAATAGTTCCACCACAGAAGTTATGAAAATTGAGTTTCTGCTAGATTTTTTAGTTTTCCCCCTTACTCTTTCTTCAGCATATCACAACATTCAGCAGAAGTTTTCTAGATGTTTCATGAGATCTATCAACAAGCAATTCATGGGTCTTACGTCTGGATCACCAGGTTTGTACCTGCCAGTATTTTCAGTTACCAATTTCTTGATGACACTGAAAATATTGTGTTATATTTATTTATTTTTAAAAATAATCTATATATAATCTGCAATGCTCACCCTATGATGTGATTGTACTCCTTTTTTTCAAGGGAAAATCCACCTCTTGGTTCCCAAGCCCTTTGTCATATGTTCATTTAATCCGTCCCTATACATAACGAAAGCCGAATAGTAAGACTGAATGTTGATGAGGGTTGTGATTTTCATGTGTTTTTATTGGAAATTTTTTCTTCTTTTTCACAGTTGTATGACTCAGAGAGCGTCATTTTGACTTCTTTAGCATCAAATTATAGTATTTCCTTCAATACTATGCAAAAAAATTCCAAAAGAATAAGACTTAAGGGCTGTAATATCAGAAAAGAAATAATAAGTGTCAAATACTAATGATCAGAATTCTCCAAGCTGGGGAAAGGTTAATTCATAGTGACTGGAATTAAATTATCATGGCTTCAGTGATACTCAATGGACTTTTTGTTGTCGACTGTTTTATCTGACTCTGTTTCTTCCTGTATATTTAATACCAGAGAAACACCTCATTTTAGGTCTTCCAGTATGGGGTCAGCGTAAATAAGTTACACTAAAATGTCATGGCTGTTCCTATCACTTGTGAGTTTTTTCCCTGCCCTTCATCTCCTCCAAGATGTATATCTGTCATCTGCTTACAGAAGTAAAAACATCATAGGACTTTATTGCCACTGATTCACAGACAATAATTTGCTCTATCACCACTCACATATTATTAATATGTTGGTATTAAAACTATTTATAGTTCTTCTTGTAGTGCATCCTTTTCACTTTCTCATGGTTTGTACACCAAATCATTCCCTATATAACACCAGAATGTTGCAACTTATGCCAAAGGATTATTGGGTTTTTGGGTGTCATTGTTACTTTTAATGTGCTTCATTCTTATAGTCATCGGCATTTAAAGCAATCTTAGTACATGTAGGAACACCTTTGATATGTTTATAATTTTTTATGCATATTAAAATTGTGTCAGTCAGCCAAAACTACGTTACAAGTGGTTGCATTATATCTGAAGTGCTAGTGACGGCTACTGTAGAATTAGGGGCTTATTCAATGATTTTTAAGTTCATACTTTGTTTCCAGTACTTTTGCAGAAGTCTGTCAGCTCATGACAAAAATATCAGAATAATCTGTTCACAGAAAGTACCATTCCTCGGTCACTTCTGGCCTTGAGGAGCAGATATATTTGGGAACAACAGAAATTACTTCACCAAATGTATGTATTTATGAGGATGGGGCCAAACTCTTTTCAACGGTGCCCAAGGACGCTACTATAGAGTGAAATAGTCAAGGGGGATGTAGAGGGACTATAAAAGGAATCCTGCTATTTTGAGATGTTTTCGGTCACATTTAGGTGATGTAATAAAGGCGGACCTGCTGCTCTTGCTCATATTAAGAACGTAGTGGTGAAGGCTACATACCGAGTTAGGTACTTGGTTCCTACTCACTACAAAAACAGCAGTTTTAAGAAGTAGTTATTCTATAATAATAGACTGCATATGATCCCATGGGGCGAATGAAATGATATGGTCAGTGTTTTCTGCCACTGCAGAGCTATCTCTCAGCACAGTCTTTCAGATGTTGCTAAGGTTAGTTAACTATGATGCATCCGTCTAAAAAGCTACCATACTGCTATGATCCTTGTAAATCTAAGGATCTATGAAGCTCTAGTCTTCATAACTCTAGTGGGATTTGAGTTCTTACATGTTTTACTGAATGAGTTTCTAAGACAGGAGTAAAGGTTTGGTGACACAGTCCAACTTATACTGGAATCTCTAGAGCCTACAAAAGTCAGCAAACGTATCTCTAATAACTTGAACCATCGGGTTTCTTTTTCATTGTTTTTGTGAAGCCTGAATGTCCTACAGAAGCAGCATTTCCCACAGTAAATTTTAGCTATTTCTTCAAATCTCAACTGTCATCATAAGGAGCAAAGGAAAGAGGACAGATTTTAAAAGACAAATTTCTGTACCTAAAATCCTTTTGTTGCAGTTCTAAGTAAGCATAAGGAGAAGACCTAAAACAGCTCATAGTCAATTTATTTCCTTAGCTTTAAAGAGCACACTCTCCTTTGATAAACTGCTCCTATTTTTTCATACTTGAGAAAAACTGAAGGTACTTTGGTTTATTGGGTGGGTTTCTTTATTTTTTTAGAACTATTTAACTCCCATAGTTCAATGGGGAGCCAAACAGTATGCTTTTTTTGACCCAACAAAACATCCAGGATAAAGACGTTGTCAGTGACGTTTTACCACTAGCTCATAAATTTTAATGTTTTTTTCACAGTATGTTCTCAAAGTTTCTAAACCCAGGAAACTGCTGCTAACATCTCCAGTCAATTCACTCTGATCTTGTAATCAAACAAGCCTGCAGATAATCTTCAAGGCAATTTTTCTCTAAAGTGTTTGATCCTTGCAGGCATATTTCTAGTGCCAAAAATCATTACAGAATTGAAAACCTGTTAGTCAGGTACAATCAAGTGTGAATCTGGTCTCTGGGTATATAAATTTTTAGATTTAGGGCATGTTAGTGTTAACAACTTGACAGCTTGTCTGAAACAATTAACTTTTTAATGCAAAGGATCTCTCCTGTCATAACTTTTTACAGATATCATAGAACTGTTTGAATCTAGTCTGACAACAAGCCCTTAATTTCTACTTTAATTTAAATTACATCATTACTATTGCTATTATTATTAGTATTACTATTACTACTATGATCCTTGCGAAACAAGAGGCAAAAATTTCACTATCTTCCATCCAGTTTACATTTCATTTTAGTGGTAATCTATTTAGACAGTGCTCTAGACTTCAGTTCTTTCCTGTTTGAAAAACACCCTGATGATACTTTATATTTGTACAATCAATGTGCACTTTACACACTTCAAAATTTTAATAAGTCAGCGACAGTTTTCTAGCATCAAATTGTGCAATCTTGCTAAAAACTTTTCCCATGACTTCCTGGTTAAACATCAGTGATAATAAATAAATAAATCTGAGAGCTATTGTCTTGGTCCCCATTTGAAAAACATCTTTATTTTCTCAAAGAAATGACAGTGACACTTTGAGGCCACATTAAGTAGTGGAACATCTGGTTGGATCTTAAAGGTGACTGATGGAAATAAATATATATAAAGTTAATTTTCATATATTAAGATATGTGTAGTTTTGCTTTATTTTAGTATTATTCTTCTGTAGGGATATTTAAAATTATCTGAAATCAACAAATTTATTTGTTTGTACTTACTTCCAAGCCATGTCAGGTAAGTTCACAACAATTCAGGTTTTTAAAGAATGAGATTTTTCTGAATTTATCCTGTAATTTGCAGATTTGCCATGGCACCACTGCATGCTTTAGCCTTGGGAATGCTGGCCACTGAATATAGACATGGTGCATCTTTTGAAAGAATAATTTGAAATGAGGCTGAGCCCATAAAATCACTTCTGATAAAAACCTTACTTCAGCTAAAACCAAATTTAATGTGAACAAATACTGAATAAATTTTTCAATTTCAGCTTTAGAAGAAAATTTTGCTCAGAAAGTAAACTTAGTAAGTTGTTTAAAAAGGAATAAATACCTAAAAGAAAATGCTCTATTTAAATGAACTAAATATGGACAGTGTTTATATTCTTCAGCTTTCTGACAAAACTGTTTCTAAACCTCTTATATATTCATGTAATCTTATTTCTAATGCAGATTTACCAAAACAAGGCATCATGAGCCCAAATTCATAGAATTATGGAATCATAGAATAACCAGGTTAGAAGAGACCCACCAGATCATCGAGTCCAACCATTCCTATCAAACACTAAACCATGTCCCTTAGCACCCCATCCACCCACGCCTTAAACACCTCCAGGGAAGGCGAATCAACCACCTCCCTGGACAGCCTGTTTCAGTGCCCAATGACCCTTTCTGTGAAAAAAATTNGCTGGTCACACCATTTCTGATACAAGCCAGGATGCCATTGGCCTTCTTGGGCACACTGCTGGCTCATGTTCAGCCGACTGTCACCCAACACCCCAAGGTCCTTCTCCTCCTGACAGCTTTCTAGACAGACTTCTCCTAGTCTGTAGCTCAGCATAGGGTTGTTGTGCCTCAAGTGCAGGACCCGGCATTTGGCCTTGTTAAACCTCATGCCACTGGACTCAGCCCAGCAATCTAGCCTGTCCAGGTCCCTTTGCAGAGCCTCCCTACCCTCCAGCAGATCAACACTTCTACCCAGCTTAGTTTCATCCACAAACTTGCTAAGGGTTTACCACCTGCAGCACATGGTACTTTTTCACCAGGGGGATCTGGGGTTTTGCTCTCTGGTTGAGGGGAGCAGGCTTCCTTCATCTTGAAGGAACTTGTTGCCATTCCCCATCTCTTGTAACTCCAACCTTGGAGTTTGCAGGTGGATGGTGTTTGGACATACTATCTCCAGCAGGCTGCTTGAGTTAGTGAGAGGGCACTGTTCCACTGGTCTATCTCCCTCTCACACTCCCTGATGGTCCTTGGCCTCTTAAAATTTGGAGCTCATTGGACATTGTATATGGGTATATACCACTACAACTGGACAATAATAACACTGACTTAATAAATCTATAATGGATAGAGGTCTCCTGATGCTCTGCATTTCTGTACCACTACCCCACAGCTGTTTTCTGTGAACATCTTTGTACCCATTGCTCTAAAGTCCATTCAGTTCCCTTATCCCTGTATTAATAAATTCTGTGTTGCACTCTCTAAGGCCCTTTTCTGACTACTCTGACTTTCCAGTCTTCCTTTCATACAGGTACTGGCAGTCCTTGTTTGGAACCCTTTTACCTTCTTCAAAATCTGTTTGAAGGAGAGGGAGCAGTTTGTATTGCTGAAACACTAACATCCATATTTTTAACTGGATAGACTTTCAGTCATGTTAACTTCATTGATATCTGTTGACTCACAGTACATAAAACACACAAAACACTTGTTAGGATGCCCTCTATGCAAAGTTTACAAGCATTAGGGTCAGTATTTCCTGTCATCAGTGACTTAACTAGAAGTCAAAGAGGGTTTTGGTGACAGATGCAAGCTAGGAACAGTTCTCTGGGTGCTGTCTCCTCTATCACTCTGTCTCTCTTGCTGATGACTGTAACTATTGGTTCAGGATGATTTCAGTGGCCTTGAGATTGGCAATATTTCTCTCTGACAGCATTGAGATGTGAATTATTATTAATGCTAAGGCAGACAGTGTGCATTTGGGGAGAGTAGAGTGTTTCAGACTTACACCACCATTACAATTAGAGAGTTGTCAGACAATATGATTTCTGCTGCATCCTGAGTTCTCTAATTGTTTATCATATTAACCTTGGGTGATCTTGCAATCTCCTGTCTGCAACATTAATCAGCTGACATCATCCTGTGCTCTGAAAGGACATTATTAAATCCAAAGACTGGGATACATTTCCAATGAGAAGGGCAATGGGGCTTGGTGATCTGAGAAAGGGAATTGAAAAGACCTTTACTTTTTATCTTTGCCATATGACCTCAAATGAGTCATTTCCATCTTTGCATCTTCCTGTCCTTTGTCTGATTGAGACTTGTCTGAGCTAGACTGCAAGTTGCTTGGCGTGCATGCTGGAGCTACCTCTGTACTTAATACTGGTAAAATAAGGAGCTCACTCAACTTTGGTTGATTCCAGGTCCATGTTGCATTCAGAAGATACTCTACTATTCTGCAAACAAACTGAGCCTAAGCTAGCACTCAAGTTACATTACAGATGTAGACTTCACCTCAGTCATCTCAATTTGAAGAATTATTAATATTCAACAACTATTCCTAAATGATCTTCAGCAGGAAGCATTTGTGAAAAAGAGTTGCTCGTGGGTTTTAGGTTTTCTTGTTTGATTTCTTCATTTCTCACCAAGCTGAAAATGGTCATATTTGTAATGTGAGCTCATACTCAATGGGAAGAAAGGTTGAAGTTCAGTGAAGTCTGGCTAAAAAAAATTTTTGCCAGCAAACTAGGCTGCAGCATAATAAATATGTAACAATGACGCTGCACTGGAAAAACCTTATGCTAATTCTTTATTTAATAATTGAAGAATTATTTCAATAATCTTCACTTAGTTAATGAACGTGTTTTGTTGTAGGTGAACTTCATGAAAAGTGAAACATGTGACCTTCACAAAGATAAGTTCTTTTCTTTCAGCTGCAAATACAATATCTTTCATAAATGATTTAAGTTTGCCGGATCTGTGGGATAAACTGATGGATGTTTACTTTGTGTATCAGTAACATAATCCTTTCCAGACAATGATGGATAAGATTAAATGACCTAGGATTCCATTGGAACCAAACAGAAAATAACCCTCCACGTTCTCATTATGGTATGTGGCAGTGTGACTCAAATTATTTGACATGCCTGTAGCCAGCAGCATGGACAGAAAGAACTGTTTCTTAGGATTTGAGATTAGAAAATAAAATCCAAAAAAAAAAAGGCCTAAAATCATACCACACTTGCTGCGATCATAGAGTAAAAGTAAAAAACTCTTTATGTTGGTTTAAAAATAAGGAATTACTGCGACACTTATCTTAATTTGGGGTGCCTTGACTATGTGACAAATGCTAAATTGTGCGCTGGGCCTGAAATCAGCACTATGCACAGCAAGGAGGTTTACAGCTCAGTTTTCGTGCAGCAGTAAGCTACTCTGTGCCTGGAGTACAGCAGGACTCATGCCGTCAGCACCTACTAAGCAGACTGCTTTTCAACCTGAATTGTTTGCTAGGAAGGAAGGAAGGAACTTAAGTCCTTCAAAAACACAAATGCCTGCCCTCTGCCCAGAGGAAATTAAAAAAAAAAAAAACCATGAAAAAAGGAAGGAGAGAAGGAAGGTAGACAAAACCCATGAATGTGCATCTTGATGGGAATCTTTCACTTGTTATTTTTCCAATTAATAAATCCTTAACTACTGCTACAAGTCTGTAGCTCTATTCAGGCGGAAGGTGGCTAGCAAGATATTAATAAGATAACAGTTACTTAGAAACAAATCTATTACAAAACTATTCAACTGTGTTGAAGTGGTTAGTGGAACAGTTTCATTCCATTAGCATGCGTTCAACAACAAGAAGTTAATTAGTTTCAAGAACGTCTGATATTTGAGTAAAACTTCAGACTAATTTGCAGTTGGATTTTTGCCTTCTGGGGATCCTGTCCGTATTTTCAATTACCAGATTTCCCTCCACAAGTTCTTCAAAGGAATGATGTTAAAAATAGTGGAGGGTAAGAACTGCATTCTTCGTTTCATAGGAAAGGCACAATTCCTTTCTTGTTATAGAAAGTAGCAAAGAAGAAAAGAGCCAAGTTTATGTATAAATTAAGTCTGATAATTCTGAATCAATTTACACAATGAATTCTCTGTAATGTTTTAATATATTAGAACTGAAATGAAAAATCCCTGAAAATGGCCTTTTCTGTCCTGTTAGTAAAAAAAATTTAGAATCATCTGTCTCACTTGCTCCTCTACCAAGCAAGAAATTCCTTGTAACTCTTGAAATACTACAAGAATTATTGTTTTTTCTGCAGAACTTGTGCATCCTTTACTGATTTTAGATACTTGTAAGGGTGTATTCTGCCTTCAAGCTTTGCTTTAGTATTAATTAAAAAGATTTCTTTGAAAGCTTGCAGACTTTACAGTAGTATGTGTAATCATTACCTACAGTCCACAGTGAAACAAGCATAGCGTGTCTGTCTGCCCAGGAGAAATTTGATACTCTTTTTGTAAATGATGTGTAAATAGAAGATTCTTGTGTTCCATTCCAGCATTATACATTTATCAACAATAAACATAAAATTTTGTCTATTATATTAAACAGCACACACATGAGACAAAGAAATGGATTTTCTGTCAGCCAAGTGTCTACTGATAAGTAGTGTGTAACGGGTGGCCGAATGATCCCTGCATCTGGTACATAGGACTTCTTTGTGTAGTTAAAAATATATAAGTGTTCAGATTGCTTTTCTTCCTGTTTACATTTAGCTAACAGGACTCAAAGGTTTCAGCTTTACTAGCCTATTTTTGTATTGGTTCATCTGACCCGCAATATTGGATCATCTCTTGAGAACAATCTGCTTCAGGTATGGCTTTCATTGAATTCTGATTATTCAGACTTAATGATACCAATTTGTTCAGCAGAAACACATTTTTTTAAATTCTTGATTCCTCTTCTTCAATGATGATAAGATTTCTTTACTTCTAAGAACTAAAGAAATTGCAGATGCTGGATTCCATCCTCTTTTTCTTCTATCTTTGGCTCTCTCTCCTCCAGACAATTATCTCGACCTTCTTTCTTCTTGCCTTTTTGGCTTAAATTCACTTAAAGCTTCCTTCCTTTTAACTGAGTATTTGTTGCTATGTTCAAAGCAATCATAACTCCCAGCTCTAAATTAGTACATTGGGGTTTGTTTATTTTTTACTACCTTGGTGATTCTAAACAGTAAAAAATGCTCTGCTTATAATTCTGGCAAGTTTAATTTCAGGCTATGTAAAATAGACAACAGACAAGGAAGGGCTACAGATTACTGGACATCTAGAAGAGCCTTGGAGTACTCTTGGACACTTCTCAACTGTCTGTTTCAGCCTTCTTCTGGAGATGAACAGCTCTTAGTTCTTTAGAAAATCTGATGCCAGCAAGCACTATTTTGAAAGAAAATAGATGGAATTTCTTCAGATGAAAACAGATGATTTAAGTGTGATTCCAAGATGTCAAAAACATTAACCATTTTGCATCAGCATTATGTTTTTAGATCATTTTATAAACACCACTTGCTAAGATCATCTCAATAAATTGAACTAATAGCATGTAGTTTTTCATGTGGATTAACATATTGGAGTAGTAGTTGGATTTTTGTGATTTTTTTTTCACAATTAGTATAAAATTCTAAATAAAATATTATGGTAAACAGCTATAAATTAGGCCAATTTAGTTATATTTTATGTTGTCTCATCATTTTTTAAAAAATGCTGCGACTGACAGCAAGAGCAATAAAAGAATATAGGAATCATTTTGTACATAACAGAATTTTTTTACTTTGATCTGTAGACTTGTGCTGAGTGTAGTGGAAGACAGTAATGGGGAAAGAGAGTCAAGCTAAGAAGTAAAATATTTATAGGAGTACTAGTAAAAAATACATAAATTTCTATATCAGATCAAGCAAAGTAATGCAAGATTATTTTGATTGTCATGTGAAGTATCAGATCTGAGTTTTCAATAATATAAATCCACTGCTTAAAGCAGATCAAAAAGTCTCCAACAAAACTTGTTGACAGAACATCAAACAGACCTTTAATGAAAATGGTTCTATACAGAGCATTTTAATTTTGTGGGACAAATCTCACATGTAGAAACTGATGACACAGAATCTTACAAGTGCTTTACTTCAGTTACCTCATGCTTACTCTGGTCTGACTCCCTGTGAAGTCACCTTTTCCATGGTGGTCTCAGAGGGTGAAACACACATAATTCAATATCTTCCTTCACCCAGAGTGTAAAAATTGAGACATTATATGAGACAAATTCACACTGGAGTAAATGGAAGTATAAGACACGTACTGGACTAAACATTATGTACCTTAATTCAATTTTAAATCAAGTAGATCATAATTTAAAAAGAAAAAAGTTTGAAATTAACTGTATTTTCTTAAAAATCTTTCCAATTAGAAATATCTTTTCAAAACATTTTATACCCTATACTATATCTTGTTATTAAACACAGAAAACAATCCACAGGAGTTTTTTCACTAATTCTGAATAACTTATAGTTGGTCCCATTGAGAATGCACATTAGAAGAAATGAGGGTCGCTTCTATTTCTATGAAGTGACTAAGGAAAAAAAATCTATCTTAGNGTAACAGAATTTTTTTACTTTGATCTGTAGACATTTGCTGAACGTAGTGGAAGACAGTAATGGGGAAAGAGAGTCAAGCTAAGAAGTAAAATATTTATAGGAGTACTAGTAAAAAATACATAAATTTCTATATCAGATCAAGCAAAGTAATGCAAGATTATTTTGATTGTCATGTGAAGTATCAGATCTGAGTTTTCAATAATATAAATCCACTGCTTAAAGCAGATCAAAAAATCTCCAACAAAACTTGTTGACAGAACATCAAACAGACCTTTAATGAAAATGGTTCTATACAGAGCATTTTAATTTTGTGGGACAAATCTCACATGTAGAAACTGATGACACAGAATTTTACAAGTGCTTTACTTCAGTTACCTCATGCTTACTCTGGTCTGACTCCCTGTGAAGTCACCTTTTCCATGGTGGTCTCAGAGGGTGAAACACACATAATTCAATATCTTCCTTCACCCAGAGTGTAAAAATTGAGACATTATATGAGACAAATTCACACTGGAGTAAATGGAAGTATAAGACACGTACTGGACTAAACATGATATACCTTAATTCAATTTTAAATCAAGTAATTAAAAAAGAAAAAAGTGTCAAATTAACTGTATTTTCTTAAAAATCTTTCCAATTAGAAATATCTTTTCAAAACATTTTATACCCTATACTATATCTTGTTATTAAACACAGAAAACAATCCACAGGAGTTTTTTCACTAATTCTGAATAACTTATAGTTGGTCCCATTGAGAATGCACATTAGAAGAAATGAGGGTCGCTTCTATTTCTATGAAGTGACTAAGGAAAAAAAATCTATCTTAGCCAAAAATATTTTTTAAAACCTGGCTACCGCCATAAATAAACTACAGTAAATATCTAATTCAGTTTAATTCTCAACAATGGTATTGTATAAGCTATGTGGCAGTATGCATTCCTGTTAAGAATGTTATCTCTATTTACAACCACCTAGAGGATAGGTTTAGAAATTTGAGTCAATGTATTTGGCTTTTAGTCTAGATTTTTTAAAAATTTCTGGCTGTCTTTGAGAGCGAGAAGTTTTAATTGTCTGTAGTTGTATTTTGTTAGTGTTTTAAGGATTAGGTTTCTAAAATTAGAAAATTACATTCGCATTTAGAAAAGTAAGGTTTAGTCTTCCAAGTCTGAAACGGTTGGCATAATGAGGATTTCTCAGTCACAAATGAAGATGGTGACAATTCAAGATACAAAATGTCCCTGCAAACTGATCAGCTTGTTTCTACCATGATGGTTTGCCACCTGGAATGTAAGGAAGGAAAGCCAGGTTGTTTTTCCTTTGATCTGGCTAATGTCGACTACTTGATATTTTTGCAAGCAATTATGAGGTCTATAATGACACACATTGATCAAACAGTAAGAAATGTGTTGTTGACTGTCTACACTGAAGACATGAACTTATTGGGATCCTAATAAGAGATAGACAAGCCTCAAACTTTTTCCTTGATTGTTTTTTTTCAGGCTTTGTGCTAAGCAAGGTATGATGTCATAAAACTTTAAGTATTACAGGCAAACAAGATATCTGGCTATTATTGGATTTTATCTCCACAGGGGTACCTTAATAGAATAAAATAAGTTTGTGGCTGATTATTTCTTTACAGTGAAACCAAATTATTTGGTTTTCAAGAGGAATAGGGTAGAGGTTAAAATACGCGCACTGTATAAGTGCATAGGACAGGGAACATAGAAAAAGAATTTCTTTTGGAGGGAAGGCAACTTCAGAAAGCCCAACCACAAATGTTTACGGTTAAAAATTTAAAAAAGTAATACGTTTTTCAGTTTTATTCTTTCATAAGAAATCTCACAATCAATACAGATGATCTTTGCATCCACTAGTAAAGGGCAGCCTAAGATGATTGTATGTGAACAAATCCCACTCCAAAAGAATCATTACTGTGATCTAGTGGTGATGTGCTCACACTGCTGCCATAACAGGAGGGACTGCATGCAGGCTGGTACTGACACACTGCAGTGAGCTGTGCTTTGCTGTTATAGATGTAATGAGTTAGTACCCATTACTACAGGCAGTTTTATCTCTCTTCTTAAGCATGATGCAGTCTTGATCCTTTATCCTTTTCTAATTGGGAAGCATGTGAAACCTTTCACACCCACCACTGCTTTCTCTGTGTGTCTGATGAAGAGAAAGACAGTGAAATTCTATTACTCCCAAAACATTAGGCATTTTTATTCAAGTTTCTCTCAGGCCATGCTGAATCACATCTCTTTACTAGTAATATTTCAGAAGCTTTTTATGGTGTGATTTTGGCCCAGTGCAGCTGCACTATCCTGAAGGGTTTCTGGATAAGATTTAGCAATTAGACCATTCCAGGAATCCCACTAGGCAGTTTCCAAGCAGTTGAGCTCTTCTGGTGACTGACAGTTCATTAGCATAGATGCAGGTCATTCCCTGCCAGCTTATCTCAGTGTCTGGGAATGCTTCAGGGTACACATAGTTTATTGGCATATATGTAGCTACTGTGCACAAGGAGATTTCCTCCTGGATTTCAGTTATGTTCTTATCAATAATTTTAGTGAAATATCTAT
Source organism: Piaya cayana (assembly GCA_013389865.1). NCBI lineage: Eukaryota > Metazoa > Chordata > Aves > Cuculiformes > Coccyzidae > Piaya > Piaya cayana. The sequence continues at coordinate 26,247 of WAAB01009645.1, read as the reverse complement.
ATTTCTGTGGAAAACAGCAATAACTAATTAAGAAAAAAAGCCAATTATTTCATTATCAAATATTCTTCAACAGGGGTAAAGTCATTAAATAGACCCATTTGGATTATTAAAAAAAGAACCACCAATAAAATAGGTAAATTTACATTTTTTCATCTTGCAGACTCATGATTAATTTAAGTATTAGGAGCTTATGATGCTCTTAGACTCTGCAGGAACTGCAACCAGTTAACTGTCTTCAGTAAACTGGAAAAATCAGAGCACGTTCAATTGTCTTTGTCAAATGAAATAATTCTCCTGTGTTGCACAAATTTCTTCAAGTTTGTCTTTTTATCTAAAACTTCAAGTACATGAGGTAATGAGACCTCTTCTGTGCTATGGTGGAGGGAAAACTGTTTTTACATAACATGGCTGCAATATGGTGGCCCAGAAGTGTCAGCTGTGATTCTGGATTATGGGAGACAGTGAAACAGTGTCTGCAGGGAAGTTTTCAGATTCCCAAAACTCTGTCTGCAGTATTACCTATATTAGTGAAAATAATGAGAATTGGTCAACAACAAGAAGTATTTTTTTTATCTAACTACTTTTCAACAAGTCTGCGACCTTCTTTCCAGCTCCGATTAAGAAGTTTCCATTTTATAGCTTTTATTTCGCGTATTCTGGGCTGCTTTCTGTTCTTGCTGCTCGCATTTATTGGCACCCCTCTGGGTTGTCTAAATCACTAGCTTAGCGCTGATAAATAAAGATCACAATGTATGGAAACAAAAGAGATATCATTTATTTTACTTTTTACTTCCCACCCTAGAATGAATATATGTGAAAAGTACATTGGGAACATAAGTTCACGGGTGGAAATAACCTCAAACTGGCAGCTGTTGTTATTTTATTTTATCTTTGTTTATACTTCTCTACTAAGGTATAAGCTAAATGACCGATGCTATGAGCAAAGTAGATAATAATTCTAAAACAAAGCACAGAAGAACTGTAATATCAGTTATTATTTCTCAGGTGACAAAATTTAGGATTTCTGGGCATGGATCCATTGTTCATTATATTAGATGCTATACAAACACAGACCTAAGTGCCGGTCCTGATCTGAAAAGTTTCCAGCTCTTACAAATTCATGTATCCCTTTTTTTTTTCATCTGTTTAAACTGAAAGCTAACATGACAAGTAGCTTCGTCAATACGAAGGAGGTAAGTTATATTAGGAACAAATAACTCCTTGAGTAGAATTGGTGGAGACGGAAGCTATGTGATAAGTCCTTATGCTCTGAGTTTTCTCCCTTGCCCTTAGGACACTCACTACAATCAATGGGTGGTAGGACATCATGCTTTAGGGATATATCAGTCTGCCCAGAGGTATATGAGAGATTTCTATATTACACTTTATGGTGTTCTGCAAATACCATTATACCACTGTAGACTTCATTAATGTCTTTAGCATTAGTGTAATGGGTCCCAACAGTGTTTAGTAAAGGCACTATATAGTCTTGCAATACGTTAAGAAATTTGTTAATTGGCACGTGTTCTTATAAAGCAAATAACATGCATAATGTGTCCCAAAATATTATTGCTGAATAGGAGAAAATCATTAATCTTAGGTGTCTTATACAGCACTTAGGAAAACTAGGGTGTTTGTGGTTTGTGAGGCAGTAGTTAATTTTCAGCAGTGTGCGCATTTCTAGGTAGATTTTATTGCCTCCTTACACACTTCTTCACCCCCTGCTGTATCCCTGTGCATTCAGCACAGCAGATGCTTCATTACAGTCCCTTGCAACCAAAGGGTCTTTCTTTGTTCAGAAATTTTGTCCCGTGTTTGCCAGGGATTTGTTTGGATGCTGTAATGAACTGTGTTAAGGTAAAGTTAGGTTTATTACTACTGAATCTCCTCCGTTTTGTCCCGCTGTCAAAGGCTTTGCCTTTCTTCCATTGCTTTCCTTCTTTGGCAGGCCGTGAATCTGCCACATTTAGAAACCTCGCTCCACCACACATCCCTGCCCAGGCTCAGGAGGCTGAAGTGAGACTTAGAGAAGCACATTTTTAAGCACAGATGTATTTGTGTGATTGGAGGAAAATACTAGGGAATGCTTGAGGTTGGAAAAGGTCTCCGGAGTTCATCTTGACTAATCCCACTGCTGAAACATGTAAAAAATAATTATGTCCTTTAATTTTATATAAAATTTTGCAGATAGACTGTATTCAAATGCAAAACATTCTGATGACCTGGCAGAAAACTGTACTGTGCTGCATATAAGTAGGGTCAAGTTTGCAAGAGCTTGGGCAATGCTTCTGGTGAAATAAAGATAAAAGCAGCTACATTTGCAAGATAAGAAATCTTCCAGCCAGTATTACTGAAGGTTTTTTTCAGACATTGTTGCCCTGATTTTTCATGTAGAACCCTAGAATTATGAACTTTTATGGCAAGAGTATTCTGGTTGCCATAAATCACAGCTGCCTAAAAACACAGTCTCTGTAGGCATGTCTGGGCTTAAAGTGCAAAGGTAAATGAAGTGGGAAAAATGGCATAGCTTAACCATCAACCTTTCTTTAATCTTTAATCTATCCCTCTTTAGTAGGTATGTACACATCTTTTCCTCTAAAACAAGAGGTCCTTCAGATTTCTGTATAGATGAGCCTCACTTAAACCTAGTGAAAATGTTTCTCATTCAGTCAGTTTACCTTTTCATCCTTTCTCCTTTGGCCTTGGCTCTGTATTTTGGCTGATGTTTCATTAACATTTTAATAACTGAACCTAAATTAATAACATGAGCTTCTTGTCTTAGAATGCTCTCAAATCTTTCCAGTGTAGCCCAAAAAAAATAGCTTGGGCTGGATGACCTCAAGTACCAGCTGCTAAGAAAAGAACCTCGCCGAGAAATCAAATTTGCTCTTTTTCCAAGAGAACCGGTGCAAGTTCCATGTCATTAAACCTCAGTTAAAACCTCAGTCTTAGTAACAAATCTGAGTAGCTTATGATTATGTCTTTGGAGGCAATATCACTGCACCATTCTATGGAAAGATGTAGTGTCCTTAGCTGTATTTTTTTGAAAAAAGAGATGTATTTTCTTTTGGTTTTATTGCTGTTCCTTTTGTTTAGAATATTATTTACAGGGTAAAAGTCTGGTCCTTCAGAAAACCTATTCTTCAACTGCTGAATTTCTTGCTCTCATGCCCCAGAAACAGCTCTCTTTTCAGTATTTACATGAGGTACTCTTAAGTGCCATTCTCAAACAGAGGAAAATCAACAACAATAGCAAGAAAAGAACAGTGAACTATTCAGGTTAATGTGGTCCTGAGCAGAGAAACATTGCACAGTTCTGACAATAAGAATTATAAAGACTTCAGCTTAGATTTCCTGTGTATCTATGATCATTGTTTCTTGCTAAATGATATCGTATCACAGCTTTTGTGGTTACCTTTTGCATCTCTAGGATCAGCCAAGAATAATAAGTTGAACGAATTGTTAGAATATTCCTTGGTATGGTTTTAACTCTTGACAACTGGTGCTGTCTAAATAAGCTTTTGAGCACAATCTAGTAGCTTTTGTGGATCTGCAAACATTTTTAAACATGTTTGGATTTAGCTATGGGTTTTTATAGTAGAATCATATGAACATATACGATTCTGTGACAGGTAATATTAGAAAATCATCCTGCAAATATTTAATTTACTAATACCGGTATTGCTTAAGAGATTTATTGATGTAATCTCATCCAGTTCCATTAAAAGAAGAGAACGGTTGTGGTTTTGTTATTATTTGTTTGCATTTTAATAAGTGTGCAAAATTCTAATAACTGATTATTGCATTAGGTTTTAGAGAGAAATGAATCCAATTAAAGGTAAATTAGTATTACAAAGAGCTTTCAACCTTGACAACTAAGAACATAAGTGAATGCAAATGGTAGTGGGAGGAGATAAAGGAGTAGGGTAATCTGGGAGAAGGAGGGTCAGGAACACAAAAATAGTAACATCTAATTTCTTAAGCCTCAGTCACAGCGACATTTAAATGTGCACATAATGCAAGATGAGAGTAGTTTCTCTGAAATCACAATGAAGATTACATTACAGGAATGAGTCTGATTTGGCACTCTTAGAATACATGAGTCCCAGAAAAAAAACAATGGTAGAATAATGTCTTCTGATTCCAGAAGGAAGACTCTAAAACCCCCATAGTACAATGTTTTTGGCTTTGTTTTACTTTTTTTTTCCTCCAGACATGAAGTATGAGTTCGGTGCTAAGATAATAAATTGAGGTTTGAGATGCACTGATTCTATTTCTTGTTTCACTGTAGATTTTCTTCTTTGTCATGAGCATTAGTTACTGGACAGTATAGCAGGAAATGTAGATAGGTACTTGGCCAAAGCAGATAAAGCAGCCTAAAGAAGTTAATGTGTATTAATTTCTCCAAATAAGGAAAGAAGGATCCAGAAAGCTTTTTCTAACGAAGTATACATCTAAATTCACACAGAAAAAGGATAAGAGAGAGAGAAGTATACTTAATCTTGTGGAGTTTAGGTGTCCAAACTGGGTTTGTATAAGAGCAGTTTCTGCCTACTCAGATTTTGGAAAAATCATCTCCTGAAATTATATTGATTCATCATCTGGCCAGAGAGTAAATTGAGGAACACACATAAGGTGTCGCCAGGCTGATCAGAGGAAGTACTTGGAAAACAGTGTGATACAGAGTAATGTAATATGGATCTCTCTCTATCCCTCCTGAAGTCCCAGTTTAGGGAGACTTTGAGGTATCAGGAACTCTTGCCTTAAGTTCCCTGTGTAAGGTGAGAATAACAGCCTTTCTTAAGAAGATTGTTCAATATCCATCTCTGTCAAGGTTTTCTAAAGAAATACAGGCCAAATAAAAACCTGAGTTGAACATAGTTCTAGGTTTCTCCAGTTTTATGCCAAAAATTTTTGCTTGGCTTTCTGGCTGACTTTAACTATACCTCTTTTGCTTTAATCCAACTTGCATGTCATAGAGACGTAGTCCTTAGCCATTCAGGCAAAGAAATAGCAATGAATGAGACATCAGGACTTATCTTGGATATTTGTCTTCTCCAGTGGAGGATGACTACTTCTTCTTTGGTCAGACTTGTAATTCTCTTTAAGCTTTAATTCATTTTGGGATTTGGTCTGGGCCCTGACATGGTACACATAAAGTAAAAAAGGACGACAATCTAGTGTTGGTCATTGTAATGCCAGAAACTTTTTTGACTTCCACAGCAACTTGAGACCACATATGAAGTAATGAAAATCAAAAACTTGTACCAATAAGAAGTGTCTAATAATNCATAAAGTAAAAAAGGACGACAATAATCACCTCTTTAGAAGCATTTCTTACTCAGTCAAACTGTGATAAGATTTCATTTTGAAGATATTTGTTTTCCTTCAGATAAATAGTTCACAATGGTCCTGGATCACACTGTGTCAGAATTTGGCAGGAAATCCTTCTCTGTTGGACTGCAGACATTATCTGCTGAAATGCCACATTTTGCATGAAATGCAAAACCAAACCAAGATCCAAGTCTGTAATTGTCTCTACAAAACTTTGCTCTCCCAGCAAAAAATACAGCCAGGACTTCAACATTATGGCCAGAATCCAAGTTTTGGTAATACATTGTGACAGTGCAAACTATTCTTCAGCTTCCACTGTCTGCAAGATTTTCATGTAGTACTATTAAGAGTTTTTAGAGGGAAACAGGTGAAATGACTCTTAAGTTTTGGTGTCCCTAAATGGAATATAAGTATATATTATGCATAAAATATGATTTTCATTATTATATGAAATTAACCTTGATTTTTTAATAGAATGATTTTTTTTTAAAAGAAAACAATTACATATGATAATAGAACTATTCTCATTGTAAAACAAGATGGAGTGTTTAAGATTTGCTCAATACAAAAAGAACTCTTACAAGTAACAAACCAGTTACAAAGAAACCCACATCTTTGATCTATGACTTCACAGCCTTTATTTGAATTTATCAAGGAAGTTATTTGTCACTTCTTTGCTAATTTGGGCCTAGATTTGACTCTGATGTGGCTGTGGAGACCAGCAGTGACACTAATGAACTGTAGAAAGAAGATGATGAGGAAGAACTGGAGGGAGCCCTGTTTCCATTGTGCTGTATTTTCTGTCAGAAAGTATGAGGATGAATATTTCAAGAAGCAAATGAAGAAGCAGAATAGTGGCCTCCTGGAAAAAAAATTAGAAATAACTAAGATTGTAAGACTCAGATCCTGATACAATAGAAGAAATGGTATAAGGATGCAGATCCTGGCATAATATAAGAAATTGCCTTCCCCGTTCTCCATCTCTGTCTAGTTTTCCATCAGTGATGAGACCAAAAATACCATCAAGGCCTTAAGATTTAATGGGTAGGAAGATGAAAAATAGTCAATTTATCACCTTCATAACTACCAGCTGAGATTTTGATTCCAGTGAGAGCGCAGAGAATTGGTTACACAATCTTATCACTGTTAAGGTTGCCTCTATCAGAAAGCAGTTTGGTCTACTGTTTATTCTATTTTTTTTGGTAAAATAGTTTTGTATGCTATTATTCATTATTGAAAAAAAATTGTAAGTTTCATATCTAACTGTAAATTCCCTGAAAAAGTTATCAGCTCCTTGGGAGTTGACTAGGTGACATTTAGTAATAAAAATCATTCTATCTGCATAGTGCCCTCAGCTTGAATATCATCAAAACTTAAAGTTAAGCACAAAGGCAAAGGCTGTTATTAGAAAGCTGTATAAACTTTGGCATGAAACCAAGAATATAAAACCAAAATATTTCATCCAGTATTACAATAGAGAAAGGAGGAAAAAAAAGAAAACAAACAAAAAAGGCAGTTACCGGAAATGATTTTGTGTTCAGGACCACTTCCTTCACTTGAAAATAAAAAGGACCATATTCAGCTCAGCAAAAGTGTGGATTGTATATCAAAAAATACAGCCTGACATCTTCTATTGCCCTGGTTGATGAGAGCATATGTTCGGATAGAAAAGACGTGTCCAGTCACATGTGCTAATTGTTTAGCCAGTAATGAAAGTCAACATTTTTTTCTCTTGCTTCTCTCTTTGTTTGGGTAGTAGGACACTAGTAAAATACTAAGGATAAAGATATTGCATTGATTTAAAATCTGCAGCTGCAGAACCTTAAATATTGTGTAGCTTCTGCTTCATAGCAAGAGTTTTCCTAGCAAGATGTAATCTTATAGTATTCCTTTATCAGGAGCATCAATTTGTCAGTAATAGCTTTGCTGATGCAATTCGACACCCAATGAAAATCTGTGATAAGGAGCAGAAGGTATTTCTGTATTTTATCTGTATCTACATGCCTTTTTTTGAAGTATCCATATCTACATCCATTTGTGTTACTTAAGCAAACAAAGGAGTTGAAAATCAAGGGTAGTGGAAGGTGAATAATACTTCCTGCAAATGATAGTAGGTAAAAAGTCAAACAGTCTTTTTTTTTTTCCTCTCCACACTAACTATTTCTGTTCCTTTTCAAAATAATGAAAACTGAGCACTACCATAACATAACCCTTGTGGCAGTACAGCTTTTTTTTCCCCCCAGAAGTATGGAAAATGGTTAGATCTGACATTTGAGACACTGTGTTCATATTGAGAGACCATTTGATTTCTGATGGAGCAGAAATTCCATTTTCTTCAATAACAAGTGCTAGATTCAATGAATTATTATGACTTTAAGCATTTCCAGTTCTGTCACTGATGCCTGAATAATTTGATGTCCTTATTTCCCCTTTTGTGCTTTACTCATCTCATCTACTCAAAAGGTGCATCTGGACTGCCCTATGTTATGCATTTGTAAAATGTTTAGTATAATTAAGTTCTTATAACTCCTAGAATTCCAATTCTGCCTAAAATTTGAATGACACCAACTATGAACATTTCTAGATATTGGAGTTCACAGTATAACAATGCAGAGTGAAGGAGGGTCTTTGATCTTGGCAGTTGCAGTCAGAGTTTAAATTAGAATACAAATCTCGATGAATAATGCCAAATTCATCTGTTTATTAAGGTGTCTTAACATAGGAGATTCAATGGTAAACTTACATCACACTCAGACCTGTTTGGGTAATAAAATCTTGTCTATCTCCTAGTAATTACCATCTGTCACCTAAAAGTTTTCCCTAGCAAAACAGGAAAAAGAAATTTATCATTTGCAGTATCATATGGCACTGTACTTTGTTGTGTTCAGTGTGCATTCGGTTACTACAATTTAGCAAAGATTTGTCTCTTATGGAAAAAATATAATCCTGTCTAGGACTTCAGGAAAAAAAAAAACCACAAAGAAGATAGAATTCTAGAATCATAGAATAATTAGGGTTGGAAGGGACTTTAAAGATCCTCTAGTTCCAACCCCCTGCCATGCGTAGGGACATCCCACTAGATCAGGTTACCCAAGGTCCACCCATACTTGACTTGGGCACTTCCAGAGATGGGGCAGCCAAAACTTCCCTTGACAACCTGTTCAGGGTCTCACCACTCTCATGGTGAATAATTTCTTCTAAATTTCTAGTCTAAATCTGTCCCTCATCCTATCACCACAAGCATTTATGAATAGCTCCTCTCCAGCTTTCTTCTAGGCACCTTCAGGTACTGGAAGGTCGCTATAAGATCTCCTCGTAGCCTTCTCTTCTCCAGGCTGAACAAGGCCAATTCTCTTATCCTGTCCTTGTATTGAAGGTGCTCCAACCCTTGGACTATCTTTGTAGCCCTCCTCTGGATGCATCCCAACAGTTCCATATCCTTCTTAAGTTGAGGATTCCAGAACTGAACACAGTACTCCAGATGACATTTCACAAGAGAGAAAAGGAGGGGCAGAATCACCTCCCTTGACCTGCTGACCATGCTTCTTTTGATGCAGCCCAGGATATGGTTGGCCTTCTGGGCTGCAAACACACATTGCCAGCTCATGCCAAGCTGCTTGTCAATCAGCAGCCCCAAGTCCTTCTCTGCAGGGCAGCTGTCAATCACATCATCCTCCGTCATGTAAAGTAATTGGGGATTGCCCCGACCCAAGTGTAGGACCTTGCCCGTGGCCTTGCTGAACCTCATGAAGTTCTCACAACCCCACTTCTCCAGCCTGTCCAGGTCCCTCTGGATGACATCTCATCCTTCTGGTGTGGCAACTGCAATACTTAGCTTGGTGTCATCTGCAAACTTGCTGAGAGTGCACTCAATCTCAATGTCAATATAATTGAAGATGAAGGTATTAAACAGCACTGGTCCCAGTACAGATTCCTGAGGGACACCACTTGTCACAGATCTCCATCTAGACTTTGAGCCATTATGGACTTTGAGATCCATTATGTTGAATAAAAATCATTGACTTGACTGTTCGTTCTTCAAGTTTGTTTTTAATTTTCAGAAGGAAGAAGTGAAATGCAGATGTGCTCTGCGGGAGGCAAAAAAAATTACTTAGGCGAAAATCTGACACATGAAACATATTATTAGTCATTAGTATATGACACCTCAAAAATAGGATTAGAAATTTCTTATGGTATTTGAATGGTATACCTAGTTATTTGAGTTAAGATATATATTGTCAGCTGCCTGGAAATACAAAGTGGAGGGTTGTCTATGCTTTTATTTGTTTGTTTGTTTTTTGGTCCAGGCTCCACCTCCCTTGCTTATCTGAGGAAGACAATGCAGTTGATGCCTAATTGCTGCCTCCCGCTCTGTTCTCATACAAGGGGTCTAGCTGGTGTCAGCGAGAGCTTGGAGCCAGGGTAGATGTGAAATTAGTTCAAGAGATTGAAGTGTTCAGACACCTCAGCATGGGTAGCTCTTGGGCAGAAGATAATGCCTGCTGCCTGTGTAACCATTAGTTTGCCTTGGTAACGATGTTTCATTCCTAGTTTGTTTTATTTTTTAACTTCCGATGGAGAACTGTATATGTGTGTGTACCGTTAGGGAATTCTCTTTGGAGAAAGGAGTAAGGGGGACCTTTATAGGTCTGATTTTGTTTTAAAACATGTACTGCACACATAACATAGCTGATATAGAGAAAGCGCCTTGAAATAATTGTGGAGGAATAAGATAATGTCTTGAGTGCTGATAGAAGCTGAATTTCTTGTTTCTTGAGTGGCACCGAAACTGGTGTGCTTCACTTGTGCACCATATCTGCTGCCTAGGGAGGTGGTTGACTCGCCTTCCCTGGAGGTGTTTAAGGTGCAGGTGGATGAGGTACTGAGGGGCATGGTTTAGAGATTGGTGGGAATGGTTGGACTCAATGATCCAGTGCATCTCTTACAACCTGGTGATTCTATGATTGTAGAGGTTGACCATTATTATTACCTGGAAGGAGCCCACAAGAAAACTGGAGAGGGACTATTCATAAAGGCTTGTGGTGATACAACAAGGGGGAATGGGTATAAACTGGAGAGAGGTAGATTTAAGCTTGATGTAAAGAGGAATTTGTTCACCATGAGAGTGGTGAGACCCTGGAACAGTTTGCCAAGGACAGTTTTGGCTACCCCATCCCTGGAGGTATCCAAGACCAGGTTGGATGAGGCCCTGGGCAGCCTGATCTATTGTGAGGTGTCCATGCCCATGGAAGAGGGGTTGGAACTGGATGATCTTTAAAGTCCCTTCCAACCCTAACTATTCTATGATTCTAGGATTATTAGGTAAGATAAGATGGCGAGTTGTGGCCTTTGTTTCCCTTCCTTTTTCTGCAGCAGGCATTTGTAACGATGTATTGCTAATAGAAACCAAGAGTTGGAGAATGAATGACAATTAAGTTAAGCCTGGGGAGCTCAGATCTAATTTTCATACTGCTATATGTGTTTCCCTTTTATTTGGTGTAGACCACAGTTCTTACCACTAAGTGAAGGATTTATCAATACCATCTCAGCCTACTTCTGTAGAACATTTGACTTGCAGCTATCTCAGACCCTTTGGCAGAAACTGTAGAGCTGATTGTTCTCCTTTCACATGCCTAGTTATCCAGTGCAATTTACTAATATGTTTCCTACTGTGGACCAGAAAGTGACTTCCCTTGCTTCCCACTTCTACATCACTTGTAGTTGTGTATGTGGATTCTTTCTCAATGGAGTGCTAATGGGCTGTGTGCAGAACGCTATAACAGAGACAGACATATTTGAAAGTCTTTGCTCAGTGTTGAGTGTCAGATAGTCTCCTCATGAAAGCATAGGGTCTGAAACCTTTCATTAAAGAGGAAAATCTAGAGAGTATTCTTGGCACAGTTTATGTCAGCAGAGAATCTCTCATAATCCCAAACCACTATGTAATGAGTGTGCCCAGATCAAAATATCTGCATCTAATATTGAAGTCTAGTAGGTAGATAAGAAACAAGCTACAATAATAATAATTGGACATTAGGAAAAATTTCTTCACAGAAAGTGTTATCAAGCACATGAACAGGCTGCCCAGGGGGATCATAGTCACAATTCCTGAAGGTGTTTAAAATGCAGGTAGATGAGGGGCTTGGGGATGTGATTTAGTAGTGAACAGGTACGGTTGAGGTTGATTATCTCAATGGTCTTTTCCAACCTTATGATTCTATAATAACTACTCCAACACACATTTTTATATTTGCTCCAATATTCAGTGTATTTTAGAGTTCTGTCTTTTTGGAAGCAAAAAGGACCATCTGCTTAGGAGGAAATCAATACAGGATAGATTAACTGGGCATAAATTGATACAAAATGGTTTCCTCATTTGAGATAAAAAAATACTTCATAAAATTTTCATCAATAAATACCTCCAAAGCCACATCAGCTTTTTTTTTCAGATTTATATTCAAAGGATGTATTTAAACGCACATTATTTTAATAAATATAAGAAGTATTAAAAAATGGACATCTATTTTAATTGTGATAAAAGCAGGGAAAAAAAGAGTGAAGATGTTTGAGAAAACTAACTTAATGACCCCATCTTTTCTGTATATCCTTTGGGATATTCATCCTCTAGTTAGCAACATTAAATATTAAAGCACATCAAATTAGGAGTATAATATTTGTGTATCAAGAAAGGCCATCTAACAAGCCCACAGTTGTCAACAGAAAAGTTAATGTTTGTCCAGTTCTGTATAAAATGGATTTTTTTAAAAAAAATAGCTCTTTGGTTTTCAGTTACCAGATTTATACGGTCTTTGTTCAGGAAAATGCTAGGAAAGGCATCAACAGGATATGTTGGATTTCCAAACTCATCAGAGTAAACAACAGCTCTCATTAAAAGAAAAAAAATCTCTGTCCGGAAAATATAGGATTTAAGGTTTTCTGGTTTTTAATTAAGAAATACAAACATCTCTCTTAAAATAAGGAAGCAAAAAGAAAGAATTTAAATTCTTAGTTTATATTTGTGCCTCTGATGGGCCATGTGCTGTAATTCATTTGATTTGTATGAATATTGCCTTATTCACATCAATTGATAAATTCAGTAGGACTATATAGCAAGACACTGTTCAGGCTAAGAAAAGGTAATGTATTTTTTTTATTTGCTGAATAGGTAGCAGAATTTACCATATAGCTAAACCATGATACATTGATACACTCACAACTCAGGATTGTCTTTGGAAATAGTAGTATATCAAAAGGGAAACAGCTTTATATGTACCTTCAGACTAGAGGCTAAGAGAGTAACTGAATCAAATCACGTACTAAAATATATTTTTACTTGATTAATTGTTCTCATCTAGAGTCTTTAAAGAATTTCTAGTTATGAAGAAATCTCAGCATGCACATAGTCTATTTTAGTGGAGAAAATTTCTTATATTGAATTATTGACATGAGCCTCAGAACCAAGATGATTCACAAATTAGACAAGAAAATGAAATAGGAATTTGAGCTTTGCAGGAACACTTTTCTGTGTCTGCAAATTTAAATGTTCTTCATATGAACGCTGCTAGAGGCTATATCTGTCACACAGAGTGAGGCACACTTTCTCCATTAAGGTGAACTGTGGTCATTTTAGCATGTATTTCATGTATTTTGCTGAAGACATAACTAAATGCTTCAGATTGTTAATCTTATCATTACAGAATTGTTTGCTTATTGGTGTCAGGTGTGAAAGGAGATGCCCTTTCAACACAGAGACCTGCCATGTGTTCAGTTCTTCCACTGCCTTCAATCAATGCTGAGTAAATGCAACGCCTAGAAATACAAGTGTTCTTAGATAGTAAGAGCTCAATCTGTGATTCTTGACATAATGACATAAGACGATGAAAAGCAGATCAGGAAAAAAGAATTGTTCATGCTATTCTTTATGAACATTCAGATGATGTGAAGTTACAGAAAAAAGGAATGTCAGCTGATACTGTAATCAACAAATAAGTTCCTTGAGATGACTGAGTCCTCCTATCTAAGATATAGGAGAATTATGTTCTAAATATCTGTGTTACTCTTTAATGACTAAATAGGGAGATTAGTGGACTTCCAGTCACTGAGGTGAATCCTGCGGTAGGTGTTATTGCTAGGACTAGCTGGGGAGTCTCACAGGCAGGAGATATGATAACTTATCCAAGCGTATAAGTTGCCTTTAACATGCATTGAAATAACAAAACATTTAACAAAAATGTATGCAGAACACATCCGAAAACTTGGAAGGACAAAAAATTTCTGTACCTTTTGATGGCTTTGGGTACTGAAGCACCCCCATATTCAGCATCTCTTTGAGAGATTGCAAAGGGATGAACAAGCATCAGACAACTTGATTTATCCAGCTTTAGTAAAAAAGAAAGGGGAGGAGAGCAGATTCATAAAATCTGATTTCCCTGAGAACCGGTAGGGCCATTATTATTTTGGTGGATCATTTGATATAGCAATTCCACAAAATATAACATGTTCTTTAGAGGCCTAAACCCCCAATCTTGATCAAAATAAGACACAGAACTGATAGTATAAATAGAGAAAGGGAACTACCATCTGTTTACTTGCTTTAAATAACCCCTGTTGTAGATGGCAGTGTTTCATAATAAAGTCAAAGGTTTCTGTAAGGGGAAAGAAGGGGAAACAAAAGTGTAAAGAAAAGATTTCAAGTAAGCATCCTCCCTTGATAAAGGACAGTCTGACAAAAAGAAAAAAAAAGATCTGACAATACTTTTTTTTAGTCAGTCTCCTTACTAATATCTGTTTCTTAAAAGATTATTTTTATTACCTACCTCAGCTTGTCTAAGAAACATTAACACAAGAAAATTCATTCATCCCACATATTATTCATTCATCTAGTCTAATTTTTCCCCTTTCTGTATCTTCCAAAAGATGCAGAGTAAATGGGATCTTAGTAATAGAATCTAATAAATGGTGTATACGAGAATATTGTGAACAGTTTATTTTTCAATTAAATTATATTTCCATAAGCAGTATATCTGTTGAATATTTTTCACCTTGGCTTTAATGTGCTCCATTTATTTAGTTAATGAGCATATGGATGACTATGCATTCATTCTAAATTTTAGCTTTCACAATGGAGTGGCCTTTTCCAACCTCAGCAGAACCCACAATTTCCTATGCTGAGGGCTGTACAAACATCCAAAAAGGAGATTGCTATTGCTCTGATTAATTTATTACCTAAAAGATAACCCATATGTAGGATACATCTACATGGGCTCTTGCCCTCCGAGCAGACATGAGCTCATTCTATTTGCATCCAAAGCAGAAGGAAATTTTCTCTTCCTGTGTTCCACATTAAGAAACCTTGTAAATACAAATAACCTGGTGTTCAGTTTAGGGATTCCTATAGTATATGCTCAGGAGCACAGATTAAATGAGCACAAGACTTTCTGAACAATATTATATATGTACTTCCAAAGAAAGGAAAATGGCAGTACAGAGGAAAGCAATAAAGTTTTTGGAGGTTTCTAGATGACCAACACAAAGGAGAGTATGTGCAGTTTCTTGAGGAAGAACTGGACAACATCAAATTGAAGTACAATGTCTAGTCTAATGCAAATCCAATGTACCTGAGCCTACTAGAGTTAAACATAGCTGAGAATAATTTGACTGTTGGATTGAGCATTTAACTGTCTAACAATTAGCTTTATTAACTCAGCTACTCATTTGTATTCCCTCTAGAGTGAAGGAAGAAAGTAGACACTCCCGGATAAGTTACCTGTCCAGTCACCACAGACACTTAAGTTATGATGGACTGAATCATCCATGGGCAATCCTTCTTTTCCCCACTGACTACTGAAGAAAAAGGAGTGCACTTCTGGTTTTTTAGCTAACAGAACTGTTTCCTTTTCATTTTGAAGTATTGGATGTTTCCTTGAATTTACAAAGTCTCTGTTCTGACCTGCAACTCATCACTCTGGATGATTACTACAGGACATTATTCCATTTCAAAAACCTAATTTTCTAATTTTTTAATTGTTTTCTGTTTTCTGCTCCATAGGTTTGTAGTCGCCAACCCCATACCTTTAAAAAAAATAATTTAAAAATCAGATTAGAATAATGAGAAAAATAGAAGTGATTACAAATCCATTTTATACTCACCCTCACTTCAACCTGAAATTATCTGGTTCACTGAGGCACAGGTGGTGATTTTCCTAACTTGATTTGGTCATTAAAAATCCTCTAGCTGCTTCAATACTTTCTCCTTGAGGCCTCTATCAGCACTCTCTTTTCCAGTGATTAGAATAGAGCCGATTGGCCTTCTGAACTTATTACAACGCTTTTTCTAATGATCTCATAATGACTGCAAACCTGAGCCCAGCAACCTGACAGATAATGATGTCAATTATGCAAAACAGAAATGAAGCCTTTGAATCTAATATACTGGATTTGGAAGGGGGAAGGGGGTAGATGGACATGCAGGGGGAGAGGCTTGTTTGTAGTTTCACTTACTAACTGTCATATTTCAAAGTGTCAATAAAAGTTAATAAAAGTGAGGTTGGGGAACACACAGAAAGAATGCTGTTTACAGGGCTCTTGATGAATTTTAAAGAGAGAGTTGGTCCTTTTTCCTTCCCTTCTTCCCTAAAAGGTTCTGATGATTTTTGAGTCTTGTGCTACATCAGCTTGATTTTGCAACTTTGGCACATTCTTTTTCTTTTCCAATGGAATTCGTATGGGAAATCCTAAGGTCTGAAGACGCATCTACAGTAGATGTCAATGATTTTGCTTTTAAAGATCACATATTAGTAAAAAAAAAGCATCTCGTCCTTTACCTTGGAAGACTTTTAAGAAACATACTTATTATTATTATTATTATTTTAAGATTTATTATTATTTTATTATCATCTGATGACACAGGAAAGTTCCACATTCATCTCAGCTGTGAACAGCAACCTCGTCTCTGTGGCAAGTTGATTTATCTTATTACCATTTACGTGTTAAAATATAAGCAAACATTCAAGGCTAAAACTAAGAAAGATTTAACTTTCAGCCCTGAATAAAGCAAAATTAATTCCGTTTTCTTGGAAAGCTCCTCTAACCTCTCACAAACATGATGTTTCTATCAGGTGTGCCATGATGAAGATCAGCTTGAGTTAGGATATCACATCACACAGCAAATGACAAGTAGAATTAACGTTCCAGCCCAGTTTTCTCTTTACTTACCTCCCTTGATCTAGTTCCAGTCATTCCCACCCTCCCTTGATCCCCAGGCAATGGTAACTTTCTGGTTCTTAATTTGCATTGAATTTTGACAACCCCCAATGAGCTGTTCTTTTTAGACCTCAAATTTTATGTTCCACAGTTAAGAAATTTTTATCAGAATAGGAATCTGTCCCAAAACAGTTAGAGAAGTTGTAGGTTCAGGACATTATGTGATTGCTTAGTGTGATACAATGAAGCCCTGAGCCCAGTGTGAAGGAAACTGCATTCTCAGAGGTGCAAAGAAGTCAACAATACAGAGAGGGACAATTGTGCGATGAGTATAGTGGCACTACAGAAAGGTGAAAGTGCTCTGGAGCCATATTTTAGTAAAAGGCTGGAGCTGGGAAATGTGGAAATTACATCCGTTTATTCTTAATGGAGTATGACCAGAAGGCAACAGTTTTTCAAAATTACATGCAACATTGCCCTTTTTAAAAAGCAGTCCTAATTTTGCAGCCAGTTTCAGCATTCAGAACAAAAAGCACCTGTAATCAATGCAGATAGAAACATAATATTTTGAAGGGCTGATCCGGCTCATAATACTAATGAACAAAGATCTCCCATTGATTTCCTTAACGTTAGACCAAACTTTAGATGGTAGAGAGATATTCCAAAAGATGATTAAAACTTATTTATTTTTCCCACATAAAGAAAAAATAAATGTATGGATTCTTAAAATCAGATACTTGTCACAAGGCTTTAGGATCCAGTAATTTCTAGTGAATCATAAGTACTATTTATATAATTTATTAGATGGCATGTTTGCTGATGAATATTTAAATCATGTTATTTATAGTAGCATAGGAAATGTACTTGTAATGATCTCAGTATTTCCCAGTAGATAGAGGTGGTGAGAAATTCTACACAGTGGTAAACTCAGAAATCAGAAGTGAAAAAAAGTTATTGAACTATCCAGCTGTAATATCATCTCACCATAAATGTCAGATTTTCTTTACAGTAGTGATATTGTGTCATCCAGGTTTCAGCACGTAAAGTGACAGTTTCCATCACTGGTACACACCACTTTAATAAGTTAGTACCTGCCCTAGAGAGGAGTCTCTTTACCATGGTTGATCACATTTCTCCTCCATGCCAGCTCCACCTTGTGACAGAATGTCAAATATGGGTGACTCATTAGGGAAATCAGCACATAAATATCCTCAAAAGCCAGAGGAAACCAAACCAAATCAAACCAAACCACACCAAACAGAGAGGGAGGAGATTAAAGATGTGAAGACAGAGCTTTTAAATGGTATTTCCATGACTGCTTTGCTGTGTGGCTATAGTCATGGCTATGTATCTATCGTGTTTTCAGTAAAGTGGAAACCTAGCATTACTGTCTATCTGTATTTTTCCTAGAGATTAATGAGCATTGTAAATCTTTAGATAATTTTGCTGAACTCATGTGTTGCCCAACTTGTTCATTAATAAAACAAACAAGTGAAATGTGATTCATTCTTCTGCTACATGGATTATATATAGATGAAGGTAATAACAAGGTAATTTATCCAAAAATATTTTACTTATTATTAGATCTTTTTAGATTGAGAGTACTTTTATTTCTTACTGTGTTTATTTATCCTATATTCCATACAGTGATTCCTCCACCAAGACCTGGATATTTTTAGAAAATCCTGGTATCAAGAAAGAGATTTTGCCACAGACAGCAACTATTGAAGAGCTTATTTTCAGGGAGGAGTATTTGTAGAGGGATTGACTGGATAGGAGATTGTAAACTTTATGTTTAACTTATTTTTTGTCGCTTTTCCAAATATAAAGCCATTTGATTTTTTTAATGTGAATTTACCTTTTTTGATATTTGGAATTGGAGATAAGATTCTAACCTTATCTGAGTCAGCAACAACTAGCTTACTGCTCATATTTTTGTGCCTGTAGCCGAGCAGAGTGCTACTGAATGCTTTGCGCTCTTCTAGCCCATTTTCATGTCTAATTTGCTTTTCACTACCTCTTCTTAGTGCTTCACTATAATAAGCAAAATCACTCAGGAGGTGCCTGTTGGGGCTGCAGTGCCTTGGATTTTATAGCATCTTTAATTCTGGTGAGACAAACTACTATTTTGTGGAGTGGTCCCACTTTAATATACTTTATTTTGAAAACTCCAGTGCAATGGTGAAGTATGGCAGATGCAGTAAGTGTTGTAACACTCCAAGAGCAAAGATATTTAATTTCAATCTTACATTTAATTGATTGTTTAATATTAGTACTTGTTGCTGAGGGGTATGTTCAAAGTAGAATTGACATTGAAGGAAATAAGTGCAACCAAAGATACATCTGTAATACCAATGCTTTTATTTTCTCTGCATCAGTTACATCTTGTGTGATGGACAGGAAAATTACTCTTTCTGTCCAGAGAAAAAGCTATATAGCAATAGTTATTAAAGAGCAACAGGGAAAATAGATATCACATACCGAATGTGTCTAGTGCATTAATATTGTTGGGAAAGAAAAGCAAAATCTTAGGTACCAGGTGTAACTAATGCTCCAGTTCAGCTGCTGTGCTCACATCACCTAATATTTTATTTCCAACTGTAATAGCTTTTTTCTTTGGGAAATTACAAAAAGTTATTAGTTTTCCTATAAGCCATAAATTCTATCAAGTTTAGAAACATGCTTATATGTCTCTGCAATATGACGAACTCAGGGACTGGTTTTCTCACTGCTTAAAAATAGTTGATTATCATTCTCTCTATGTCAAATAGTACAAGTCTAGGGGTTTTAAAGTAGAAGCCTACTGTGTTTGGAACGTCAGACATGCATGTCAAAAGAAATCCAGCACTGAAGAGTTTGCAATGCAGTGATAAAACATAACACAGCAGGCAAATATGACAGATGGTAGGAACACAAGGTACCAAGAGGACAATCATTACTGGTGTCATAAGCAGCAGTCATGACCCACCAGCTGCCTACCTGCTGTCAGGAGTTTCAGAGAACAGCAGAAGAAAAAGATTGAGGTGACTTTTGACTAGAAATATGACAAAAAGACTTCAGTGGGAGTTTTGGGTTGTTATTACATCTCATGCCTTGGCAAAACCCTTTGGGATGGGGGTAAGTAGGATTGTGCATTCACCTTTCCTAAGATCATCCTTGGACTGACTGACTTTTCATGGTTTTTTTCTTCTTGTTTCCTGATAACAAGACAGCATTATTTATAAGGGACAAGGGCATTACAAGTCTACTTTGCTGACATTTCTTATTTGAAACTCATAAAAAAGGCTTTTGAAGCATGGAAAACTGTAACCAGCAGTAGCCACAACCATGAAACTTCAGGAGGCAAAGTATACTACATTCATTGCTGTTTAATCATATCATAGTCTTTTTTATCCCTTTTTAGTTTATTTTTTACACCCATGAGAAATCCAGACCTGCTTCTATCTAAAAAAAATCGTCTGAGAATTCATATGTGTCAATACATTCCAGGGCATGTGTGTTTGTAAAGCTGGTTACACAATGCTGGTATAGCCTTGATCCTGGCTGGGCAACCTCAGTGACGCTTCAACACTCAGTTCATCATGAAATCCTTCAGGCTGATCTTTGAGACTTGGAGAATGTGTGTGAGACTTAAGTTGTGGCTGAGAGTGTCTTCTTCCATTTGTCCATGATGTCAATGAATTTTCTTCCAATGTGTTTGCCAGCACCTAATTATTTCTTCCCTCCTCCAGTCCACAATGAGCAATGATATCTTAAGCCACAAACCCCAGTGGTTTATTAATACAAAAGGGAAGCTGGTGACCATAACATATTCTTGTATGGCTTTGCCTAGTGGGATGATAACTTTTGGAGACAAGCTGCCCTCTAAGGGTTAGTCTTTATGCCAGTTAATTATTTATTGTTGTAATATAGGTGAAAAAAAATTGATCAGAACACGCACTTAGAAACTCCTAGTATTTGGTCATGCAGCTACCTTACACAGCCTGAGGTTACCAAAGAAACTACAACTTGCAACACCCTTCTGTTGGGAAATGTGCTTGCAATATAGCAAAAGTATTTGGGAAACATATTTTCAGAAGAAGAAAAAAAAGAAGTAAAATAAACCCTGGAAAATCCTATCCTGCCCCTACTCTTTTCTAAGTTCAAAGGCCAGAATCTGGTAAATCTGGTAGCAGATTTACTGTGGAAAGATTTGGTCATTTTCTGAAAGATAAATGCCTTAATATTATTTCTTACTTAAAACACTAAGGAAATAAATGAAAGGGGGGTTCACTACTTAAAGATCACTTAAATCCACCTATTTTTAGCTCAAGACTTCCTTGCTCCACAATAAATCAATGAAGGGAAGAAGAAAGTAGCTGGGAAGGTATCATTATAACAAATAAAAAGATTTGGTTGGGAAGCATCTCTGTAGGTCTTTTAACCCAACTTCCTACATTGAGAGAGGCTATTTTCCTCAAATGATTGGTAAAGTCTTGAGTAGTCAACTGGAAGTCTTTCAAGGAGGGAGATTCTGAATATGATTGTCTGATATGAGTCTATGATAGCTGTTATGTTCTTAATTTCATAAGTACAACCACGATTTAGAAACAGAATACGGGGTTATGTGTATCATCAGTATGATCTAATATGACTATTCACACATTCTCACATTATATTCTTATTTTATTACATTTTTGTTTGCCATCAATAGTAATGAATCCTTACATCCCCAAAGATGCTCATATCTTTTGTCATGGTAATATAAAGCTCTCTTTTTTTTCAGCTGGAAAATATTCAAGTTGAATTGTTCCTTTAATAGAATCTATGATTGGTTTATGTAGCAAGATTTTGGTAGTGGAACAGCTACAAGGGTGATTTCTGTGAGAAGATGCTCAAAACTGCTCTCATGTCAAATAGAGCCAGTTCCAAGATGGACTCGCTGTCAGCCAAAGCTAAGCCAGTCAGCAGCAGTGGTGCACCTGTGGGATAACAGATTTAAGAAGCAGGAAAAAAAACTTCTGCTGGGAGAGGGGAGTGAGAAAATGTGAGAAAAAGCAATGCTGCAGACAGAAAGTTCAAAGAAAGTGGAAAAGGAGGAGGTACTCCAGGCTCTGGAGCAGAGATTCCCTTTCAGCCCATGAAGAAGACCATGGTGACACAGGTTGTAGCCCTTCAGCCCATAGACATCCACAGTGGAACAGATACACACCTACCTGTAGAGGACCATGTAGAGCAGGTAGACATGCCCTAAAGGAAGTTATGGCCCATGGAAGCTGTCATGGTTTGATTTTGGCCCCTTCAGAACAGTCAGGTTTGTGGCTGAGGAAAAAAACTACAATTCCCAGGTATTCTATCCAACCTTTTCTACGTAAATCAGGGTGCATTGTGGGGGTCGGGCTCTTCCTTTTCCGGATCAGGCTCCATCTTGTTTCTCTTCTCTTCTCTCNGGGTTGGAAGAAAGGGGGGGCTGCAATTTACTGTGAGAGGTTTGGGGGAGAGTTTTGACTCAAACCATCACAGAAGCCCATGCCAGAGCAGGTCCTTGCAGGGTCTGTAGCCTGTGAAGAGGATCCCATGCAGAAGCAGGTTCTCTGGAAGGATCTGTGACCCTGTGAGTGATCCACAGTGGAGCAGTCTCTTCCTGAAGGACTACATGCTGCAACAGTTCTTGAAGGACTGCAGCCAATGGAAGGAATTACGTTGGAACAGTTTGTGAAGGACTGTATTCCATAGAGAGGAATCCCATCAGATCAAGAATATGAGGAAGAAGGTGAGAAAGACATGGTGGATTATGAACTGACTGAAGCTGTATTCCCAACCCCCTGTAGAAGAAGGTGAAGTAAAAATGGTTCTGGAAGAAGGCAGAGATGAGGTAGGGTGTTATCAAATTTGTTCCCATTTCTCAGTGTTCTAGTCTGAGTTTGTATTAATTAATTGTAATTAATTATAAATTAAACTAATCTTCCTTGAAACAGATCTGTTTTGCCCATGATGTTAACTCATCAGCAATTTCCTTATCTCGACCCATGGTATTTTCATTGTAATATCTCCATATATCCTGTTGATAGAAGGGGAGTGATAAAGCACATTGGCGGGTACTTGGTAACCAACAAAGGTTAACTCACCACAGGAACTAAATGCAGATCACTGTTCAAAATACTGTTCTGAAAGAGCCAGTAATGTGAACCTTTTGATTTTTTATCATTGTGTCATAAATTTTTGCAAATTTCTCAAAGGAAAAACTAAATGATTCCAATAACAACCAATAAAAAAGAATAGAAACAAAGCCACTCCAAACAGTAATAAGTCAATATTTTCTATGCTGTACATATTTGGCAGTGGGACTAGGATAAATGGATCCTTCTGTTAAAAGAAATAATGCATGGTTTATTGCATCTGTGAATTAGCTGTATAAAGACAACTGAGGCAGGTAAATGCTGAATAAACCTGGATGATGTATATTAGAGAACCAATTCCATCTGATAGCAAATAGTCTTTATATTAGGGTGCTCATTAACCAGTGACATCAACCTAACATTTGAAATGAACGTCTGCAGATCCTAATTTGATAGCTGGTATGGATATGTTGGAAGCAATGGAAATATGTTGATTTGGGCTACTTAGCAAAGAATGACCGATGCCTTAAACCAGAGCATTATTCTGTAAATGCTGATCATCTGTGTTCTCCCTGTGAATGTCACAACTGAGATGAGATTTTCTTAATCTCATTCATAGGATGTATTGAAATAGGGAAATTAGTCCTTCCATGTCTTTTACATTTCTAAATCTCAGACTTTGGAATCAGAAGCTATTTAGATAGTCAAGGCCATGATACAACCAGGGTCAGGATCTGAGCCAAGATCTCATCACAAAGCTTTGCCCAAATGAAATGAGTTTGGGGGGGATGCTTTTTCTGTTTTAAATCATATATCCTTAAGTGACAACATTGCCCTACATCCTTCCAAAAAAAATACTAACAATAACATTTTTAACATTTTTCATTCATAACTCTGAGTCATAATGTGGCCATTCCTGTCACAACCTTGCTGTCACAGATATCATCACAACACTTTTTGTGCCTAAATACAACTGACTTCAATTGCTAAGGTAGAGCATAAAGGCCTGGAGAATTCACAGTTGGAAATCTTTAAATGTTGCAACAAATTCAAAGTCAAACAAACTCATTTTATGTTCACAGAATACAGGCCCTGATACAAGCACATGCATATTCTCACCTTTAGATTAACTCCAGTGCAAGTCTGTGAGAAGCCTAGCTCCATCTTCTTCATGACCTCCTCGTACTTTCTTGGGAGATTGTAGTTAGATTCTCTGGAATCATCACTTCTTCAGGCTGAGCAAGCTCTGGATCCTCAGTCTCTCCTCACTGGACAATTGTTCTGACCCTGAGCATCTCAGTGATTCTCACTGAACTTCCAGTTTGTAGAAGTATTTCTTGTATCGGAGGAGACAAAACTAGATATTGTCTATGTAGTCTGAAATGTAGACTGATCCCATGTATTTTCTCCGTCAAAATCACGATCTCAGCCTAAAACTTATTAGTAGAGGATAAGTTTGGGTTGCCTTTCTAGCACATTGGCAAAAGATGCAAACTGGAAAATGCATATCACCTTACTGGATTCCTCTATTCATGACTTCTTTCCTTGCTGACTGTAAAGAGCAGTAAAGTGTGGTGGTTTAGTTTAGTATGGATGGTAAAACATGTGATGGATAAGGACAAGAAAGATGAATATCGTACTTGTAGACTGCTCTGTAATGTCCAGTCAGAATTGATTCTTCAAGTACAAAGTTGAAGCAGCTTCTGAGGGCTCATAATGACACATCTTGTGCTTGGCCTGCTGCAAGAATAACTAGAGGCCATTAGTTTGCAGGGCTGTCAAACCATGAACCTTTCACTAAAACGAAGTTGACCTGGAAAAAATGAGCATTTTATCTTTTTTTTTCCCAACAAAGGCATTTTGACTGACAGATCATGAACCACAAAGGACTTTTTGTCCTCAAAGACAGGGAGGAATAGAAGGAAGAATGAGATTAACAAACTATGATTTACAATTTATGAAATCTTTTTCACATCCAAGAATACAGATCTCTTTCATAAGGCACAAATAATATGGGAGACAGAAAATGAAACTTAGGATTTTGTTGTATAAGAGAAATATTTGCAGACGTGTGCAGCCGACCTGCAGATGTGGAGTATCCCAGTCTAAATCCCTGACATTGTCTCTTGCCAATATCCTGTTTTTGCTTCCATTCTGTTTTTGAACTCTTCTGCTCTTGTCCATGAATGCATATTTATCCACCTGCTGAATATGGTCACTACCAGTTTAAAAGGCTCAGAGAACACTGTCAGCCCTCAAAACACCATACGCTTTTCTGTAATTACAAAGCTCCATCAACCACCTGGGGACCACTTACCGTGGCTTCAAGAACCACTAACACCACTTGAATTACATTAAGGGAATCGGTAGCCTATGCTATTGTACCTTCAATTATATCTGGTCTTGATTCAGAAAATATTGCAAAATAAGTTTAATTTGTTTTAATTTATGACTTCAGTGGATGTTAATGTCATTTTTAAGGTGGATTGATTTGCTTAATAACTGTCCCGTTTTTGTAGTGTGTTTTGTTCCTTTTTTAGATTGACTGTATTTTTCACTTCACTTGAATTTTGTTGCTGCTGCAAACAAAAATGTCTTCCATCTTTTGTAATTAGAAGACCTAAAGAATAAATTAGTAGAAAGTTAAAAATTTAATTCTGCAGTCCACAGGAGAAAAGTTTTTGAACTTGTGATACAAGTGATACAAGAGCCCATCTCTTATTAAAAGCTCTGAAGACCATAACTGAATATGTGGAAACCTCTAAATATTCAGTGATTTTGTGGAAAAAAGAACCTACAAATCATTTAAAATATGCTCTTGCCCATTCATTTCATGTTTAAGACTGGACTTAGGCTCTTGTGTCATTTAGGTGTGTTTTGGAAAGACACATTCATCTTTTTAAAATAATATAAACTTAGGAGACCAGACTCAGATTCATCTGCACTCGAGTGTCCAAAATCTTTCCTGTCCTTAAATCTCAGTCATTTCTGCTTTACTCAAAACCCTATTCTTCCAAGTCTTATTTAATCTTTACTCTTCTTTTCCCTCCAAATTGGAAAAAAAAGCACCAAGCACTCAGTAATACTTGAAGTTCTAGCTGAATGATTGAACTCCTGTAGCCAGATTTGTTCACTCTTGAGACAATCAAACTTGCTCATCTCTAAAACTCATCAGTTTGAAGTACCAAGGATGTTAATTATTTTTGGTGTTTGTATGCTATTAATAAATTAATAAATTAAACTTTATCATGCTTCCTAGAAATGCTATAGTGCTGATTAAATGTTTGTTAAAATAAGGAACAGATATGAACCATTTCCATACAATTAATCTTTTCTGTTCCTCATTACTCACTTATTTGTTGACTTAGATATGCTTTCAGAAAGCAGGACTTAAGCCCAGGAACAGTAATGGCACAAGATTTAGACCTCTGCTAAGCACCCTGATTCTTGAAATGTTACCTGTATATCTATTTGACACATTGTACTGATAGATTTGGGGAACATAGAATTAACAATGCTTCATTCTCAAGAAAAGTTTGCAGACTGGTTTCACATATTCGCTCTAGCAATACAGGAGCCGAACAGTTTTGGGTAAAGTCTAATCTCTACCTCT
>WAAB01009644.1:266449-285409 GCA_013389865.1 Piaya cayana | reverse complement strand
TTCTATGATCAAGTCAATGTCTGGCCAGAAAATAACCCAAAGAAAGACATAGAGTTTGCAACTCCCTCAAGTTTCTTGACATACCTTATATATTTTTCAAATACCCTGAAGTTCCTTTGACCTTCAGATGCTGTATATTGATTGCTCAGTGAATTTAAACATGCTCCTTTCAGCATCCTCTACCCACGCTCATCCCTGGCAGAACTTCTATCATCTCTTGTCATCAGCTACACTAGCAACACTTGAAAGTAAGCCCTATCCTCTGTTTTGCAGCTTATCTCTACAGTAGTATTAACTGAATGCAAACATAGATAAAGCAGGGATTTTTATAGACGCCCTATTAACAGAAGCTTATTCACTGAGTGCAAGCTTTCTTAAAACAAGCCCTGAAAGGATCATTTCCCCCGTCTCACACTGCTGAAGTGCTGCTAATGCTGCTAATTCAGACTAGATGATTTTACCCTTCCTTGAATCCAGCACAAGTCTTATGCACTTTTGCTGGTGGATTAAACAGGTTTAAAATGATGTTTAAAAGGTCTTCTAAAAACTCTGCTCAGGTGCTCAGGGAATCCACGAAATCTACTACTTGCCTTTTTTTTTTTTTTTTTACAGGTTGCTAGATTGCCTTTGCCAATTTTGTAGCATTCAACGTTTTTGGAAAAACATTACCTGAGGTAATATGTATCGCAAAACCAGCACTCTCTCTCTGTCTTTTTCTCTCTGTCTTAATTTGATGCAGTTTTGATTGAAGCTGGCCTTATGTGTTTTTAATTACAAATAAACATTTTGTTCTCTCCTTTGGAATTTTTTTCTATGCTTTGAAACTAGATGCTTCTTTTGTTTTCTATTTATGAAACCTTTTACAGAAAATGATTATTTCATGCATGGGTCTTCAGTGGCACATAGAGCTTCTGCAGATATTATTTTAATTAGGTGGCTTGGTTCCATTTCATTTTTAAGTGGCTGTGGCAGGGACCTTGTGTTGTGATCTGCTGAATGGGAGGGAATGTCTGCTGAGGATTCTTCCCTTCTAGTGTATTAATGAGACATTTTTTTAATAAGAGCCTTGTGCCAAGTCCTGTAATCAGAACACGGGAGACACACAAACCAGCAGAAACATTTATTAATTCCAGAAGCCACCACTCCTGCATTTCATTTAAATATTATTCCAAAAGGAATTTAACCTTAGCAGTGTTTTGGGGTGAAAGGATGTTTATGTGTTACAGTGAAAGGTACAGTTAGTGACATTTACTGTGTCATATACTGATTGGTTTTTCTATCTACAAGATCAATCTTTCTTTAGAAACAAGAAACAAAAACCTGTTAGATATAGGGCCTCAGTGCCTTGGAGTAAAGAAGCAATATAGAACAGGACTTTAAAATTGTTACCTGATTATTCTTCAGTTTGCCCTAACCAACACTGAGAAATTAACCAGTGCCTGACTTCATGCAATAGGTTTCAATCATTCTAATTTAACACCTATGAAGTCATTATTAAGTCTTTCCAAGCAGAGAAATAAGTGTATTATTCAACACTTCTGACCCAGTGGTTGTGGACAATGAGCTCTCCGGGATAAGAAGTCTGAAACATTAATTAAAACAAAACCCAGTCATATACCTCATCATACTACTGTAGCTAGAAGACAAAATCCTCCAGAGAGATCAAGTGACTGATCAACAAACTATTAATGCAAGTTCTTCTTTCTGTGTTCACCAACCAACTGCATTAGCCCCACATGTGGAATTAAAAGCAACGAAAGAATGGACAATTCAGAAAGGTATACTTTGTGGGAGGAATCTACATGTTGTTATTCACAAAGCAAGAAGATCTTGATAACAGAAATGCATTATACTTGTGTTATAATCAGCATTGTATTAGTTTACTGTATACAGTAAATACATTTTTAATAAGTGCTAGTGTGCATGCAATAGGTAAAGTAAAAATTCCATTAATTTTCCCCAATATGTCATGAATGGGAAAAGAAAATCAATCTTTATCACTAGATTTCATAAGGGTCATCTACTTGCATTTAATCCAAAACAGTCACTATACAATTTTTTGCCTTTGTGAGCTCACAGTTTTACAAAATATTTACCATTTGGGCTAATATGGTTCATATTAGACCTTTTCTGATAATTAGCTTCAGTTACACCACTTAAACCATTTTAAATCCATGAACAAAAGTGGGTAAATTTAGTTTTCTACTTCTTTCTGAACAAGGAGAAAGTCCTTGAAACACTCGCAAACATGCTGAGCACACCGCTCTCTTCCTCTCTTGTAATACCCCACCTGGAGTATTGTGTCTAGTTCTGGAATCCTCAACTTAAGAAGGATATGGAGCTGTTGGAATGGGTCCAGAGGAGGCTACAAAGATGATCAGAGGGCTGGAGCACCTTCCTTGTGAGGACAGGTTGAGAGTGGGATTGTTCAGCCTGGAGAAGAGAAGGCTCCGAGAAAACCTTATAGTGACCTTCCAGTACGTGAAGGGGCTACAGGAAAGCTGAGGAGGAACTGTTTACAAAGGCTTGTAGTGATAGGACTAGGGGCAATGACTATAAATTGGAGAGAAGAAGATTTAGATTGGACATTAGGAGGAAATTTTTTGCAATGAGTGTGGTGAGACACTGGCACAGGTTGCCCAGGGAAGCTGTGGGTGCCCCATCCCTGGAGGTGTTCAAGGTCAGCTTGGAAGGGCCACAGCAGAGGGGTGGGAATTAGATGATCTTAAGGTCCCTTCCAAGTCAAAGCATTCTATGAGTCTATGCTTCTTTCCTTTACAGAAAAAAATAACTACTGAAATGACCTAGAAGTTCCCTTTCTCTCATTCTCATGAAATTAGTTTCTTGGGAATAATGGGCCTGATTCTCATTATCACTAAACCATGCCTCTCCTCCTTCATCCTGACAGTGAGTCTCTTTACAGTGAATGTAATGGAATTTAAATTGCAATTTCAACACTAATTTTAGGGCTCCTTTATAACGACAAAGCAAGATAAAGGGGCCTTACCATAAATAAGGCCATATGTAGTTCATATTGATTCACCTACTTACCACTTTTGTTTTTTTCAATGAATTGCACTTAAGAAAATGATTTCACTGATATTTTTGTTTTTAAAGTCTGAGGAGTTTCAAAAATAGACCGTCAAAGTATGCAGGGTATGGTGAGGTTTGGGGTTGAGTCTGGGCACCTATCAGCCCCCCGAGCTCCTCCCCATCCCAGCTGCAGCACTATTTGGGACAAACTTCTTCAGAGCAGAAAAGAAAGTCTCAAGCCATGCTAGATCCACAGAAACTGCCTCTAGCTTATGAGTAACTAAAGCAGTAACAAGAGCTGCAAAATTAACATAAAAAGCAGCAGCAGCCCAAACAGGTGCCTTCTCAGCATTTCCTCCTCTTTGCAAATCTTCAGAAAGTTTCACTTCTCATCAGCAGTGGTCACTGGATAAGATAAGGATTAAACAGAAGAGCATCACATCACAGCCTACAGATGAGTCTTTAGTTCCCCAGTTTTGGAAAAAAATGGGCCTGGTCTTCAATTGCTAGTATTGTGTAGCAGCAAGTGCTGCCACTATCAGCATTGGTCCACTACTCTGCACTCTCCTCCAGCCTCACAGCAAGCAAAGCAGAAACTCCATGAGTGAAGCCACCTTTCTTCAGCTTTTCCAGTGCTACTACAGGTGCTGGTACTGAACTAGCCAGATTTGCAACACAGCACCCACACATTCAGCAACACTTGCCCTGTGTCTCCAGTTTGACCACCAGTGAGGGTAGAAATAACCATCTGAATGGGAACGTGGGTGGTCTGCAATGTACCGATTGGCTTTTTTGTCTTCTTGTTTCAATCGCGCCTGCTATTTTGTTCCCTTCTCCTTCTTCACTTCCATTGCCCCCTTAACAATAAATAGAATGCACCAATGGATGCAGTTTATGCAGCCAAAATGCTAGGATTTGACTTACTAAGTTTATTTGTGAGGGCACTGCTGCCTTGAATAGAAATTGGGGTTTTTTAAATGATGATTATTTTTTCCTCCTAAAGTTAACGTAGGACTTACTGAAGTGTGACCACTTCTCTCATGCAGCTTGTATCTCTCTTGGCTTCAACAGCTTCAATAGTTTTAGGTCTCCTCTGCCTGATGTCATGTTTAGGAATACTGGCCCCAAGAAGCACCACTCTATCTTGGCCAGAGAAAGCAGCCACTTCAACTCAGATGGAGGACTCCACACATGACGAATTCTGTAGCCCTTATCTCAGTATTAAAGAAAATGACAATTACTATCTGCTCCATGCAATGTAAATGATGTCCTGATGCTCCTGGAAAGGTGCCAATGAGTTCCCTCAGCACAAAGTCAGGGCCTTTTGTATTAGCTTGTTCTTTATATAAGACACCTATATTTTTAGTTTACTGCAATGCTTTCTCAGCAAACGCTCAATAAATTAATCACTTCCGAACTTTGCTGTTAATTATTTATTTTCATTGCCATTTTTCTTCAGAAAAAAAATGGGTGCAATAAAGAAGGGAATGTCTCATCAAAAACACAATGCAAAATTCAAACATAGAGACTTATGACTATGGGAGACCATAGACGGGAAACACTCAAGTAAGAGTTTAACAATGATACAGAGTTTAATACTGCAAGATCTAGATTTCTGATGGGAATACTTCACAAATGAAAAACACTTTTCAATTTACATTAAATTAAATTTCCAATTAAGTCACAGAGAGCTGCACTCCAGCAGGAAAACCAACTAAAAATCACATATTTCTTAGCCATGAATTAAACATTCAGTATAGTTCAGTCTGCAGTGACCCAAGATAGGAAAGACAAAAAACACCTTCTGGGTCAACTTCCATCCATTTTAAACCATATGTTTTATAATGAAATGTTTCTGACATCGGTTTAAGTAAGAATTCCTTCATTATACAGAGTTATATCTGTGAAGTTTACTTCAGAAAACAAATCTGATAGTCAGACTGCTTGTGTCATAAAGTTTGATAAATTCATAAATATTTAAGATATTTTATGCAATGCATCCATCAAGTGACAGGCCAAAATAGCTTCTAAGACTTTACCATGAATTAAAAATGTGAAAATAATGGATTTTCTGAGTTGGTAGCTGAAGTGAAAATTGTAAGGAAAACTGTTGTCTTTTGAACAGAATAGTTTTGGTTTGTTGTTTCTTCAGTAAATTAATTCCACTACATCAATCAAAACTGTTTATTTGTTTTGAAACCAAATGTTCTGATTTTATGACAATTTTATCCCTTGAAAAGTATGAAATAAAGGAAAATTTGGAAATTAGAAATACTTTCATATAAAAAATTTGAAATGTTTAACTTTGAAATTTTGGAGTTAACGCTTTCAACATTTCTCTTTTTTAGATTCTCTGGCCAAAACAGTTAGTTCTGTTCATTTCTAGACCACCTGCTTTGAAGAATCTACTGCTCAAAAAAAGAAAATTAACAGAGCTCTGTGAAAAATATGCCAAACATTTTTAAAGAATCCTTGAAGCTCATGAGAAATTCACATTTGCCTTCAATGGAGTCAGGACTCCTCTTCTTCCCTTTTTTACATGATAAAGATAATGTGCTTTATCTGGAAAGGATTGAGAGTAAACCTAGTGTTCTGAATTTATAAGGTACATTGATGTAGATTTTATGTATTACGCACTTTTGCATGATCTGTGATTTTTTTTGAACTGTAGCTCTGGGAGTCATGTAGTTGTGCAAACCACCTGGGAGGAAAAAACTCATGTTATCCAAGAAAAAAAAGATCCTTATAAACATCTTGCAGTGGCAACAGAGCTTACACGATAACCAGTGTTGTAAGAACAGGCACATGGAGTGGAATGCTGGAGGTGACTCCCAGGGTATTTCTGTGAGTGCCATCAGGGACGCAGGGCTGTCTCCTTTATCCTTTAATGTGTCATATTTGCAGGAATGTGAGGTGGTAGGATAGAGAAGCAGGAGTGCAGCAGATGTCCCACTTTTTCCTCTCTAGCTCTGGGGGGCTGTTACCAAGCTGCTACTCAGATCAGCAGGGACCAGGCATTGTTTCCTCTTCAAATTCTTGACAGAACTCATTTCATAACCATTTGGGTATTGGGGTGTTGAATACAGGGTATCTTTTCCCCTTATTTTGGCTGACAGTCAGTAAGCTACCAGGCAGCAAGAGATGACATCTACAACATATCTTTAAATCTTTTCTCTGCCTAAATGAGAAGACCATATCTCCCCTATTTTCACACCAAGTCATCTAGGGGAACTGAAGATTTTGCCACCTCAAGTGCTTTGCAACCCTATGCGCTGATCCAAATGCAGCAGCAGCCCTTTGTTTTTATACATAATATATGTGAAAACATTTGCCAACACGAAAGCAAACACTTTTTTATGTAATGAGAAAAAGGCATAAACGTTGGAACAGACAACATCCCTGTAAAGATGTCTTTTAAGAAGATTTTGTCACTTTGAAGTGTGATTACTTGAAGTATTATTCTATTGTGATTTCACAGTGTAATTAGTATCACAGACACCTCTTCTACTAAAGTACCCTCTGTAACATATGCTGAAGTCATAAGTCATAATTCACTGTATCCCCTTCTCAATTTACTCTGTCAGCAAATTTCAGTGACACAATGCTACAGAGAAACATTTCTGTATATTTATTACTGTAATCATGACACTAAAGTGTGAAGACACCTTGCTAAAACCTACGACCTCTTGTAAATGTTGGGGGTTGATGTGAAAAAAAATCCACTAAGTGAATAATATGCAATTCACAGCTACAGGCTCAGTGACTGCTGTTCAGACTTGTAGTAATTATTTAGATATGCAACATGCTTGGCACAGCAGCAACAGAAAACAGACACAGAAACCAAGGGATTTATTTGACTAACTGTAGACATCTACGTGTAAGCTAACTGTTCTCTGTTCCCTTGCTAAACGATGGAAAGATTTACATGCTTTTAAGGATTTATCTTATTCTAAATGGACATTTGGGAAGGTGAGATTAATTGTGCTTAAATTAGCCTATTTATTTCAACAGGAGCCTTGGGTCACTAGTTCACTAGTGTCTGTATTAAGAACATCTAATGCTAGGCCCATCCAAAAGCCAAGAAAAGGTAAAACCAAAAAGTCAGAGAAGACACATTTTCAATGTAACTTAAGTGGAAAATTCAGATATTCTTCATTTCTCCAGTAACTTCATTATGACTCGTGCTGCCCTCCCAAATCACCCTGTCATGAAAACAAGCATGTGACATGGAAACAAGCATGTGACATGGAAATATGTTTGTGACACAGAAATATGTTTGTGACGCAGACAAGAAGTCCAAACAGTCCTTTTTATCTTCCAGTAGCAATAGCTTCCTGGGTTTCCTGACATGAAACTCTGTACCTTTCTGAAGTAAGCCATGCCTAAAAGAAAACCTGGGGAACCAGAGAGGTTCATAGCTGAGTGTTGATACTTGAGCTAATGGAAGCGACGTATGCAGCAAAAAAGGGTAAAACTGGATGTGTACAGGTATCTTAGAAAGCTCAGAAAAATACAGTAAACTAGGAATCTGTAAACAGTAAGACATGCCACTTATTACAGTGGCAAAGACCCAGAGTCACCCACCACAGAAGTGGCTGCATTGCTACCCCAAGGTGAGCACCGGCATGCTTTATGTATTCTTGCCCATCTACTATATTTTATACTATATTTCAGTTCCTCAAGAGATTCCACTGTATAATTCTCTATTCTCTTTTCTATTTTTTAATAAACTTGTGGACAAGTTTTCCTGACAACTGTCCAATCCTACCCATGCCTGTACATCAATTCCCAGGGTGTGTCTTTCTCCATGATACTTCATATTTACAGATTTACTACTCCAGATAGCTTAACTTTGAGATATCCTCCATTTATAAGTAAGTTAAAGTTTACCTGCACCCTCTAATTATCTCATGATCTTTCATTTCTTTTAGTTAAATGCAAGATTTAAAAGTCAAAAGAAATTGCAGAAAATAAAAGGAGAATTCTTTTCTTAAGTTATACAATCCACCGTACTCTTTCTTTTTGTGGAAGCAAAAGCAAATTGCTTCTCTCAATAAAGAATGAAAAATTTTGTATTTTTCAAGACCCATACCTACTTTCACTATGGGGTCAAGTTTGTATTGGTTTCAGTGATGCAGGAAATCATATCAAAAAGTTAACTGAAAAAGAGGCAGGGTTGAAATCTGTTTGAGTTTAGTGTTGTCTAAATGAAAAAAAAAAAAAAAGAAGGCACAAAATATTGGTGTGGAAACAAACCAGTGTGAAACAGACTATTAGTCTGTGATTGTAGGGCAACCATAAATGTTTCGTTCATTCAGCTCTTAGCACAGAAGTTTTAGTATCAATAACTTATGTCTTCTTTGTATTCTGTTTTCATTTGCACTGCAATTTTTCGCCAATTTTTCATTATGGTATGAGGCGCTCTTGGTCGTTTTCTGTGTTGATTTGCAACAGCACTGCCTCATTAACAAATTACTGTAAGAGATCATGTATTCAGAAAAGAGGGTTTTTTCTACCATCCTTTTATAATCTCACTCTTTCTCATTCTTCCTATTATCAAAACATTGAGGAAGCAGGGTATTACACTCTCTGGCATTTACAAACTTCAGTAATCTACTCAACTCATATATGGAAATGAAATAATTGAGGAAGGAAAAATAAGCTTCCAAACTGTTTATCAACACATTATATTAATGCCATCTGTCCCACAGCTATGATGTCAGACATTTTTTTAGCTTCTTCATTAAGGCATAATTCGTTTACATGAACTGCTGCTTAAGATACTTGCTGGAACACTTAAAAGCTCCCTCATTTGTTTGGTAGTTTTATAGGCCTCTTGTGCTTGAGCAGAGGTACAACAGCTTGCAATGCAGGAAAAGAAAAGATAAAACTACCCCGCTGTGCAGATTTAGTCAATTTTCATTGGCTCTCACACAGAAAACAAATTGCAACCCCTCACAAAGAGTTCTCTCTCTGCACTGGCAGCCCTGACAAATGCAGACAAAAATGAGTAAATCAGGCAACTTCACATCAGGAGGAAAAAAATGGCTACTGCTCCAACAGCTGCTATCATAATTAAGAACAGATTTCAACACTAAACTCTTGCTGGTTGTGTCTGCAGCAAAACAAATACACAGATGTGGCACATTTGCATACTGAAAAATGTGCGCCATGTAAGTAAACAAATTTGCATTTTCGGCACTTAAATATTCACTTTTTAATATGATACAATGGGGGTAGTTTTCATGCTAATCCTCTATCTTTGCTCATCAAACTTATTCAGTCAGTATATGAAATATAATGCAACACCAATACCTAATAAGTCCACATTTCAGTCATGCAATCTAGTACCAGTATTTGTTATCATGTCCAATAACTACAATTTCAAATCACTTTCTTAACTGTCCTCTAACACTTCTATTTGTAAATGACGTGCTTAAAATAGAAGATAAAAAAGGAGGAAATGTGAGAGCGACTTCTTTTAATCATAGCTTGCACTAAATTTATTGCTCCTTCATTTATGCACACATTTTAAAAGGTCACTTAGCATCATCTAGAGAAGAAATGCAAGTCTCTTAAAGTAAAAAGGGTATAGCATCACAGCCTGTAAAAGTAGAGTGAAATTATTAATGCAACAGTGGCTGAACAACTGCAACATGTCCATCAGAAGTTGTATGTAGTATCTTGAAATATCCTCTCTTATAACACAGAAAGACTCTCTAGCTTCTCTTCTCACTTCAAAAAGACATCTTTCTGACCTGTGGCTATTTCATAGCTAAATAAGCTAAATAAGCCAGCTAGTTTTATGCCAATTCTCTTGTAACAGTCTACTGGAATTGTTTCTTGTCTGTAAATCTGTGATAATTAAAGAAAGATGTGATTATCGAGGTCCATATACTGTTTAAAGAGCAAATCAGCAGATTTGCTGATAATCTGAAGAACAGTTTCACCTTAGATGTATTTTAAGCCATTCAGTCATGCCACTATGCTTTCCCTAGTGAATATATTTGTTCAATTTAAATCCTGCTGCAAAATTAATTTAAGTATTGTGCAGAACTAGATGATTATATTTTAGCACAGCTATTTTTCAGAGAGATACACTTCTGATCAAAAAAGCCTGAATGCATCTTTTACCATAGGTACTCAAACCCCCATGTCCTCAGCCCTTCTTTCCTGGTGCTGATTTCAGAAGCTGGTATGCTCTGTATTACAGATGGCAGGATTTAATATCTGCGTGTTTGAGTGATATGCACCTTTACATGGAGGCATTGGGACCTGTAAAATATTCCTGCAGATACTTGCATGCAAGTATTTGTATGCTTACAGAAGAATGTTGCTGCTTGAGAACCAGTTTCTAGAGAGTGGACACCTTTATAAGGCAAATAATTAATGTCACTGCACCATCAGTGCTGTTTCACAGAGGTATGTAACTATCTGCAAATGGTAAATGTCAAGATTTTAATGCCAAACCAGTGTGCAAAGAATTCAAACGAAATCTCCATTAATAATGAGGGGGCTACACAGCCAAGAAAGTGGAGTGGTGCTGCTACATATTCTTTTTTCCATGTACAGTTTGTTCATGTTTTGCAGTAAGGGCCTCTGGATAATACAAGATATTGCCTTTTACCTTCCAGTTGCCTCTACCACCCTCACCCAGAATGGCAATACTGATAAGATGATTTTTGCAACCCCAAAGATATCAGCTGATCATTTTCTATTGCTGTTCTCTAGTAATACAGAAACACCCTCCAGAGGCAGTGGGAGATACCCTCTAAAAGGAAATAGTACAAAAAATCATAGAATAACCAGGTTGGAAAAGACCCATCGGATCATCAAATCCAACCATATGGAGCCCATGTCCCTGAACCTGAGAAAGAACAGCACAGGACGTGTTAGTGTGTCCTTTTGCACAGCGCTACACTGATCTCACATCAATCAATCCTCTTCTTTTTTATTTCACTTGTTTATTCAGCAAGAGACATGAGAGGCATCACACTGTCCAGATAACGTTGCGTTTGAAGACAGCTATGATGCCAATCCTGGTGTGCAGGGTACTACACCATACGTGCTCGTGATCTGTCAAAAAACAAGTGGGCATCAAACGTGATACACAGGTGCCCAAGCAGGTGTTTTGGTATCTGTAACTTTGCATGCACAGAAAAAGGAGGCCAAATTAGGACTTCTGCAATCAAGGCTGAATCTGCTCTACAAGAAAAATTCTTAAGCATTTTAGAATGAGTCCTGCACTTGAACCACAAAATACCTTTGCAATGAAATTTGCTGGCCTGATGTCTTGAAAAACAGTTTTCCTCATCTGTGCATAACTTGACTGTTTGTTCTTTCATAACAATGTTTGCACCCTGAAGGATGCTTCTTAAAAGCTGATTCTTAAAAGGAAAGGGGTACTTAAAGCTTCAGCTATGGTGGCTGGCCTTTCCCATCTTAATGGCAATCAACACATAACAATAAAAAAGTAGTTCTGGGATTTGGGGGAGTAAACAACATCAAAAGGACTCGCTATATGAATCAACTATGTTTCCACATATCTTGTAGCTGTAGACGTGCAGTGCAAGCGACGTAGGAGAAACAGCAAGAAGCCCATTTTTGTGTACATCTGGATACTGTTTTGGTTATCAAGCCCTCATCTCTGTTTGGCAGTTGCTTTGTGTACATTTTTAAGATTAGTTTGCAGAGGTTTCCAAGGGAACTCGGGGTCATGGTCTCTTTTTTTTTTTTCTTTATTTATTTTTTGTTCCACTTTACCATAAAAGTGATATCAGGTGATATCATTTAATCTTTCAAACTTTTTTCCTTTATTTTTCTTTATCTTTTTTTTTTCCCCAGGAAGTAAAAAAAGGCAAAGAAGTAGCAAACAATAAGGAAGCGTAGCAAAGGCTATGTAATCAGTGTATTTGTNGGAGAAACAGCAAGAAGCCCATTTTTGTGTACATCTGGATACTGTTTTGGTTATCAAGCCCTCATCTCTGTTTGGCAGTTGCTTTGTGTACATTTTTAAGATTAGTTTGCAGAGGTTTCCAAGGGAACTCGGGGTCATGGTCTCTTTTTTTTTTTCCTTCATTTATTCTGTGGTCCACTTTACCATAAAAGTGATATCAGGTGATATCAGTCAACCGTTCAAACCTCTTGCCGTTATTTTTCTTTATCTTTTTTTTTTCCCAGGAAGTAACAAAAGGCAAAGAAGTAGCAAACAATAAGAAAGAATAGCAAAGGCTACATAATCAGTGTATTTGCTTTCCTTTATGCATTTAAAATTATTAATTTCTTAGGAATGTGTAAACTAATCTCTGCAAAGCTATGTCACTGCAGCACTTAAGTACAGTATTTTCTGTTATATTAGAGCAAACAGGGCTCACGAAAAACTGGTGAGTTGGCTTTAATATCAGAAATCAGATGATGAAGCTCAGTTACAGGACACTTGCATCAGTATTCCCTCACACATGCTGCATCAACAGCAGTCAGGGAAACATTCTGCTTTTGAAGGACACAAGCTCTGGAAGCTGGGATACATACAGTTGAGATATATCATTTGAACACTGTTTCCATGAAAGACAATGAAAGTTTAGTTCTTATAAACTTACTTATAAACTAACATCCTCTTGTTCTTGAAAATATTAATATTTCTGAATTGTCCATCAGTGCCAAGAGTATTTTGCCTGTATGC
This sequence comes from Piaya cayana, assembly GCA_013389865.1. NCBI lineage: Eukaryota > Metazoa > Chordata > Aves > Cuculiformes > Coccyzidae > Piaya > Piaya cayana. The sequence goes on along the minus strand of WAAB01009644.1, from coordinate 272,694 downwards.
AAAGAATTAAAGACTAGGGTGGAGGTACAGTCTAGTCAAATCTGGACATTTTATCAAGTCTTATATTTATTTGCATTTTGAAATCTGAAACAAATATTTGATTGCAAGTTATTGGGTCAGAGGTAGACTTCAGTTGCCAAGTATTGTTGTTATAATGGAAAAATGGCAGCATTAGTTTAATGTATTGTAATAGCACAGGGTAATGGTTCTTAGCTCAGTAGCCCTGAAACACCTTGACAACAGCACTTGAATTCAATGGGAGCATTGCAAGCGCATTTAAAAGTGCAGTCTGCAGACCATTAGGCATAATTTCATCAAGTCTTTATTGGAATAAAAATTGCACTTAAGCTTCTGTTGTTGTGTTAGCAATTTAGAAATGCAGTATCTGCGTACATGAATTTTACAAACACCCTCCACTCAACCAGAGATTAAACTACTGTTAGCGTGCATGGATACTGGGAACTTATTTGAGTGACTTCTCTGCATCTAATAAAATAACAGCAACTAAAGAGGTAAACCTCCAGCATTGGTGGCATGAAGCCAATTCATATCTTTAGAGGCCCTGGTCTATGGTATGTACAAATGCAACATACATATGTTTTGAGCTAGTCTAGGTACTGCCTTTTCAATCTCAGCACGGCCATGCTGACAGAGCACAGACATTTATAGATATCTCCCTTCCCTTGAACAATTCCACAGGTCTATTTATTAGGGGATAAACAAGTTCTACCCATAAACAACCTGCTTGAAAACCATGCCTCTAAGGGGATGCTAAGTACTTACCTGTGTACTCCTGTGTTTTTGAACAAGCAAAGTCTCAGAGTCTCCAATGCAGCTACATAACAGCTCATCACTGTCTGGACTACATAGGCAGCATTGCCACTGGCTTGCTAACACCAAAGGTTGCAGACATCCCTGGCAATTCCCAGCTGGGGACCGGAGTGCATCCTGGTTTGTCTCTGAGGGCAGGTAGTGGCTGCTGCCAGATTTCCCTGCTCAGTCTGCGCAGAAACTAGAATTTGTAGCTGTGACCTGATGTAGACCCTGACCCAGCTCTTGGTCCCTAAAACCAAGACCAGCTCTGAAGATTGTCATGCCTTCCCTGGTATTTTATTGGTATTGCTTGTTTTACTGGAAATAAAACAAGTCAGAGAAAAACTTTAAGTAATTCAACATTTCTGAAGCCTAGGGGGAAATAATGGCTGCTGAATTACTGTCTGACTTCTCTGACAGGCAGCAAAGAGAACATCATCCAGAAAAAAAGTCTGAACAAAAAAATCTGTCTTCAAAGAAGAAATTCTTAACAAAAAGCTTATATTACCAAAAGTCAAGAAGGCAAAGGAAATTCTTCTAGAAAATAGCCTCATGCCAATGTCAAAAGTCATGACAAGCCAGTAATAAAAGAAAATGAGAAAGTAAAAGGAAAAGGCTTAGCTTTGTGTGGTCTCTAGGGGATGGAGAATATAATTGTCAACATCTTTATTATCTGGACACAGTTATTTCAACTATGAATGAGAGAGCCCTGTGACCCCAGACTGAAATTAGCACAAGGCCATTATGCATGTTCCCATTACTAGTTGGAACTACTTTCCTTTTATACCTTTCATTAACACGCTTGGGATTTTCAACACCTTGTGCCTTGAATCTCAGCCAAACTATGCCACCAGCCAGGAGTCTCCACCGCCTGCGTGGAGATGGCACCTGTAGCACTGCCAGCCTCAGCTGACATGCTGTAGGAAGTGTGCTGCCTTCAGTGAGCACTTACAATTTCCAAATCTGACATTAGCTCTGGAACAACTACATGCTTTGTGCAAAGGGTAGATTTTATTTAGGGGAAAAAAACCCAAACCCACACTGCACATCTTCCCGGTTGATCTTGCCAAAAGCAAAATAAATCCACCAGAAAAGGGCTGTTCAAGCTCCTGAGCAGGCTGCAGAGCACTACTGCAATTCTCTTGTCCCACAAATGAAGAGAAAATCAACAAAAAACTGTCACAGGGTTGCCAGCTCCATGCCCTGAAAGTTAAAAGTAGGCTTGACTACATAGGGAGGCGTCAGTTTGGGCTAACATTCACAATATGTCATATCAGTGGGGAGAAAAAAAAAGGCAATTAGCATGAGCTCTGCATCATTTGGTTTAGCACAGCTTACTCAACACAAATGTCTTCATTTATTTCCTCCCCTGTAAGGCCTCCAGCTCACACCGGTGGTTCCCTTCCTGTCTTATTCTGCACAGCTGCTGTATTTCTTTCCACTGATCTCACACATGTGCCCAAGCCATCCAACCAGATTCCTTCAATATCCTGCTCTTCTCTGGGACAGAAGTGTCCTTTCAGCTCCAGAGAGTGTCCTTTGATATCATTAAAGGAAATGCAGCAAGTCCTAACTATCTTGTGCCCATTTAGAGCCCTTTTGTTGGTCTACTTTCTCAAGCAAGTGGAATACCAGATGCATGTCTCCTGCACCAGTCACGCTGAGCTTTCAGCTTCACCTTCTCCATCCTCTCTTCCTTGTCTCATTCTTCCTCCGAAGTGTGGTCTTTACTCACCCTGTTAAGACTTTCTCCTTGCAAACACCATCTATGTTTTTCCATTTGGGTAATTCTCTCAGCATTGTCCCTATCTCCCTTCTCCAGGTGCAATAGGTTAATTTAGTTTCCAGGTTCCTGTTAACCTTTCCTGTGCCTTTCTAGGGCTGATAGGCTCTATCACAGGATACCTCTTGCTGTGTGCTTGTGCAGCACCTTGCATAATGAATCCTGACCACAAGCTTTTCAAAACCATTATCAGGAATTTAAGCTTCTTGTCAAACCCAACAGAAAACTATCTTGCAGTACATTCTCTGAAGAATAAGTGCCAAAGGAAGAATACATAGAGCTGACCTGTCTACATGGCTCTTGGCACTATCCTGCAGTTTCCCTCTATTCTGTGCATTTAATCCTCAGAAACAGTAATGCACCCCAAAAGCCTACCTGAATCAACACTGTTTAATTTTTAATCTGATCAAATCAGTTTAATCTGTAATTTTGTGTGTGTGCTTACTACTTGTTACTTAATCTGTGAACTACAGTTTGTGGGGGATGGTGGGTGTGGTGGAAAACCAGTCTATAAAACCTGTTGGTGTAAAGATAAGCACATTATTTAATATCCAATTAAATGTGGTCACCGGAGAAATCGCAGCTTATGCAACTTTATCAGAAAAAAAGATTAATCTATTTCAGGCTTAACCCAAAATGTCATAAAAGAACTCATGAATTTAGATAGGAATCCACTTATTATCCAAAGACATTTTCCTATTGAGTAAGTACAGCCTAAATTGCTGCCTATATTTATACTTGGTGCAATCAAATTTCTGTGCTCAGTAGCTGTCATTGATTTTTAGGACAATTATCAAACAAAAATTATGAACAAACTGAAGGAACATTACAGTCTTTTTCAGCTCCACAGTAATCATTAGAAAATGCACAGCCTGCTCATTGATAATGGTTTAACAGCTCACAGGGTGACATCATCACATTTAAAAGACAGTCACACCCAGAAGGCAACAGATTTTTTTAATAGTATTACAATTTGTCGCTTTAAAGTTAATTGTATTTTGCTTGGCATTTCAAACCACAGAGGTTGTGCTGAAGTTACTTTGTTCATATTATGTGATCATGCCCAAAACCATGACTTTCAAATAAGAAGTCAAATAGTTGAATTTATTTATTTAAATTAAGCAGACTTTCTTGCCTGTCTTGAAACTGATACTCTTCAGTTCATTAGCTGAATTTCCCACAGGGCCTGCAAAGGCGTTTGTCATTTCTATACTGTTTGATTTGTCTAGTTGATTTATTTTTAAAAAGGATTCTGTATTAAAATGATTGAATAATAACTATTTGGTTTCGTCTTTCTGGGGAGATTATTACATTTTGCAAGACGTGCATTACACAGATAGCACAGAAAACTTATTTAAAACAAAAAAGTGCATAGGTCTATCTGCAGAAGCAGCAGAACAACCACTGAAGCTGTTCTGAAGCCACTGAAGCTGAGGTGCAGCACCTTTTATTTCTGTGTGCTGGGTCAACCTAATGCAAACAGATCAAGTGTAATGGCTAAAATTCAGTACTAAGCAGAGATGTTTAATGAGTTCTATAACCCAGCCCCACTCCGCTGAATGCAAAAACACCTACCTATAGTCAGTGTATAAAAGGCACAATTTTGAAAAGCTACAAGAATACACCTCACACCTGGTTACAGCAATTATTTTGCGATGCTCTACAAAAATGAAGCTAATTTGCAAACTTTTGCAGTGACGTCAGTTTCATATAAATCTTGCAAAATATTTGAAGGATCATTTACATGGACAGCACCTTCCTGATAATGAATAGCAAGCCTAAGTTTCAAGGAAGAGTGTAGTAGCTATCCATCAGTAAACCAGCCCATGTTCTGAAGGCTCAAATATCCAGTCTAAGGAAAACAGCAGCCTTACTTTGAGAGACCGACTCATAGACAAGAAGATGGGAGCAGGAAATGCCATCCAGTCCATTTCAAAAGAAATAAATTAGTCCTGCATTTGAGTCTATTTTAGGACAGATGAGAACCCAGACTCAGCACCACACTCAGACAGCAAAGAGACAAGAAGGTGGAAACTGCTTCCAAGCCTGACCCCACTGCTGACCTCACTGGCCCCTTGATGCCAGCAGCAGCTTTCAGAGGTCGCAGACCCCTGTGTCAGACCCTGCCTGGCTGTGGTGCTGGCTTGCAGGAAGCTTCCAGCTCTCCTCCAAGCCTGAGCTCACTAAAGTACAAAGGCTTTGCTCAGTGGAGCTCTGCCATGAAGTGGCAGCAGCAGGATTCGCTCCTCTGTGAACCTTCAAAGATTTGTGGCAGGTACTTTTTAGTTGAACTTCCTCTGTGTCAGCTCTTCATCCCATGCTCTTTATATAGCAGCAATTAGCATATCTGAGAAATCCCCATTCGGCATGTTTTATGGTCTCCTCTCTGTGTATTGAGATAGTTCTCTAAGTTATGTGCAGGGATATGCCATAATTCCTAATGTACAACTGTCAGGAAATCACTCATGTAGATTTATTCACTGAAGAGTTGGTGAGGAAGCCAATTCTGAACAGGGAGCTAGAAACTTTAATTACAAGAGAGAAAAAAATGACTCAAGCATCTCATACTGGTCAAGAAGCTCCTCTAATGCTCTTAAGAGATGTCCTGAAGTTAATTGATTAACGCAGCAGTGTATTTCTGAATACGAATGCCCCCACCTAGCACTGATCATTACTCTGGTATTACCATTGCTGACTTTCTTTAAAGTAATAATCATGTCAAAAAACAACTGCAAGTATTATATCTCCATTTCTGGAACAAAACAAAGAAAGATTGAAGGAAAAAGACCAAAGAAAGTTCATACAATATAGGAGAGAAATATTCATCCTTGTCAAACCCTGATCCTGTTCTCACTGAACGCAATGGCAAAACTCCTATTAATTTCAAGTGCAGCATGAGCAATGAATAACTCAGACGCAAGCAGTAAACCATAAGTGACATAATCATTCATGAGGTGTCTCTGCCTCAAATGACCTAAATGGTAGGAAGAAATACAGTGAGAAACAGTAACTCAGAGTTTAGCAATAAGATTTTACTTTACTTTACTTCTGTGTAACTTCCATTTCCAGCGCAAAAGTTAAGGAAGAGTTTCACGTGCCACTCTGCTACACAGCAAGCTGTAGCACAAATATGCAAGCGCAGAGTTGGCATTCGGTCTCTTTAGTTTTGCTTTCTGCTTTGATGCCAAATCTTGCTAGCTGTGCTTTCTCTGGGCCCATGGCCAGCCACAGGTGTGCCCAGCCTTGGTCTGGGGTCAAGATAAGATGTGTTATCCTGTCCTCTACCCCAGCCTCCTGCATAACTTAATGCCTTCTTTGCCTCAGTCTTTAATTGTAAAGAAAGTTGTTCCCTCTGTGGACAAACCCAGGAGCTAGAGGAGCAAAATGACGCTCCCATGATCCAAGAGAAGATGATCAGAGCCTTGCTAGCCCCACTAGACACCCACAAGTTGATGGGACTGGATGGGATTCACCCAAGGGTATTGAAGGAGCTGGCAGATGTGCTGGCCAAATCCCTTTCCATCATCTTCCAAAAGTCCTGGAAGACTGGGGAAGTTCCACTGGACTGGAGGCTGGCTGATGTTGTGCCCATCTACAAGAAAGGGTCGCAGGGAGGATCCAGGGAACTACAGGCCTGTCAGTCTGACCT
>WAAB01009644.1:249339-266187 GCA_013389865.1 Piaya cayana | reverse complement strand
GAGGGGAGACCTCATTGCTCTCTACAACTACCTGAAGGGAGGTTGTAGAGAGGAGGGAGCTGGCCTCTTCTCCCAGGTGTCAGGGGACAGGACAAGGGGGAATGGCCTCAAGCTCCGCCAGGGGAGGTTTAGGTTAGAGATTAGGAGAAAGTTTTTTATGGAAAGGGTCATAAGGCACTGGAATATGCTGCCCAGGGAGGTGGTTGAGTCACCTTCCCTGGAGGCGTTTAAGGCATGGGTGGACGAGGTGCTGAGGGGCATAGTTTAGTGTTTGATAGGAATGGTTGGACTTGATGATCCCTTGGGTCTCTTCCAACCTGGTTATTCTATGATTCTATGATAATTTTCCAGCTGTTCTCTCAGCCCAGACCATCAGCAAATATAGTCAAGGGGAGTACACCTGGTCTGTAGTATAGCTTGTGGTTGTGCCATCAAGAACCATGTCCCCATCCACCTGCACCTGGAGTAACTCCTCTGTAACCAGATATGACACATTCTTTTCAGAGTTGCCATTAATTCTTATGAAAATCTTGGAAATTCATGAATGGAAGAGGTTACTGTAGAAAAAAGACACAGTGGTTTTGGTTTATTGATTAGAATGCCATGAAGTATTATCAGAAACTATAAAACCTCTGAGGGGGATGGGGGAAGAACTAGTGTGTTTCCAAAGACACCAGCTCCATGTGGAGGCTATTCACAGACACATCAACATTGCATCTGGTCCTCCATCCCATACCTTTTTTCTAGACAGCATAATTTAGCTCTGGACTGGCACTTCCATAAAATTAGATATTAACCACTTAATATACTTTCCTGCATCAGATGTCCTTGCAATTGTAACTAAATCAGAGAAGGCTTCAGAAAATAATGCATAACTGCCAAATCATGGACATAGGTTTTCACTGTGTTTGTAATCAATGATCTCACAGCTAGCTGTCTTTCCTGCTTGAGGTCTAGGAAGTTGTACCTGCCTCTGCATTTGAATTCAGTTGTACAACTGGCTTTAAATAAATGAAAAAAAAAATTAACAATAGGCTACACTGCTGATATTTAAATACTAATAATGTCTAGCATGTGCATGAAAAAAACTCCATCATCTTCAACACCTAATTTCAAAATAGTTACAGAGCAGAGAGAGCTTTTTTAAATCTTTAAACATGTGTTAGTGATAAGAGTTAACAAGAAATACTCTTGGTTTTAATCTTTCTAGCTACACAAGGTTCCCTTCAGCCATTTGCTATAAATGCAGAGGAATGTGAAAAGCAATTTTTAGTTCTGAGAGAAACTACTGGATCTCAATACTCTTGGCCCTACAGCTCACTGGCCTGAATGCTTTTTGTATATTTATCTTCTGAATAAAACATGGTGTAAAGTCATCTCACACCAAACCTTCATCACTCAGAGAAACCTGCTTGCTGGTAAAGAGTGAAAAGAGTGGGGTATGTATGAGGGAATTCAGGAAGGAAATGCTTATACTGGACCATGTAAGAAGCAACCTCAGCCTGTCTGCCGTGTTGATTTTTACTTCTGAAGTCAGAAAGGCACCATATTTCCCAACATGTGATTGTTATATATAAAACACAATTAAGACATTTGGAACTACATGAATATGTAATGTACACATTTCTTTTCAGATGCATGTTTTCACCAGACAGGCCGGTGCCTGCTTTAATTTGGAAGCTATCCATTTTCATACAAAGTTAACCAAGAGTGACAGGAAATCAGACGCCTACGTTATTTATCTTTTCTGAAGTTAAAAAAAAAAAAAGCCTTCTGTTAATTACTCTTCTAGGAAGCTATTTCGTAGTACCAGAGGGATAGATCTTCCATATCCAGAAGTGCTACGGAAATGACAACTTTATGATGTGCAGGGTGAATAAAGCATGCTACATGCAGGTATTTAAGGGTATATTTGTCTTCATTTACTGTAAGTGAATATGTGACCAACAATAAAGAATTTAACTGCTGCTGGTCTGGATGGATGCATTTACAACAATTACCAGAGGTCTGACCTCTTTAGCCTTATACATCAAGCGGCACAGATAGATTATTTATTTTGCTGGAACTAACAGTGATCCGTGAAGCTTGCTGTATTTTTCTTTGGTTCTCTTTTTCATCAATCATAACTGACCGCTGTCAGTGGTGACAGTTTCATGTCACTTTGATTCATGAAAGACCAGGGAAACCACAAAATAAAGCAGTAAAATATTTTTTGTGTATGTGTTAAACAAGACTAAAAATATCCTAAGTCACCTTTACATCCTACATGACCCCCTGTAGATTTCTGTGAAGACAAAGTAGACAGGAATACTCTAATTGTTGGAAAAGAGAATGTGATTTGTTATTAATACCGGAAGGAATTAAAGAAGCAATTATATAGGGTTGTGGACATTTTTAGGCATACACTTTTGCATTGACTCCAGAGCTGATACATAAAACAAATCATAAACCATCCACCTTATTTGGGGAGGGGGAAATGAAAGGAATATACTGTTCTCACAATGAGCCATACTCTTACATTCATTAAACTCTCCTTATCCCAAAAGTGGCTACTATTCCAACTTGTGAGGTGGATAGCAATTTTATCAAAGGCAGGATCTGATTTATGAGAGACCCCAATGAAGTGCTCAAAATATATTTTTTTTTAATACTTGGAAAAAAACAACCGTGGGGAAAATTTGCAGAGGCAGATGCATACATTAGGGAATTTCCTAAGCAATCGTAAGTTTACATCCAGTTTCAAGAGATTTTTCTCTGATGATAGTCATTCTGCAATGAGGAACAACGGATTCACTATAGCAACAATCACAGAGAATGTACCATACGGTAATCAATCCATATTAAAAACTTAAGGCTCTATGTAAATAAATTCTTTCTTTTCAAAAACCTATAGATAAGTCTAGCTAGTGTTTTCCTCCCGAGAAAAAAAAAAGATTTTTTATATTTAACTCAAAAGGGAACAGAGACTTGTTTCACTGAGGGTAGAAACAGTAAAACTAGGGAGTTCTAGTAGTCGGGAAAAGGTGTCTAAGCAGTATTTTCATTCTACAAGAGTTGCCATGCAAGAATAAGTGGAAGGATTAGGCCCACACACAGTAACTGTGTGTCTCAGTGACTGCAGAATGCAAGAAAAGTAGAGGCTTGTGTCACAGTTTGAAAACTATACTGAAAATCCATCTTTGCACATTGTGGTCTCCACTTCATTTGTTCAGAGTGTTTTAAATACCATTCTGTCTATTTAATATACTCTTTCTTTGCAATCCTAGTCTGTTGAACACTCCTACATAAGAACAGGGAGTAATGCGCAGTCCTCCCAGAGCCACACTGAAAGGTCCTGAATAACCTAAAATTAGCAGGGATCTTTGCACCACACTGCTCTTCTTGTTCAGTTCTTCCTGTTTAACGTGGGAAAACATGCTTTATTTGTGGGGAAGGTCAGCAGTATGATTACGGGACTGAATTGAGCTGTGTCTTTTTGCAAATGCAGCTTGCTAACTTGTTCCCATGAACATCTGGGAAATACAACATCTACAACTGGCTCATACAGTACTTATAGTCCTCAAGTGCTGTGATTGCCTACTGGCTTTACAAGAACAGCAGTTCTTTATTAAAGTTGTTAAATAGTAGAGGAGTATCAACACACTTCATTCTGCACTTCTGTTTTCAGCCTCTTTGGTGCATTCCAGAACAGTGCCGGAAGAACTCTGGACCTTTTTTGATAGTGCATTTATCCTCTTCCTCCCATTTACCTAAAAGCATCTTCAACTGTTCCTCTCGTTTCATTTCAGCCTTTCTTGGACAGAACTGAACATCCCAGGAAGCAGAGAAATAAAACTTGGATTCAACTCCTAGGCCTGCAGTAGTTCAACAGGCTCCATGAGCGCAAGGGGAATGTGGCATCTGGGGAAAAGCACTTACTCAGATCTCCTCCAAAACTTTTTCTTGTCTTGTGAGATACTGTCAACCCTCTACCATCCTGTAGATACAGATATGCAGTATTTCCAGGGGAAGCATGCACTGACCCTGACAATATTTTCAATTTAGTCTACACTGGAGCTTCTGTTGTCTGATAAGATGTAGGTGCACTTGTTCTTTCAAGTGTGAACTTCCACTTCAATTTTAAACTGGAACGGAACTACTTATAATATGTGCTATGCACCAAAGCTCTCCTTGAAAGAGTCTGGTTTTGAAAAAATTACTTACATTAAGCCCAGATTTGGAAGGGATTTTTTTCAGAGGGAGAGAAGAAGAGAAGGAAGTTGTGTGGGTTTTTTTTTCTTTCTTTCTTTCCATTAATATATCGGAATAGAACTGATAGGCGAGAAAAAGGTTGCAGATTTAAAGAATGCTTGCTAGCGCATGTGCCAGATGCTGGTAGCTATATATAGCCACTTGAATGAGAATGACTGCAGAGAGTATCTTACCCAGGCAAAAAGGAATTTGCCTGAGTAAGGCAAGGGCAAAAATGAAAAAAAATCCACCAACATTCAACATTTAATCTGTTGTGCATTACTTCTGCTGCAGAAGTAGTTGTGTAATTACTCTGTGAAGTAGAATAAGAACATGTCCTCCTGATGACCTTACCTACATTTCACATGAAAGTTTTTTTGAATTTAACAGAACCAAATTTATTCCTTTTACCATTAGACTACTAGTCATTCTTGAACATAATCTTGATTTCCTTGCCTCATAACCCTCAGAGAAGTAAGCAAAGGACAACAAATAAGGCTTCTTCAATATAATAAAAAAAAAGCAGCATGCAGACTATAAGATTAAACTAAAAATCGGAACTCGGATACAAAAAAAATAATTTACCATCTTACAGGTTTTTTTTATTGTTTCATTCATAATAAAATTTTAGAAAAGAGAAGCACTTGATATTCCTGCGTTTTTCCCACTGTACCCCGGTATCATATTTCTCTTCTCTTCTATCCAATACAGTAGGTTTTTACCTAGAGCAATATAATTTCTAAGTAGTTCAAAATGTGAAATAGCAGTGCTTGAGATGACGAGCTATCATTTCTACAGAGCACTATGATAATTTTGGAAGGACTGGGAGGTTGAGTATGGATTCTAATTAACACTGATGAACCTGGCTCCTAAAGATTAAATTCCCAAATGAGTAACTGCTACCTTTGTACACCCAGGTCTATCCAAGTTATTCTCATTAAAACAATTAAAAAAATTTATAAGCTTCAGTCTGTGTCAAGATATTGAAGGCTTTCCAAAACTGATTAAAAATATTAAATGAGGTATTGAACTACATTAAAAATCAACCTTTTTCATGTATTGAAAAGTAATGGTCTATAATTTGTATTCAAGTGATTTTATTTCCAGTGAATAATAATTGTACTGCAGCCAATTTTGTGCCGTTTCTGTGAAAACCTCAAGGGATGTACAGAAGAGGATTTTCTATCCTACTGAAAACACACACACTTTGCACAGCATTGCTTCTTGTTCTTCATTTTTCACAGGAAGACAACTTTGTTTCATTATGTTTATTTTTCCACTGACGATTCCTTCAAGCTTGTAAACACAAATGAAAGTTAATAGATATTAGATACACTGGTAGACTCTAGAAAGTACTATAAGCTAAATGCAAGTGCATGGAAGCAGAGAACTCAATCTGAATGCATTAGTAAGTGGACTTGCAAAGCAGAAGATTTATAAGAATATGTTCTCCTTTCCTGGTTTTCTCTGTGGAACTTGAAGCTGTCTATAGCCATGCGATGTTTAAAATTAAACTGGAATGTCACACAGAAGTGCTCATCACTTTGTGTTCTCTTTAAAAGAAAATCTATTCTGAAGGCACTGGAGAAATTGTCACTTTGTACCATTCACTTCTCTATTTTCTCAAGCTAGGCAGCTTCCCCTCTGCTCCCTGGCCCCCAGTTTTTCCTCTGAGTCTCATATTTTATGTTGCATCTGCACTCTGTACTCATACCTTGCTTCCCCTTCTTGCACCTTTTTCTCCCACAGCCTCCTGCAGTTCAGTTTGCAGTTCAGTTAAGCAGCTGCAGAATTCATCTAGGCCAAGTTGAAAAGCATATAGTTTTGACAGTGGTATCACTATAAATACATTTTAAGAGCTGAAAGTAGAAAAAAATGTTTAATTGCAAAATTAGGGCTCTAGACAGAAAGCAAAGGCTATAAAAGCAGTCCAGAGGGTGGTGATCAGTGGCACAGAGTTGGAGGCCAGTCACTAGTATTGTACTCCCACAGTCAATACTGTTTAAAATCTTTTTTAGTGGAGTGGATGATGAGACAGAGTGCACCATCGGCAAGTTTGGAGACGATACAAAACTGGAAGGAAGGGGTGATGCACAAGAAGATTGTATTGCCATCCAGAGTGAAACTCGATAGGCTGGAGACATGGGCTGACAGGAACCTCAAAAAGTCCAAGAAAGGAAAACGTAAAATCCTGAATATGGGGAAGAATAATCCCAACAATGGTACACTAGGGATACAAGGTCGTTCCTCACCATCACCTTTAGCACCACTCTGACCCTCATTTTGCCTATAAATGCTCACAGGACCATGACAACATTTGTGCTTAAAGCAGCTTAAAAATTCTGTCCTTAATAGGGGACCATGGATATTTGATGCAAAGGAGAATTTTTATGAGTCTGAAAGCAGAAATTTAAAAACTACACAGAAATTCTTACAGAAGTGAACTAGGAGACATATAATACAAATAACAAGATTGGAAAAAACCTTTTTGAAATAAAAAGAAATATGATCAAAAATTAAGGTGAGAGTGGATTAGGCAACACTGACTGAAAAAAAACCTTTCAGCCTTGGTCAATAATTCTTCTTGCAGCAATAGCAATGGAAAATGCTAGAACAAGGGAAATATCAGGATAAAGGAAAACAAGCTGGGGATTTTATCACCAAGACTCCAAGCCTTCCAACGTGACATCTAAACACAGCCTTTCATCAGCTCAAGTTTCAAACACCTACACCACCAATAGGGCCTACTACTTCCTTCTGAGTACTAGGTCCATCCTTTTTTTATAATCAGTAACCTCTTTTCTTAACCTACCAGACAATGTTTTTTTCTCCACTTCCTTCAATCAACTTCAGCTAAATGTTTATATTATGCTATTAAAAACTGTTTCAGAAATACTGCATTGCACAAAATCTGTGGGAAGTCAGTGAACACTTTAGCAGCTACCCTGCAGTCCACTCTCTCCTGCCATAGCCTTCGTTGCCATAAGTCTTTAAGGATATCAGTTTAAATGAATCTCAAATACTTCTCTATGTCTAGAAATTGCAGTATAAATTTACCCTTATGCATTGGTATGGCTTACACACAAGAAATGAAAGCTTTCTTTCCTGAGGTAGGTGAATTTGAAATGCAAATGGTAAAACCTGAATTTCAGACAAACAAATGATTGCCTATCAAAACTCCTTTCCAAACTAGTCCTCAGAGGGTTGCATACATGTAAAGGTGGAAAACATGAAAGATCCAGGCAACTGCCACAGGCATCTTTAATTCTAACAATGCTTCCCACTTGCAGATAGAAGCATAAGTCTGAAAGAAGTAATAATAGCTAAATGGATATTAGTATCTGTCATTACCTGATCTATCTGCACAATTACAGCAGTTTGTGAATGCTAAATTTGCTTATCAAATGTAGCTTAAGAGCTTAAAACAACTCCTTTTCAGGAACAACATATCACCTTTGTGTTGTTCGGAACTGATGGAACTTTAACTTAGAGAAAAACCACATGGGCATAATGCTTAAAAGAGCTGAGAGAAGTAATTGCTTCCAGAGAGATTTCTTTATCAAACCAAATCAAAGCGTGAATACAACAGTCAACTTCATTTGTGAAAAACAGGCATTAAGAGGCCAGAGAACTCCACCAAAAATTAGATTTTTTCCTTTCCTTTAATAATGCCCAAAATCAAAATGTTAAGACTAAAAATCTCAAGACACACCACAGCTGTCAAGTAAGAGTAAACAGTCACTGTCTTTGCATTGAGAAAGTTCCAGTGATTCAGCCAGAGTCCAATAAATACTATGAATTGTTTAAGCCACAGGTGCTCTACCAATTTGCATAAGAAGATGATGTGGCCATCTTTGCATTGGCATACAGGCCTCTGAACGTACCCAGGAAACTGTATCACACTCCATTCTGCCCAAAACCAACCATTTCCTTCCCATCCAAAAAGCTTAAACAGGAAATCACGCATTTATATGTGATAAAGCAAGGTGTCCTACTGACATAAACAGAATGTGAAATATATGAACATAAAATGTCCAAGTAGAAATCCTTCATATCTAGAGCTGGTAACAGAAATGTTGTCTAGAAGCTTTTTCAGACATACCCTTGTACTTGTAGAGTGGCTAGGTTTCTTCAGTCTTCTTAGATATTAGTTTAAAACAGAAACAGATACTATGAACTAAAAGGAGAGTCTCATTGCTGTATTCTCATCTATTCCACAGATCTCGTATGGTTTAAGTAATTAATTTAGATCATAAAACTACTTTGACATCACTGAGGATGACTCAGTCATCGATGACTTTGGATCACAAGCACTTAATTTAATCATTACCAAAGAGAAAAAAGTCAACAATATATGAACACTTAGGAGTAATATCCAAGTCCAACAAAAAAATCCGAATTAAAAATATCCAGACTTTATATATGGACAGTAAGGAAAAAATGTCAGTGATGAAGACATAGTATTATTGCCATTGTAGGAGACGTAGTTTCTGAAGATAGTGAGTATTTAACTATTTAGATATCTTCGCAGTAAAGCTCGTATTTCCAACACAGTATATCAATGTCATTAAAAAAAATTAAACATACAAACTAATATATTAAAAACGTGTAAAGAAACAGGTGCAATTTGCAGTCCTAGGCCATCATCCATTCAAGGGAGGATGTCATAAAAAGCATATAAACACTTACCTCTTCTTGCTTCGGAATGCTGAACTTGGCTATTTTTGACTTGGTCCTGGCTGAATCTGGCTTGTTAGAAGGCACTCCCCTATATGACTTGGTTGTCTCTGCTGGTAACTTCAGCTTTGGAGACTCATCAGGAGCCTGGTCTTGACCGTCCATTGGCCTTACATAAGCTGTTGGTTTCTGCTGAACCAGACTGGGCTTTGAAGCAAGTGAGGGTGGGAAGTTTTGGACGCAGTGCCCACCACTATGCTTTGCTGGTCTCTCTTGCACTTGAGCTCCTCCTTCTGAGCTGCAATTGAGTTTTGCCGGCTGCTGCACTCTGTTAACATTTTCTCCTAGCGTGCCCCTCAGTGAGCTTTGCTGGGCAGTGTTGGAGGAGGAGGAGGTGGGACTTGATGCATAGCGTTTTAGTTTCTCCAGACTGGATTTTTGGCTTGCCAATTTGAAGTCACCTTTGTGTGACTCCAGCGAACGGTGCCCGTGCTTGCTCACTCGCTGCTGGCTGTCCGAAGCAGCATTATGCCCAGCCTTCTGCCAAACCATTGTGGAGCTTTTGCTCTGCCGGGCAGGTAGGGCTGCTGGTGTAGAAGCAGTAGTGCTGGAAACAGGAGGAGGAGGTGGCGGTCTCGAGTCTGCAATAAGATGTTCATCAGGTTTGGGGAGAGACGTCTGAGGAACCCCAGGTTTTGGAACCCCAACAAGGTGGCTCTGGTTTGATCGGTCAGTTAACAAGTCTTTCATTTCATCGTAGTTACCCAGTGTATTCTGGATGCGGTTCGAGAGCTCATCCCCCTTGTTAGTCTGCAAAACAAAAAGTGAGTGTTCTGCAATAGTCAACGTAAGAAAAACAAAATTCCCTGCATGCTTCTGCTGGAATCCTTACTGAAGCAGCACTGCCTTATTCAGAAGCAGCACTGAGGGATGAAATCGAAAATCCTTATTGTCTCTGAAGACACTTGTCAACATCTTAAATCTACCCTGAACTGGAAAAGCTATAAAGGGCCTTAGAGTATATAAAAAAAGAAATCTATCACTGGTCTCATGCTGTAGTTAAAGTATATTACCTGGGAACTAGAAAATTTATTATTGCAACTACACAGAAAGGTTTGGGTTAAATCTGACCATGATAAAACTTTTCCTTGAGCTCAGTGTAAACTCTCCAGACATGAATGAAAACACTGCTTTCCCAGTTTCCTTCTCTGCCTGCATAAGTTTTCACACAGCATCTGAGAAGCCACACAATATCCAGTGTAAGTACTGAATGAATCTACCAGTCTAAGCCAACCAAATGCTCTGAGTTCACTTGAAGTCAGTCCGTGGGACAGTGGGAAAACTACAAGTTATATCCCTTCTTTGAAAATACTCTGACATGATGCTTGCTCCAGGGCACTCTCATCTTTAAAAAAACACAGGTGAACAGAACTCCCCATGCCCTTCAAACAGGTCAATGCTTACTCTGTGCAGCAGGAGGAACACAGTCACCATCCCGCCCACTTAAGATTAATCACTGTCTTTAAAATCATCCATTTACTTCCTGACTGAAAAGGGAGAAGCTCCACAAAGAAAGAAAACAAGTATATAAAATGTACTGGAAAAGACTGAAAACTCTAGCTTTAAAAAGCCACTGTAAGCAAAAGCATGTATCATTAGCATTCATGCAGCTGAGATTTTTCTGAACCCTGACAATGTTCAGATGTGTGATATTCTTTGCTTTACATTTTCAGAGGAAGATAGCAATGAGCTAGTGGTGTTCTCCTTTCTCTATTCTGGACATGATGTCTGGATGGGAAAACTCCCACTGGCTTCAGAAGGCCAAGTTTTCATCTCATGACTTTCTGTTTTAGAGTTAAAAAGAAAGAAGGAGAAAGAAAGGAGAAGACGTCCTTAAAGGTGTATTATAAACACAAAAGATGTAGCAGCAACATCAGTTACTCTGGAAAACTGGTATTTTAAGCCTTCAAACAAAACTGAGTTACTCAAACAAAAATGTACAGTAAACTCTTACAGTTCAATATCCTTTTTTTAAAGGGCATTTTTATAAAAAAAAAAGAAAAAGAGACAAGCAAAAATGCTCTGTAAATGACTGCATTTCCTATAATGCTGTCTAATAGAGTTGAACATATAACAATAATACATGCTGAAGGAACTTGGAAATGAGAAGTTCAGTGGCGTTTCATCAGAAACGTTGCTGTGCAAACTTGAAATAAGATAGTTCAACCACTACAGCCTGACCTTCTCTCTACATATGTGCCTGTTGTCACAATGGCAATAATCTGCTATGAAAAAAAAAGTGAGACATTAATTCACAGACAGCAAATTACTTAAAATAAGAATGTTCCTTCTCTTCACAGTAATTACATTCATGTCCAAAAGAAGAGGAATGTATTAACGAGGTTTCAAAAGCAGAAAGCATCACATAGATCTGAAAAGAAAGAAGGTTGGATATATACTCATGTGTCTCCTGGAGTCAATGAAATGGCTTCTACACTCCTTGACCAGCAGAATTACTTTCTGGAAGGTACAGAAAAACCCAGTGGATTTCTTCTATGTTTCAAGTTGATCCTCCACCTCTTGTAGATACCTCAGTAGAGAGATGTGTTTCCAAGTTCCCTCTATGGAGGGAAATCCCTTGGGCCTTCACCCAGCCAGATTCAGCTAGCCTGTGCTATGTCAGAGGTTTCTTTCCCTGCCAGATGCAGATATAAGGACCACCAAACTGAATGGAGCCCCTGACACCCACAAGCCTCCTATAACACAGACTGCTTGTGGGGCAGCTCTCTACCCAACTACCTCTAGGTCTATGAACATAGAATTCTAGTGGCAGTTTTGCTCCTGGGAAGTCCACCTTCCCTAAAAGAAGGTCATTCTCTCTGATGGCTGCTGTGTTGATGGGAAGTGAATAAAAGCCTAATTGCAGCTTGTTTTCTATGTGGATGTGATGTGATGTGGAGGTCACACAAGGACAGCTCTTATTGAGAGCTCCCATATAACCACAAGAATAATTGCAGCAAATTGATCTAATGCTTGCAGATGCTGACAACTCTCCAGTGTTGGTCGTTACTACTGGATACACTGGGGACGACTTGAGGTGAGATTTGTGTTAAGCTGAGCTCACCTAGAAGAATTTACCTACCTCCTCTTGGGTAAAAGATGGGATCTGAGGTAACATTTCGTGATTTAACAGTTAGTCCTGTTATTCACTTTGAAATATTGCTGGCCTTATTTTAATCATTCACATAGGAAAAATGTGATCACAAAATCAGGAAAAGCATCCTGTGAAAACATTTCCAACTTAGATATTCTTCTGCATTGCAAGATGTATCCATGCATTTGAAAACAGCAAGATTCAGTACTTCTAAAACTAAATCTGATGGTTACATGGAAGATAATCAGAATATTTTTCTCTGTTAAAAATACTGATATGGTTAAGGAGATATGGCATTCTGACCAGGAAATATCCAGAATGCAACTCCTACTTTTTAACCCCAGTAAAAAAACATTTTAAGTAAAAGATGCTGGATTTCCTATAATCCTTCATATAGGGTTGCTATGGATACTTTGAACAGGGTAAGGGGCAACTCAGAGAGTCAGGATTTTTCAGAAAATCTGATGTTACAGGACTAGAGATACATGTCAAGGTGAGAGAGGACATAAGATTTAAAAGATTTCCAATCTACCTTTGATTTTCAGATATGGCCTTCTGAATGGCAAATCCTCTGGCTTTAGCTCATGTTTCTCAGGCTGTGCAGAGGAATACTGAATTTAATCAGAGCTTCCAGTGAACGTCTGCTGTAACTTCATTCCCCTCTGGAAACACCTAAAACTTGAAGATTATCTTTAAAGAAAGTAAGAATGGGTTTCAGCTCTGCTTTTGCAGAGAAGTTTCCTCCAGTCAGACTCTCTCCATGATAAGAGCAAAAAACCCAAGCCAAAGCTCTGCACCCCCATACTAAAGTCTCACAAATGTTTGGATGAGTTCAGACAGCCCAATGGTTCATTACCAGTGCAGACAGGACATTCAGAGTACCCCACCGATGAAGTTTTGATGTCCAATGATGTCATGGACCGGTCTTCCAAAGCAGTAGTGACTGTCACTTCAACAGAGCTGTGGGCAAGTTATATTACCATCCTGGGCTTTGCTTTTCTGTTTTCTTGACAAAGCCAGCTCCTTTACATGCTTGTCCAAAACAGGGATGCAGTATTTAAAGATAAGAAGCATGGATAGAGCCATTATTCTGATCTCCCAATAGGATACCCACTCAGTATCCCCTCTGCTTCTAAAGACAGCAGTGACTTTGCATCCTCTCGTATTAAAGTTGATAGAATTATACTGTGCTTGCATAGAGGTGTCTTCAGACATCATAATTCAGAACAACTGGTGTTTCCATGATATTTCAAGTCTGTGCCATGACAGTCAGGCACACAGATAATAATCAAAGTGCTCAAAATATTCCCACTACTATAAGCAAACTAAGCTTCAGTATTACCAACTTTAGACACCACAGACAAAACAGTATCAGGGACACAACAAAAAGACAGTGCCTTTTTATGAGGGGTCTATTTGATTGGAATTACCAGATGGAAAATTATTAAGTCACTATAGCAGCAGAGCCCTCAAGTAGTGCCAAGACACAGCTGACTTAAGCTTTTCAGACTCTTTTCGATGGATTAGCCTTTGATTGGTCTCACAGTAGACTTTTTCAAATAGAGCCTTGAGGAGTTCAAGACATTTCCCGTGGTTTCTAAATGCCTTTGTAACGAATCTGAAATTCAGTCAGCTGGAGGTCAGCTTCAAGGCAGATAGAGTCATCTTCTATTAAGGGACATGGTTTGAAAGTAGCAGATCTTTCTCTTCTATTAAGGACTAGAAACAAACAATAATCTGGAACACCAGAAAGCTAAAAGTTGACCCTGGAGCATAGGTAGAAACACAGAAGCGTGGAAATCAGGTGCAGAAGCCAAGTTCCAGGTCTCAAATAGGACTACTGGAAAGAGGCTCTAAAGCACCCAAAGCACTAAGGGCAAGTGATGCTGCACGGAGGGAAGGGCTTCAGAACTTGGTGATTGTAACAGTAACTTGGGCATTTCTGGAAGGGCATAGTAGAGGATAGATGATGATGCTTTGACGCATGCAGGCAAATTCAGCTGATTGGCTGAGGAAGAGAAGTCCTTGGGGGGACCACTCTGTGGTCTCATTCACAACAGCTTGGTTTTCAGACTTCTGTAGGCAATAGGTAAGTGCAGAAGACCCTTCTAGATGCTTAACCCTTCTAATAGGAGGTGGAGAGAGAGACACAGTTATGCCTCATCACACTACTGTTGCCACGAGGGATAAAACAGGGGGTTGGGACTCCTAAGTTACTTCTGCCTTTGGTGAGGGTAAAACATGTCTAGCAGACAAATTTTGTTGGTAACGCTTATAGGAAAAAAAAAAAAAAACACAACAAAGCAAGCATCAAGATACTTCATTGCATTAACCTTGGCCAGAACACAATGTTTACTGTTTAGCTTGACCTTCACACACAATTCTAATACAACTCTTTTCTTCTTTGTTACAAAGCCAGGGCACCGTCACCTTCACCTCCTAGTTTTAATTCCATCTCAAATATTGATAGGATATTTCTTGTTTATTTCATTCTCAGGTGTTGCTGAGCATCATAGGAAGCTCTTTTAGACGTATAAAATCCAATTTTCAAAGGAAAAAAAAAGGATACCTGTGAATTTTGTGAGGCTAAGCACTTGTGGAGGGTGCTGAAATCTGGACAATGCCTTCTTCAGGCTGTGTTTTTGCACTGTTGAATAAATAAATAAATAAATAGCCACCCAGCTGAGAGGCATCTACCTTGTATGGTTCACTGAAGAGAGAGTAACTTGTGTTAAACGTGCCGTCCTCCTGCTGGGCCTCCTGATTTCTCCTTTCCCATTCTTTCCTTCGCAGCACGTTTCTATCAGGCTCATAGACACTGCAGCAAAAAAAGAGGAACAGCTTTTTAGGAGTTAAAAATTAGCGGGCAACACATAAACTGGCATGAATTTAAAAGTCAAGAAGTCTGGTTTGCAGGCAGATGGCAAAAATACGCAAGAATATGAATCAGATGAATGCCAGTCCAAGTAGGCTGGGGAGGCTCAGGTCTCTGGGAATACTGGTGCTTTCTTCACACAGAGAATAGATAATTAAATTCTTACAGAATAATAAAAGAGAAATCACAGGGCATGATCTAGTCTGTGCAGAACTTCTCTGCTTGAAATGTGACAAAGGAAATATCTAAGCAACTTTGACAAAGACTGAAAGTACTCTTAAGGCAGATGGTAATTACAGCTATGAGTAAATAGAAATTATGAACATATTTCCACTTATGACATATCCTCTGAGTGTTGTATGAGAATGCTCCTTTTTTTCACATGGATGTGTTTCTGTAGTGATTCTTTCATTAACTAGCTCCCTAAAGAGCTGTTAAAACTACATGCTGTAGTGGTTTCCACCGTTAGGCTGCTTCTTCTGATCTCTGTTAATCAGCCAAGTCGTGAAACTACTACTGAAACAATTCCTCTTTCTGATGGATTTGACACTATCACAACTTCAGAGCATGAATAAATGAATAGTGGCATGATCGTGCATGTATGGCTGGTAGAGTGTAGCTGGAGAGAGAATAAAATCACTGCATTATACAACACTATTAATTTATAGAAATTAACTAGTCTGGCTCCAGTATAGACATCCAGAATAAAAATTAATTGTTTGGGGTGGGGTTTTTTTTCAGAATTCTAGTTTAATACATGACAACATAAACAAGAGACTTCCTTCCCCAAACGTCCCTGACAATAACATAGGTCTGCACATGTCAATCTGTTATGTTTCATTCTTCTCACAAAGGAAACCAATGTATCTAATAAGGTTCATGTGTCATTTCATGACAATGTGATGAGTACACTGATTGCCTACTTTGCTTAGGTCAACTAATGCCTTTCCTCTGGCCCTGAAAATCTGTAGAGCAGAAATATATTTGAACGTCATGTCAGTGTACTATGAGTTAACAAGAAAAAGGCTCCCTTGCTAACCAGCTTCCCAGTTAGCAAAACATATGTTGCAGAGGTTACCCATGCGGTGTTACCTAGTGTGCCCCAGGCAAGGTAGTAAAAAAGGCCAACAGGTACCCAATTCTAATTCAAGACTTGAGAGAGCTTGAAAATACACAGGATATGTTAGACACTACTAGTATTTAAAACAATGCCTCAGTTGTCACCAAACAGTCTCTCATGTTTACTTGTTAATGCTGTTAACTTGAACTGCACTGCAGTGTAACCTTCTGATGGGTCTGTGGGCATCTGAGAGCAGACATCAGGTGCCAAGCCTGCCTCTCAAGCACAGGGGTTTATTGTGAACACAGGGTTTCAGTACAGCAGTTTGGAGACAGCTTCCAACCACCAGTTTGTTTATTCCACTTACAGGTGGTTGAGGTTTTTTTGGTTCTTATCCTGTATTTTTCATGAGCAACGCATGTTATTCACACCAAAATCCTCTTTGAAAAGCAGTGTAATGAGGAGGCAATCACTGGGGTGGAGTTCTGGGCAGGGAAAATGCCTTCCTCCAGGAAGAAGGGGACAGCAAAGGGAAATCACCCACCGCACATGCTGATGAAGCTAGGAGGCAGAGCAGTTGTCATGTACTGATACATGAACAATGGTCCCCAGTTCCTTCATCACGCTATCTGTGTGTACTCCCATCAGTTAAACGAGGGTAGCACAGAATCACAGAATCACAGAATCACCGGGTTGGAAGAGACCCATTGGATCATCGAGTCCAACCACTCCCACCAAACACTAAACCATGTCCCTCAGGACCTCGTCCACTCGTAACTTAAACACCTCCAGGGAAGGCGAATCAACCACCTCCCTGGGCAGCATATTCCAGTGCCTAATGACCCTTTCCGT
>WAAB01009644.1:180365-241173 GCA_013389865.1 Piaya cayana | reverse complement strand
AAGCCAGGATGCCATTGGCCTTCTTGGCCACCTGGGCACACTGCTGGCTCATGTTCAGCCGGCTGTCGACCAACACCCCCAGGTCCCTCTCCTCCTGGCAGCTTTCCAAACAGACCTCACCCAGTCTGTAGCTCTGCATAGGGTTGTTGTGCCCCAAGTGCAGGACTCAGCATTTGGTTGTGTTAAACCTCATGCCATTGGACGCTGCCCAGCGGTCCAGTCTGTTCAGATCCCTTTGCAGGGCCTCCCTACCCTCCAGCAGATCGACACTTCCACCCAGCTTAGTGTCATCTGCAATCACAATCTAAATCTATGTATCTACCTATTTCCTACACAGAAGCTTGCTTTCACAGAGCAAAAAGGATAGCTCTATGAAGTCTGGGTTCAAGAACCTAAGAAAGTTGTGTTTCATACATGACTTTAAGCTACAAACAGTAAAAAAAAAGCCTGTATGTAGGATGTTTCACTATCCTTTCACAAGAAACTAACACTAGCCAAACACACTGCATTGCACCATACAGCTATTTAGCTTCTCTAAAATACATTGCACACATTTAAACTCCAGTAAAATACAAATATCTTCCCAGGCCTTTCTTCTGAAATCAGAGGATGTAAACTGGACCTTAGGTTTACACTTGATCATATAACAATATCACCACATATCCTTGGAACCTCCACAAGAAAAGCACACAGCACATAAGCCACATGACTTTCAGTTTCTTATGCATCGTATTCTGCTTGGTCTGTGTGTCTCTGTCGTATTTTGACATGCAGCCCCAAGGGATAAGCAATCAAAACTAGGAAGAGAAGTTGGCCAAAACCAGCATACCATTGCATAAAAGAATAATTTATTTTCATACACAAATAAAAATGCATAGACGTTAAAATGATGAAAAAGTTAAAACTTTTATGCCCTGTGACTGGTGTAATTCCTGTAAGCTTCATACACATGCTACTCCCAGTTCATTCTGTCTGTGAAGACTACTGTATCATAATTCATGCTGCCCACCTTCAGTGCTGCACAGGGAAGAACCCCTGTGCTGCCTTCCTGAAGCAACATGCAATGGTAAGGGAAGTAATTTATCTCTCGTTATAGAAAATAAAAAACGAAACAAACATTTTTAATTTAATTTTTCATTTGTGCATCTCTTGACACTTCTTCTTCTTAAGAAGAGTGGCAGTGATGTGGCCATGCCACAAATTCAAACCAAAATGTAACACGTAAGAAACACAAAGCCCTAAACATAAGAAAGCATAAAATAACCTAAAATAAACTCACGTATTTTAACTCGCAGAAACAGTATGACAGTTTGAGTGTCTCACTTTCATGTCAGTTA
Source organism: Piaya cayana (assembly GCA_013389865.1). Lineage (NCBI taxonomy): Eukaryota > Metazoa > Chordata > Aves > Cuculiformes > Coccyzidae > Piaya > Piaya cayana. The sequence goes on along the minus strand of WAAB01009644.1, from coordinate 239,836 downwards.
AAGTTTCTTTAAATATTTCTGAATCTGAAGGAAATGACATTAAAATGACAAAAGATTACCAAGAAGCTTTAATAGTTGCAATAGACGCAGAAGCCACTCCAGAGATGCCAATACAGGGACAATGCCAGAGAGGCAGATGCTGTTTGTTGGAGGGGATCGGCCTGGTTCCAGTCCAAAGCAGGGAAGCAAGTGACCTGATAAAGTCAGATATGTTGTCCCCTCATTCTCTTAACAGCTGCTTCACCCTGAGTATTTTTTTCTTAGAAAATTTTTAGCTTAGCAACTACAACAAAAGCTTATGAAAAAAATGTTTATTTTTACTATATAGTTTTTTTGAAGTCTGAGTTCATAAATACATGTTCATGTCACAGTAAATTATAAGGATATAATTTACCTGTATATATTTTACACCTGGAAGGTGTAAAATTATTCAGTGTTTCATTCTGAAAGTGATAAAAGGTACCTAAATTCTATGTATTGTTGTAAAAGCATGAGGAGGGATTGTGTGTATTATTCTAAAAGCATACGTTAGGGAGAAGTGTACAATATTTCTACTATATTTAGATTTTCTGTAATAAAGATTCCCTTTGTTGTGCCAGGAAGCTTAGAAATCTCTGGTCATTTTTTCTGCAAATCTTGTAAAAGTTTCAAAACATTGGACTTCAGTTCAACCTTCTCTCAACCCAGGATCCAAGGATAGCAAGTTGTGTGTCCTCCCAGAAAGCTCATTGAAGTTGGTTTCATGGGAACAACTTAGGAGGACTAAAATCCCTCTCTGACAGGTTGTGCATTAAAAAAATGGCAGAATTTAATTTTCTCCTGTTTCATTAGGGTAAAAATATTCAGCGGGATAACACATTTTTAAAAAAGGGGAGGGAGCAAGGTTGAAGAAAATTCCCATGATTGTCTAGTTCAGAAAAGCCAACAATGACGATGCTTAAGGTAGGAGATCTTCTGCAACTGGAAAAAAAAAAATCCACACAGGACTCCATCCTGCACCTTTGTGTTGGCTGACTATCAGCCTATGATGCGACAGCCCTCCAAAGATGGGACAGAATTGGAATCAATAGGATGTTGAAGACAAGACAAGCTCTGCCATGACCACTACCTGTGAAGTTCACTGAAACTCATGTTCACATTGTTAAAAATCCAACATCTAGATGAATGCCAGTCACGTCATTTGGATTCAGCTGCTCACACGCTCTCAGGTTCTGTAGTCTTAAAAATGATGACAAAATCCCCGCAGCAGATACTCAAATTCTTGTCAAGAAGTAACATTTGAACTTTGTGGAAGGTGTTTAACATTTTAAAGACATATGAAGACTCCAGTAGATTTAATAGCATGATTTTTTTCCCACCAAAAGCCAGCACATCTCTGCATATCGGAGAAGTGGTATTCCTGGAGTGGGCTTTGGCACAAGTGAACACTGGAGGTGCTCCATCAGTGTTACTCACTGTCAGAAACCTGAAATAGCACTGAACAGAAAGGTCAAAGAGCTTCTTGCTGTCCCCTCCCAAGCTTGCTGAATGGGCCCACTGTGGGGGAAAAAAGTTACATGGATGAGGGTGAGAGAGAGTACAGAACTAGACCACTGTGGGTGAACTTGATTTTTCATTTGAATCTAAACAAAGCACAGTATAATTCACACTTGGTAACTGTGCAAAAAATAAACAGAAGTTGTTATTAGCAAGAGAATATTTTGTTGCTAGCATGCCATGTTAAGCAGAAAAGTGCTACTACATTTAGTCATCTTTAAAACTTTCCTATGTAGGAATCCTGATACAGCTTTTCAGGAACATAGGAAATGGTAGAGAATCACTTTCTAGGTAATAGAAAGCAAAAAGGTTTACATAAAGGTATTCCATATAGGGTTTTTTAATACGAGTGAATGAAAATAAGCTTAGCGAATTTGTTCAGTTTTAAATTCTGGACTGCCTCTTGGAAAACTGTGAAACAATTGTTAATACCCATGTGTATTGGAGATAACAAATAATAGTCCATTGTTGGACATGATATAAATATATAGAGAAATCAGATATATATATACATATATATAGTTAAAGTACTGTACACTCAAATTTTAAAGTAGTGAATTAGCTTAAGCAGCAATTAAGCTTAAGCAGCAACTTGTGGTAAGAAAATATGTGACTGTACTTCACTAGGCAGATAACAGACAGGGAATCAGATAAAAAACAAGTAGAAAAGCAGTTGGAACTGCCTGGTATTTACAAGACCTTGAAGCAAAGCCCAAGGAGCATGCGCAGCCATGAAAGGTGTTATGAGATCAGGGCATGGTGTTGGAATCGCTGTTAGCATGGGACAAATGACAAGTTGGCACTCAGCCTGCTCACGCTCTGGCCACACGAGGTACAGATCACAGATGCTGCTGCTAACCCTTTCTGCAGTCCCAGAGAGAAGGATAAAAGGACCTGGGCTGGACAGGTTGGGTCGGGAAGGAATAAGTGCTCTTCTAGTTACCAAGAGGATGCCCTGGAAGGTGCAGTACCTATCAACTCTGAATAAGACTAGAATAAGATCTTACTTATGCCCAGCTGCGTATATATAAAGCTAAACACAAGCACCAGCCATTCAGAGACAACTGAGGAAGATTCTCATCACCTGACTTTGAGGACATCTAAGCTATGTGGTTAAAACCACAGCTGGCAAGAAGCTAAATGCCTCGAAAGCTGCATCCTGGAGCTTATATTCACTGTAGACTGTACACTAAAAGGACTACTTTTGCACTTTCTCTCAGGATTGGAAGCTGAGGCAAATACAATCTAACAAATTCGCTTTTAGAATAAGAAGTAATGATATTTGAATTCTCCTACCATGTGTTGCATGTGTTACAATTTATGACACATCAGAAGACATCGTACAAAAAAAAATTAAACAATGCTGATTTCCTCTTGATAGGCAAGCTGAAAAAAAATTACAACTCCCCCTGCTGCTCAACAGAAAACTTTTTGTTTACTGCTACAGGTTTACAAAAAAATTAAAAAAGAGGAAAAGAAGTTGTCTGTTTGGCACTGATACACTATAGTCTATTTTGGAATCTGATGAGGCATTTTCTATAATGTGACAACTATGACGTCTTTTGTCACAAATAAAGGTAAACCATTTTTGAGTTTTGTATTGGTTTGGATATTTTTGCTTACCTGATCGTGGCATTCTATTAGGTGCCATCATAAAAAGGAAATACTGTTGGCAATATTTACTGTAGAGACAAACATCAATGCAAAGCACTTAGCAGCACATTATTTTTTTTTAAGGATGCACTTGGGGAAATCAAAGTATTTTATTGCACAATATATATTATTCTGTTTGTATTTGCATACCTTCAAACTTAAACCCTTCATAATTTTTTATTTCTGAACATATATAACCAAGAAAGCTGACTGGGGTGATGTTAAGTATTCAAACATTTCCTGCATATCACTTAGAAAAAGAATGCCTTTGGGTAAATATCTTTGCTTTCACTTTTTCTTTGCCTTTCCTTTGTCAGTGCCCTTATATGACATGTTCTTAGAAAAATGAACCACATTTGCTCCATTTACTGTTTAACAAAAATAAGGCACAAAAATTGTTACAAGCTATAACTAAAATCATCTAATGTTTATATGGCACTAGTTTGTCAAGGGTTGAATAAATGTTAGGCAGCTTTTTATACGGCTTTTTAAAAATCAGGCTTGTTAATGTCATTTTTAATTTGGAATGCTACACTGTAAATGTTTCTCATTGTGTTAATTTACACCTGTTATTACAGCCTCCATTATTAGGTTTACACTGGAACAGCTACTTTGTGCCACTGAAATTTGTTTAAAACAGCAGAAAACATAACTAATTAGAAGGGCATGTTTACTTTAATTATATTTATTTCCTAGTCTAGTTTTATATGTAGCACACTATGAAAGTGTATGATTCAATTAGCCAGACCCATTTATCTTAGGCAATCCCTCAAATGAGCATTGCTTAGAAAGACAGCAAATTCTTTCAGCACTACTTTGCCTCATAAATTTCACAGGTGACACTAATAAATACATATGGTGACTGGGTATCACTTTCTACGTGACCTCACTGCTTTCTTCCATTTTTGCTAATGCTTATTCAGTAATTGGAGATTACCAGAATGACATTTTACTTAAACAACGAGCCCAACTGTTTTAATCAAAGGTTTTAAGCAGGTGACATGGAGAACCGTCTTTAGCATTCATAAACTCAGAATCAATACAAGATAAGCATTGAGCTCATTCAGTTATCCACACAATGAGAAACTATTACCAATACTCATCCACTGATATCTAGAGTTAGTCTTACGTATTACACACTGCTTTGTAAATTTGCAAACTAAGCGCCATTTAAACTTCTTAGGTGCAAAATGTTAATGTCTTTATCCTTTATAAATATGACTCTTTCAGTAGTTTTTCCAGTGAAAGTTGCATTATCTACCCACTCTTACAGATTAAAAAGGAGAGCCATAAAAATTCTTTACAAATTACTTCCCTGAAGCTCATTCCTAGTATTCTGGTTTAAACCTGAATTGAGGATTAAAAGAAAATCCAAGAGAGTTCTGTTTCTAATTGATGGTTGTGGTTCCTAATCTATGCAAATTATATAAACAGGTAGTAAAACACCCCGTTGCTTTCAAATAACATTATTTCAGTACTTATAACGAAATTCAGTACTCTGAAAAATAAAACTAAAGACTGTACAAGCCAGGGGGAAGCACAAATGAGTTCTGCTCTGCAAGGCTCTCTTCCTCGTTCAGACATTGAGGTTAATGCATTTATACTATCTCACTGTCACTGTGTGGGCACAGCAGTTGTATAACATTCAAAAAGTGCAGCTGATGCTGTCAAAGTGGCTACGACAGGGCTATAGCTTCCCAAACAAGAGCAACCGTTCCCTGTGGAATGATATGCAACAGCTCTGCAGATCAGCAATGCTACCTATAATGGTCAAATACATGAATTTAGAGCATCACACTTTGGACTGCTTGGACTACATTTTATACCTTCCACCACAAATTGAATTAATACCTAGTCAAATTTCTCTTTAACAAATAGAGTGTAACAAGAATGATGAAAATGTAAACTTCTAATAAGAATTCAGCCATTATTTTGTGTGGCCAAAGATTACAGACCTACCTTCTCCTAATCCACTGCAACACAGAAAAGAAAACAGTGTATAAATTGAAAGCCTGATGTAACTTAGAAAAGGCCGCTACTAAAAAGTCAGCATTTTAAAAAAGCTAACAGAGACATATCTCAGCTGAGGCAATTATTTTGTAGGTTAAGAGGAGAGAAATACTGCTGCAATTGAAGATTTGTCTTTGCAGGGATTCTCAGGAAATTCAAGACAAATCAACTGAGGGAATGAAGTCAGTCAGATGAACATATATTACAGCAGCTTATCCTTCCTCCAAGAGGAAAGGAGATCAATTGTACTGATGTAAGATCACTTTGAGGAAGGACCAAGTGTGTTCATATAGGGGTTTAACACACTTTAATGCATGAAGACTGACTTCATACATTTAGTAGCTCCCCTGGTCTAGTGCTGCCTTCACCCCAGCCAGCATGGTTGGGATAACAAAGACTGATAGAATGGACACCACCCCTGACCTTTCACTAACAGCACTCTCTCTCTTTTATTTACGTGTGTATGAGGGAAAAGGGAGGTTACACATAGTATGCTAGCAATTCCTAATAGCTATCTTTAATAATGAAGTGTAAGATAACAAATCAAGTCTGAGTTGTGACTAATTAAAAGAAATGCGAACTGAAAGTGAATGTAATTAGTCAAAATTTCTAAACAGTGCCGTTATTTTGAAGTCAGTAATTAAAAAGGAGAAATCAGTGTTTTGTAACATAATCAGGCCCATGCACCATCAGCTTCTGGCCTTTCCTTGGGTGTCCTGGTTTTGAATATTTCTTGCTAACAGAAAACCTGGATTACTATAAAAGCTGCGGGCAAGGGTGTCTAGAAAAGAAATTGACGAGATGGGTTTTGTTTTCTTTGCTGGGACATTATCAGGAAAAGTTGATCACAGTATGTGGTTACTGCCTCTGCAATTAGGTACTCTATTTGCAACAGCAGGGAAAAGGAATTATCAATTAAAGCTGAAATAATGCTGTTTGCATTATTTTGTTTAAGTCAGTGATACACTTTCATGTACCTGTATGATACATACAGTTGTAGTGACTCTGAGTTCTTAAGGTTTAGGATATATACACGCAAAGCAAGAATATGCCTTTTAGAAAGGGACCTGTAAGTGTTAAATTAAACAGACTTCAGAACAATCTTAGTTTATAAGAAATATATATTGATTCACTCTAATATTATCCCTCTGACGTACACTTTCTTGTAACGATTAGCTCTTTTTATGCTTGTTCAATATGGAACCCCAAAAAGGTGTTTTCTAATGTGCAATGATTGATGAAGAGCAACAATACTGCTTTTCTGACCAAATGTTCATTCTGATCTAATTATTTTACTCTACTACAACATATCTTGACACAAAAAAAACCCATAGAAAAGCCTGGTATTTTCCTCAATCATTGCAATACTGGCCCAGACCAGAGCTTTTTGATTACTTCTAGCCCACGTCCAGCAGGTAATTTTACTCAGGCTCACTTAGTGGGAAACAGCACAGCAGCTACTGCTCTGCCCAGCCAGCCAGGCACTCAGCCCTACTGGTGCAGCTGGGAACCACCTGGCTATGGAGCGCAGCACATCGTGGAGCAGCACAGTAGCACAAACTAACACAAAGAGACTGATTTCTTGAATATTTGCAATCCATGGGGACCACACCAACGTGGTGCCATGGGTAGCAGCGCGTGTGCATGCACAAACAGGCTCCACTCCGCAGGCTTGCTAGCTACCTTGAGGCAATGCCACTCCATATATACACAGACACAAACTTGCACACGCACAGCCGCATGCTATGCACAATGGAAAAAAAATATATAGAAAAAAAGGGAGTTACAAGAGACTGAAAGTATACACAGGGTCCACAGGGATACTGAAAGCCAAAAAAAAATAGCAAGGAAAAAAACAAGGGGAGAGAAGGGTGGGGGAAAGAAGGAATAATTGAAAAGCATCTGTATTTATTACCTACACAAACAATTTTTTACTAAAACTATTTTGTTATCTTCCAAAGAACTAACACTTCAAAAACAGACCTGACTGCACTGTAGTGATAAAGAAGCTATTGAAACACAACATTCAGGCTTCCCTAGTCCAGTGGAGTTAAGATCACCTTTACTACTGATTCACACAGAAAAAAAAAAAAAAGTAAAATAATTCTTGCACACAGCTGGAGGCCACTTTATTTACAAGCCTCTTTTTACCATAGGATTCTGGCTAGCATGGAAAACTGGGCAAGCACTGTGACTCCAACGATTAATAATGCATGAATTCCTCCAAATCAAAGGCAAAGCAAGCAAAAATGACAAGCAGAAGGAGAAAGAATCTTAAAAAAATTACCAGAGAGCTCGTTTTGGATCTAAAGGCAATACCAAGCCTGCCAGCTTCTCAAAGAGGCTGCCAAGAAGCCAGATGCCATAACTGGAAGGATATTATCCAGAGTTTTACATCTGAGTCTCATGAGTGCCTTTGAAAAAGGACAAAATAATGGATGCTGGAAAGAGCTCAACTGTTTAATTTCTATTCCCACCCTAAATATTTATTTAAAAGTTAAATTGAAACCATTGCAAAAATTAAAGACAGGATGTGTAAATACAATTTCAATTATTTACAATGACCCACAAGGGTGAGCTAGCCCTACCAAAGTACTGGAAAACTCCCTGGGAACATGAATTAAAGACCCGAGGTCATCCCAAACTCCCTGTTTGAGCTGAGCCTCAGAGAGCACACAGCGTCCCTGAGGAAGGACTTAGTCCGATGAGTGGGTTCCTCTGCAGCCATGGTGGCACGGGAGGGCTCTATGCAGGGCCTGTCCCACCAAGTACAGCAGGCACATGGCTCACCTCATCACACAATGAGTTACACCTGCCGCAGCGTGAGTTCTACATGTACCCTAGTGCAAGAAAGCTCAGCCCATTACAGCAGCTGGAGCTGGCACTTGGCTGTCAAGCAAGAATGATGCCTTTGTTTTTGTTATGCTGGAGGCATGTTTGATCATACCATAGAGGAGATGCTTACCACCCTTGAGACAGAAGCCAGCTGTAGACCATCGGAGCAGTTTATCTAAACTACAGCTTTCTCTACTCTCATACCTGAAGAAGTCAATGCAACGAGTAAAAAGCCTGTAAGTGACAGGTTGCAAAAAACCTGACCCAAAGAGCCTTTTGATCACCTCTGCTCTGCAGTAACATCCTGCAAAATGTAAGGCAGCACTAACTGATTGAATCCAGCCCCACAAATAAGAAAGGAAGTGACCATAATATTTAGACTTTTAGGGTGAGTGAAAGAACATCTGCAGAAGTCTCTATTGAACCTGCAAGCACAAACTCTGATTCTACTGCATGTAGACCCCATTTCATAAACACATAAGCAACAGACATTTAAAATACATGAATAATTCCTTTTAAATAACTGGAACTCCTCTTGGGCACCAGGTTAAGCAATTGCATAGGGTCTTTTTAGGTCACAGTCTTGCACTGTTTATGCAGAAAAAAAATTTGTAACCAGATTGATTTGTATTGTCCTTCTATCACTTGACACTGAGCATTTGTATCCCTTGACAGTAACTGGCATCTGTCAAACACTCTCCTATAAAAAAGTTGTGCAGTTGCACACGTCTGTAATGTGCAACTGCATATATTACTTGGGCAAACGAAAGGCAATTACTTTTATTTCTGCCATAAAATACAGCATAAGTGTAAACTATGAACTGCAGAGCACAAAAAAATGTAATGACTTTTTCAAATACTAGCCAAGTACGCAGTATTTTACAAGACAAGAAACAAATGTTCAGGTCAAAACTACAAATGAAGTGACCATGCTTGCACTGGACTTGAAGAAGCACAAGATCCTTTCTTCCCAAGACTGTGACAGGTTAACATCTCCTCTTATTAAATACACCTGCTCTGTCTCTCCTTCTGGACTTTCTACAGGCTCATTAGGATTCGTCAGGGCTTTGGGGCTTATTTTTCAAGAAAACAGCAGGCAGCATGTAAAAAAATAAATGAAATACTGAATTAACCTAAATCCCTGGTTTAGCTAGTTGAAGTCATGTTTATAATGTGCATGCACCACTTTGCATTTACCATAAGGCTCCTCAATTAGTTCATAGACAAGTTAACCTTCTATCTTCCAGCAAATATAATTCATGTTCATTTTATACAACACAGCATTCTGCTGGCTATTATCCATCATTTACAAGTGTTATTTGTCTATAAAAATGACACTAAAATGTTGAAAAATGATTCTGCTCTGCCTGCTTCTGGATGTGTTTCAGCAAATGGTACCAATGCAAAAGGCTCTAAGTCATGTAAGAAGCAATTAGTCAAAGAAGCCATAAATATTTTTTAAAAAGGGATATAAATGATTGCTTGCCAGATAGTAAAAGCTCTAAAGGTTGCTACATAATAAAGGGTTGAACCTACACATACATATCTGAGTAACTTTACCCCTGCGTGCAATCCCATTAGGATGAAGAAGGTTATTCAAGCAAGTAACATTAACCAGGTGAGTGTTTGTCCTAAAATAGTTAAAATAGTATTCTTCATTATTTATCATTAATGAAGTTAATCAAATTCAGTGCTACTTACTCATGCATGCATTAAACAGAAACCTGAACACGACATGCATATTTATGGAACAGAGACTGAAAGATCCTTATCTGTAGGGAAGAAAATCCAGCAAAGAAAAGGATGTGTAAAATGTGCCTGTTATCTTATTAAAACATAAACTGTTTTGCTTAAAACCTAAATATTTATTTTATTAATTCAATTAACACAAATAATAGCTTCCACACATGAGAACTATAGCTAATATATGAATTCTGTGATTCCTGATGAAGATGTAGGCCACAGCCATAGCTACCATCAACCAACTGGTCTGATTCCATTGAAGTAAATGGGGCTCTACAAATTTATATCTGTGTGCATCTGGTTTGTAGCTCTCCACTGCATCTCTTGCATTGAACTGAAATGCAATATACTGCTCAGCACCAGAAACTCAAAGAAAAAAAGGGGTAAAGAAGTTACTTTGTTTACTTTTCAGTTAAAAAATAAGGTGAGCAGTCCCCAGTTTCATCTTAAAAATCTGAAATGGCACCTTTTTTTTTTTTTTTTTTTTTNTTTTTTTTTTTTTTTTTTTTTAAATTTAGATACTTCTATACAGGTTTAGAAGCCAGACAGATGGGACTGGTAATCCCAGAGAGAGAAAGAAGGATGAAAAAAACTTTAAAAGTGCAACTATTAAATATTCATGCCACTGGCATTCTGTACCTTCAGTGAAGTTCTTGCTCTATATATGGAATGAAACCTACAGTTAAGCACATGACAGCACTAGCTATCAGTTTTGAAAGAGTTCATTATAATGGGAGGGGGGAAAGACTCTAGTTTGCTAAATATACAGCACAATACATTGAGAAAAATAGAAAAAGAAGACATATTTCTTCATGTTCCTTGGCCTTTAAAAAATGACAGATCAATTTTGGTTTTAAAACCATCTTATTGTTCAGGCACCTTAAGAAAAAAACAGTGCATTACCTTCAATCATATTTTCAAGTTTTATGGTGATTTTATTAAGTCCTTTTTATTGTCCAGTTTAAATATTCTAATTGGCACACAGCACACTTGCAGTCACTAGATATCCATTAGACTTTAATGGGTTTGAAACGGTCTACAGGATTATGGGGCTGGCAGACCTACCACAGTCCCATTTACAAGGACGCAAGGAAAGTGGGGCATAAAAACACAATGGTTAATTACACTGCAAGAATAAAAAATAAGCTTACTCTGTTTCCTCCAGAGTCTATCCTTACGGATGGTTTTGTGCCGGCAAAGGCCTGTCTCCAGAAGCAGAGATGACCAAAGCAAGATCTACAAGAATGTGTACGTAGTGAGTAGGAGAGGGAAAGGTCTGTAGAGCAATAACAGCTGGTATTGAGGCTCTCGTGGACATCCAGTGCATGTGCTGGGGCTCGCTTCCACACCATTACTGCTTCCTTTAATATACGGAGCACTTATCCAACATACACCGTAACTGTCTTCTCTGCAGTAAGCATGAGCCTTAGGGCACATGCAGCACTGAGGTGACCCACTCGCCCTGTGCTCTGAGTCACAGCACACCATGCAGGAAAAAAAAAAAGGGAAAGAGGTGGACTATCCACAGGGTTTTGTCTCATCTGTCCACATCCCCGAAATCACAGATACAGAACATGTATGTGCCTCATACAAGAAACAATTATATATTAATGCTAAATATGTTGCAAACCTTGTTCAGGAAAGTGGAGCTTTTCCTCCTATAAAAACTGTCCCTGCAGTGCCACCAAGGCCAGACTCTCAGGGATCCAATTAGTGGTCATGTCAGGAGAACAAGAAGTTCATGAATGTGAGAAGCATGAAAGGAAGACTGAGATAGTCTGACATGCCTATTCATGCAAAAAGTGAGGGCTGGGCAGGCATGTTTCTGTGAATGAGAAAACCCTTCCCACTGACACACTGGGGCTGTGTAAATGCCAGTTTGAAAAGAAAAAAAAAACACCCAACCGAGTTCCACATGATAGTTCTAAATTTAATTCATTTCCCTGTGAGAGATTTAAAACATCTCATGTTTTATCATACTTAGGAAACAGTAATAAAAGCCTGCAGAAATCTGGAGATCTTTCTGCTGCTATATAAATAATTCCTGCCTCCACTCCTGGAGAAGTGCAAAGGCCACGTGAAGATCCATCCCCTCTTTCCCTCTTCCCCCTCCACAGCTTTTCAGAACACATCAATGTAGAGGAATAATCATGTTCTTCAGCAGACTCCTTTATTGAGTCAAAATAACTGACTGATTCCACACATTTAATCACAAAATCCTCCTTTTACCCTAATTAGACTCCTCTAATTACGAAGTTGTGCCTGTAGAAATTAAAGTGGCATGCTAGTAAATATTTTCAGGCACAAAGGAAGAAGCAAAGCCAGCTGAGTAATTTGGTGAGAAGGGAAGGAAAAGTATCCCAGACTTTCTGTATTCTTCAGTTACTAGTGGTAAGACCATTTTTATTTGGGTGGTTTTACACAATAAATTTTAAAGAGTAGTTGCTTAAGTACTTCTAAAGGTTAAACCTTCAAGCAGCTAATCTGTATGTAAGAACAAGTAACTGTCAAATACTTAACCTCTTACAGATTAAAACTGTCTGCCTAACAGATGTGAAATCATCATTGTTGTAATTGTTATAAGTAGATATCTGAGCATTTTCTGGAGATGGATCATTTTTTTTTTGAGCAGTAATTTTATGCCCCAGGTCACTTGCGTGTTCATGGCTGTGATAAAACCACTGCCTGCCATGAAAAGTTATATATACCAGGACTTTACAACTGCTGTACTGGTTTCCAGCACCTAAGTTATTGGTTGTAACAAGCAGTTTTAAACTATTATAAAAAGAACTTGCAGGGTGACTGGAAACGTTTTACTGTTCAGTTGCTTTAAGTGGTTGTGTAAGTGAATTTTCACAATAGTATGGCCAAGGTATAGGAGGAGAAAATGTTCCAACTTCTGATAAACTGTAAATGTTACTATAAAATACTGTACTTCATCAGCATTTGATAGATATACACGCAGTTATTAGAATATGCCTAAAATGCCATTGTATTATGTTTATCAGTTTTAAGTAAAAAGAATATAAGAGAAAAATGTTTCTTCTATGGTAAGTGAGCATGGAAATGGTATTTTGTCCCACATGCAGTTCACATCTAGCAGGGAGAGAAGCTTGGAACCTTTCAGATACTACTAAGCAGGCACGTCTTCTTACATGGGTCTACGTTTAGGCTAATGTCCTGCAACATTATTCCTGCATCACAACAAAATGTTTTCATTAGACTATCCAGCAGCCAAGTCAGTACGCTACATTCAGACATACAGAGTTTGCAGGTACAGATTTTGGCTTGGCTGTCATCATGCTGATGAATATGCATTGGGAAAAGGGAGCTGTTGCAGACTGGAGTACATGTTTCAGCCTCCTTTCCCCTCCAACTTCTTGTAGTGCTATATCATTTTAGCTGTAAATACCAGAGGTCAGGATTCTTCTAGTGCAAGATGCTGCACTGAGCCCTGCGCATGCGCAGTACCTGCTCTTCACAGACTGCAGCTACCTCCCCCACCGCCTTGCCTGAAAGACCTCATTTACTCCAGTGGGAAATTTCCTGCAAGTTATGTGTTTTGGGCTCCACGCCAGATACTCAACCTGCGCTTTTTTTTCATCCACCAAGTAAATATGGTTTTGAAAAAGGAAAGATTTTTTTTTTTAAATTTCTTTTTAACTCAGGTCTTTGCACAGATTGATATGTACTACATGGTCAGTAGGGCTTTCTAGGGAAGCAAAGGATCAGATTGTGGTGTCTCCCCATCATCTACTCCCTCTTCCCGTCTGTTACCTTGAACCTGCTAATCAATTTCAAACAAACCTGACAGAGGTTTCGAAAAAGTCCTACTGAAAATCAGCAGCTGTTTACACAGTGCTAGTAACTCTCTCCTTTATCCATGCCAGCTGATGGCAGCCAGCTGTCCATCAGCATATGAGCACCACTCAGTTCAGGCACAGCTCTGAAACCACTCCAGCGATGAATCGGAGCATGAGGGAGGTGCAATCACCGGCAAACAGCTTATAGAGTGGGACTGCGGGGTTACATGACACAAAACTATGGTCTAGTTTTGGTAATTCCATTGCTCAGGGAAGTTTTTTTTCCTATTAAAAATAATGATAATAACAAAACTAAGTTCTAACAACTGTCAGTTACATCCCGTAAGTATTCAAAGCCCAATAACTAAGGATGCAAAAAGGAGATTATTTAGGAGCAACAAAAATGCCAATAACAGACACGCACTCTCTTGCAAAGTACTCTGCAAATGACCCCTCACACCTCAAGAGCTTATCTGAAAGGAAGATGCAAGAGTTGGTGCTCCACCACCACCCACATGAGAGGTCATTTCCAGGACACGATGAAGCAATATGCACTGACCTGAACTCTGCATCGATGCAGTTTCTGTACAAGTTTATTTGTGAGCTGAACTTGAGTAGGGAATGCCAGCTGTGCCATATTGTAAAGTGGATTTGTCATGTGGATTTATCCATACTTTGTCCATTAAGTCACCCTTGGGAATGAGCACTGGTTAGAACTCTCTGATAGACGTGAAGGTTTTTTATACAGACAGGGGAGGAAAAAAAAAAAGGAACGCAGCAATTCCAAGAGACTGGAGGAAAAAAAGCGAGAGGTATTATTAGCACATCGAAAGGCATCTGAAATACAAATTATTTGAAAGCACATCACTTTATATATCCTGTTAATTACATGGTTAATATTATGGAATCTGACAACTCCCTGTAGACACTAGGACTATTGATGAGTTCCATTTTATGTTAGAAATTTCTCTCTTCTTGTGCAGAATTACCTCTTTAACCTCTTTCAGTCCAATAAATTCACATTAAAATGTGACCAGGAGTGACAACCTTGGGAGAGGACTAACCTCTCCCTCTATCATGTCATTTTAGCCTCACTCTTAAATTGGTACAGCACTACCATAGCTATTAGCTCAGCTCTTCTCCTGCCTCCTGAGTAGATGAAGCAGTATGTCTAATTAATTTACAATCCTTAAGTACAAAGGTAGCTATCAGCAAAACTACATTAACTCAAACTACCAATAAGGTAATTGTAAAATCATAATTTTCTGGGATGCTTCCACTAAATACCATCCTGGATTTGTAGCTGAATGTTTTCCAAAGTCTAGCCTTACAGCTACATGAAAGTCAAATATTTCATACATTACAGAAAAAAAAATTACGGATACTCTTTAATACAATGAAATGCAATTTAAAGCCAAGTCAATAAGATACTAACCTCTTATCCTCCAATGAGGGCTACTTTATACATCATGGGTTAGGAGTTAAAAATGAAGAGAATGGTTCTTGCCACTCATAATTCAAAGACTGTTGTCAAAAGCTTTCTGTTCATAGAAATGCTATTGGTTTTATTCAGCTGGCAAAAACTGTGCAGTATTCTAAGTGGCTCAGGCAGATAGCTTTTTTAGCTATACAATTCAGAGCCAAATTTTCCTGAACAGCACAAGGACTTGATTTCGCTAATGCATACAAGTTGCACTGCACCCGGTTCCAGAAATAACTGGTATCAGTGAGTGCAGACTAGGGTCTAGGGAAGATATACACTCACACCCAGCTTCCCTGTTTCACATTGTACTCAGAGAGACCAGACACAACTAGCAAAAAAAAGGTCTCTGCACTAAGACGCCCTCTGACCACACAAAGCTCCAGCACAAAGCTCTGCTGCTGCCCAGCTCCCTGTCTGCTTCTCACTGATGAGAAAATGCTGAATATTGGGTGTGGGAGGTGAGAGGCACACTGCAGCACAGTATTGACAGGCGAGATTCTCCATTGAGCTCTAGCCACCCTTGTGAAACTCTTGGTTTTGCTGGGGCCATATAGCTGAGGGACATAAGGGTGGACTAAGCTCCTGCAGGCAGCCACTCTCCTCCCCTTCTTAAGGCTGAGGAGAACAGAGATGAGGTATAATATCTGAACCCCACTATGCTCCCCCATTTTCTCTGTTTGTCAGATAAGTGATGCTTGCCAGCATCCTGAAGGGCATTAGGAGCCTTTTTGCTTTCTCCTTCTGAATAAACACCTTTCTATAATCATGCCATTCCAGCATGGTCAGGGGAAGCAGGAGAGGAGCTGACCTCTTCTGCTCTGAGTAGCTGTCAACATGTCCCTTAAAGAAGACAGGTTGCCACCCTCTTAGAGCAAGTTATGTGGTGGTCTGGCCTTAAGCAACCTTTATTTCCCACTATCGTTTTTCCACTGTCACACACAAGGAATCCTGTACACCGTATCCTCCTTTTCCCCTGTGGACAGACCTCATCAGCACAACCTAGTCCTAGACCTAGACCTAGCTCTTTGTGGCTGACAGAGTTATGTAAAAGACTGAGAGAAGGAGCAGAAAGGTAGACCAGCAAGAGACTTTACTGCAACAGCCCAGAGGTAGCTGTGGAGGAATAGATGAAGTCTTAGGTGTGAAACCTCATACTGTCTGCTCAGTGTTGTTTGGTGCGGGTGCCCCTGAGCAACAAGCGACTGTAGCAGGAACAAATAGAGATGTTCTTCCTGACAGGAACAGAACAGGACACTTATTTGTCCCCGTCTTCTTTCTGGAAGGAAATCATCTGCTACTGCTAACACTGAAATCTGTGCATCCTGCTCATGTCTGCACCAGGCTGAGGAATATGACAGAAGCTGCCAATTACAGATAAAGGCTATCTTCAAGTTTGGATAAAACCCACAAATTTGGACTGCTTTACCATATAACGGTACTTCTCATTCTTATAAGAAATTGATATGGGCATTACATTAGCTATATTTTAAATCTATATGAGCAATTTTTGTTAAATACATGCACATATGTGTGTAATTTTCCACATACCAATGCCAGCACCCTGCAGACCGTACAGCAGGCTACTTGGTTTACATCCTCCTGTATTTTGCTTGCTCACATATAGGTAATCCCACAGTTACTAGTATTCTTTTAGAAATCTGACCAGTTTTCTGCTGGGAATTATTATAAGTGTCACCAGAAAATACTGAGAAGAGGATAGTTCTCTCTTCATGAGAGCATGAGGACATACCTTTACCCTTATGCACTGCACATGCCTTTTCCCTAGGCACATACCTGGCAGGTGCAATCCAGACCTTCATTTGTCACTCAGACACCATAAATGGGCTCTCCAGAAATACTCTAAATAGATGAGATTAGATGAGAATTATCTTCTGTCTTTTTAGACCATCTTGGCATTAACAACAAAACAGGGTTTATTTTCCAGGCAAATATGCTTTCTCTGAAAAACTAAAAGATAGGACAAATGTTCCTGTCTCCTCTGAAATAATGTTTATCACTCCTCACTAGAAAGAAGCAGCTGGCTTGAGTTAATCTGGTAGGATAACATTGAATTTAAGAAATGTAATGACATTAAGATCTAAAACTTCTAAAAAATTTCGGTACAGGGATGAAATCTACAGCCGGGTGTAGAGTTGGGAACGCTGTTCCCAAAATGGATCTCATAGTGCTGCATTGTGTGCCAAAGCTCCCCATACTGAGGATAGGGAGAAGCCAGCAGCCAACAACCAGCGTCTCAATAACCAAAGGCTACATTAGAAGCCAAATCCTGTGTCTGTCAAAGCAAAATGTCAAAAATATGGGTTTTGCTGTGATCAGACTCCACCGCAAAAACAGGAGTCACAGCTTTACTCCCATCCACATGCCCTTTTGGGCATTTAGGTCAGACAACAGGGGCACACCTTTGAAAAGAAAAGCAAAGGGCACAGCCAAACACACTGTTTTGGTAACATCCTAGTGGTTAAAATACCAGTATAAAGAAATAGGAAGCCAAATCTGAGTATCTCCCCAGCATGGATTCAACCTCAAGGAAGAGCTTATAGTAGTTATTAGGCCAAAGGCTTTTCTGGATGACAAACCCTTCACCACCCTTCCTGGAGACTGACCCCAGTACAGTCCTGGAAATGAATCATGGGACCAGAAAGAAAGTGACTGAAACATTCAGATAGAAAAGGGGAGTCGCGAGTTTCAGCCCTCAACTCCTTGAGTGTCATTATCCCAAAGTTGCATAAGGTGTGATATGCAAGCAGTATACATTGTGCGTGGCCTCAGCGTATTTTGGACTTCTTCGGTCCCAGACAACCATTTCTCCAGACTGGGCTTAGCAAGTTTGCTAATCCCAGAAGTGCCTGTAGGCATGTGCACTAGGAAAGTTGGAGACATGTCTAAGTGTGTTTCTGCGAGAAGACAAAGCATCTTGGGTGTCTAGTTGGTTTGCGTGGGGTTTCTGGATCATGGATTTTGTTGTGTTAATTCTGCCTAAATCATAAATGACTATGTTGCACCCTGCTTAAGAGCTGTAAAGACTGGAGTAATGATCTGCTTTGGTGACACACAACCAGATAAAATATCTCCTGGCATAAACTTGCACTTCTTGGTTCAATATAAAAAAAATCAAAATCCAGTCTCCAAATAACTCACATAACAATAACTCAAATAATTTCTGGCTGATGTGGCACCATTAGGCATATTAAATGACCAATACAATGAAAGTGATTTGTAGTGGTTCAGACAGATAGGCAGCTAGTACATTAGTTCCACATCCAACTTCCAACCTAGGTGTATCTCCAGCCTGCTAACAAGCATCCTTTGTGAATTACTCGCTGTACTTTGAACTTCCAGAGCTGCTTGCTTTCTCTTCACACCGGAGACCTAAGATTAATCTGTGCTCCTTTAGTTTGTGCTGTCCATAAGTAATAAAACTGTCTCTCTTGCCTTAACTGACTGACTTTCTCAGTAATCACACACACCTTAGACTATAGGCTTCTGGGTTACATGCATTACTGTATGAAGAACTGTACAATGAGCAATCTACTGACTTTCTGTCATGCTTAGAAAATAGTCTCACAGAGAAGCCTGGTTCCACCCTTTTCCTTTCATGCCTGTCAGGTGTCCATGCTCACAAAAAAAAAAGAAAAGGTTCATCTGGTCCACATCCTCCAGGAAATTTTGGGAATGTGTACATAACATAGTGGGGCAGAGATCCCCAAGCTAACAAGGACTGAAGCAGGGCTTCATGTATAGCACCATGCTGGACTTGCATGATACTGAGCCCAAAATAGTCTTTCCTTCTGAAAAAAACATGGGACAAAGTCAATGAACACAGATGTTGTTCTCTACAAACACAGCTGAACTGCTTACAGACCTACTGACGCAATGTTCAGTGCAACTGGTGCCAAATATCACTGAGTGTCACTTGAGGTAAATACAACTCTAGTGTTAATAATAATAATATTTGTTTTTATCATCACCCAGTGTATTTTCAGATTGTTTTTCAATACATCTGGCCCATATCATCTGTATGGTAGTTGAGTGTTGTGAGTAAAATTATGTAAAATTAATTTTGACACCCTTTCTCTGAAGCGTCTGTTCTGTTCTTCTGTGTCCTTGGAATGAAATGTTTTGATACCAGCGATTTTCTTCAGAGAAAATAGCTCCCCAAACTCCTGTTGCTACCTCTCCAGCTGCAATACTGCTGAATGTGTCATATCCAGGCTCTACCTTGTCCTTTGATTTCTGCTTAACTAATCCACAGTTATTTTCAAAGATTTTTTTTTCTATGCCTTGCTCTTTCTATTAAGAGAAGGTCAGTTTCTGTTCACTTGAGTAAAAATATGACTGATGTTAATTTTCGGGTGTTAAAATCTTGCATCACCTACTACGAAAAACATCAGGTGTACTCTTTACCCATTAGGAAAAGACTGATATTACATGTACTAAAACTTGACCTGAACGTGTCCCATATTTGATTGTATTACTTTTGCATGATTGCTGAGAGCCGAATCTTTGCAAGTAGATCATATTCATGGACGTGTCATGCCTCACTATGTCACTGTGCCAGACACTCATTAAAGATATTCTCAAATCTTCCTTCCTAATTTATATTTCTTCAGTGAGTTGCTTTGATTTGCGAAATCTCTTTTGCAAAAGGAAAGCCATCCATTGTTTGGACTCTAAAAGGAAATGTAGGTGTTTAATTGGTGGATGTGGTTTTCATTATACTTCCCATCTCCACCACAAACCTTCTTCATAAATTGTGACAAGTCTGTTGGCAGCCTGCTGTATCAAACTGGAGGTAGCTGACTTGATAAGCATGTTGCCCAGCTGAAGAAAAACACGAATTCTCTCCAATTTTGCTCAGAATTGCTAATTAGCTTGAA
This sequence comes from Piaya cayana, assembly GCA_013389865.1. Classification (NCBI taxonomy): domain Eukaryota; kingdom Metazoa; phylum Chordata; class Aves; order Cuculiformes; family Coccyzidae; genus Piaya; species Piaya cayana. Next base: position 219,875 of record WAAB01009644.1, on the reverse strand, counting down.
GTCAGTGTCCTGAATTGGCACAGAAAACCACTATGAAAAAATCCTAGGGAGATGTGTGTCTATTAACTTGACAGAGTCTCGTAATATCTCAAACATTTTCTGTTTTATTGAAATCATGCTAGCATCTTTGCTCTGAAGATACTCCTTATTTAAACACAAGCGCAATAATTTACAATCCAGTAAAGTCCCCAGGTTCATTCTTATGCAGCCTATATCATGACAGTAAAGAAAGCTAATATGCCAAAGAAAGTAAATGTTTTCATTTTTATATAATCAGTCACCCAGTCTCACAAGGCTGAGGTCTTTTCCTGATCTAGCCAGAGTTGTAATCCTCAGCTGCCATTTCTCAGTGGGGTTTATTCCTGCTCCCACTCAGATAAAAAAAACCCCAAACCTAGACTTAGCATTTCCAATACCCCAGTGGAGAGAAGCACTTCCCACAGGCAGCTTACATGTGACCACCCTGTTTTCCACACATGGAGATACTTCGTGCCAAGCCATTTGGCCTGCAGGGCAGAGAGCAACCCTTGGCCCATTTCAGTATCTCCACTGTGGTCTGAAGTTCACCACTTCTGAACGTCCTCACACGTGGGAGGTGAATATGCAATCACAGCGAGAGACTATCAGGATCCAGCCTCTTCCCACCTGAGACACCCTGACCTCCAGCACCCTCAGGAAGGTCCTCGTGCATTCACAGCTCTAAAGCTAAAGCTCTCCTACAAAAAAAAGTGTTTGGTGCAAACTGAGAAGGTATTCAGGACACTCATGCACTGAAGTGGTAAGAGCACTCATCTGATACACACAAAACTTTCCTGCAAAGAAAATGGAGAACAAATTTGAACTTATAAAAGTCTGAGGTATAATTTGCCAAAAATGTCTGAGTTCACAGAAAGTGCGCCTCTAAGGGAGTGGGGTTGTTTATATTTTCAGGGTGGTATCATGGCTTGCATGAGTACAGTCACGCTGAAAAACAATACTCAGGCTTTAGTCTACTATACGACCCACTCCCCCTGGACGTGTCCTGGCAATGCCGAAACGAAAAGACCAAGTCAGCAGCTTTGCCAGGCCTCCCAGGCAAGTCAGTCACGGTGGAAGCCTGACATCCAGAAGACCTGGAAAATGGCCAGTTTGTGCACAGCATGTCCATCCTGTACGTCTGCATTCAGATGCATCAGATTTATTATGCATGTGCAGATCACCTGATTTATTGCCATAGTTTATTACCAGGTGCAGCAAGGGCAGCAGCATATTCAGAACCCATTGGATTTACTGCACGTTCATGGGACATCTGTGAGTGAACACAATCATCTTTTCTCCCGAGACTTCCTAGGAGGAAAAATGGGAACCATACACAAACTTTGGTTCTTCGCTTCTCTGCAGGCAGAGGCAGACTTCTGGGATAAAGTAAATGCAGCTACTCTTAAGAGTGTAGTATGAGAAAACTTGTTTATGCTTTTCAGTCCTCGAGAGGGAACTGTGAGCAGATAAGAGTGAACTGGAAGCATTTCAATAGGTCCAAGCTGTTTCTCTAACACACAGCAGATATATAGAAGCATAGAACAGTTAGGGTTGGAAGTGACCTTAAAGATCACCTAGTTCCAACCCTCCTGCCAGACCAGGCTAGCCAAGGCCCCATCCAACCTGTCCTTGAACACCTGCAGGGATGGGGCAGCCACAACTTCCCTTTGCAACCTGTTCCAGTATCTCACCACTCTCATCGTGAAGAAATTCTTCCTAATGCCTAGCCTAAATCTGCCACTCTCCAGTTTATACCTGTTCCCCCTTGTCCCATCACCACAAGCCTTTATGAACAGTCCTTCTCCAGCTATCTTGTAGGCTCCCTTCAGGTACTGGAAAGTTGTTATAAGATCTCCTCGGAGCCTTCTCTTCTCCAGGCTGAACAAGCCCAACTCTCTCAGCCTGTCCTCACAAGGAAGGTGCTGGGCAGCTCTCAATCACATCATCCCCCACCGTGTACTGAAAATGGGGTTTGCCCTGACCCAGGTGTAGGACCTTGCACTTGGCCTTGTTGAACCTCATGAGATTCTCACAGGCCCACTTCTACAGCCGAATATTAGCACCTCATGAGTTATGGTGACTTTAGCTTTAGCATACGACTTTTCTTCTGCCAACCAAATTACAGTATAAGCACCACTGAAATTTTATTAGTTGGTTTTGCATGTGAACATGAGTTGAGGAAAGGAAAACACTTGAATTACACATTTGTTCACAAAATCAAAATTCAGTTTTCTTTAAGGCTTTCAATGAGAGCTATGTTTCCAAGTAATTTCTGAAAGTGGGACTTAGGGCACACTTGACTGGTATACAGGTGCAGGCTCTAAGACTTGCTCTGATCTGAAACAGCAGTACTGGAGTAGTACATGTTATTACTGTAATAGGTGCTTTTAATTAGTTACCACTGGTGCCACATGGATTCTGATGAAATGCTGGAGTGCCTTGAAGAATACACAATAGTTATGAGCATTTCAGTATGCTGAGTCCTGAGGAGTCTCTCTCCTCGCTCATTGTGGAAGGGCTCCCAGGCAAGAAAGAAGTTACCTGCATCTCTGGGTACAGCCCCAGGAAGTGCTCCCACACTCCAAGACACTTCTTCAGCTACCATCCCTCTTGATCCTGCCCCAGAACAAAACCTTATGTTTCCACAAGCACCTGGCTTCCCTGCCACTCCTGCAGCTGAACCCGTTACTTTCAACCTGATTCTGCAGTAGTTATTTTAGGTAGTTCTCCAATTTCCAGTACTGCGTGCGTGGAATCTGCATTTCTTTGTGTCAGGTCACGGGGACTGCTCAGTGCACTCACACTGCCTTCGATCTCATATGACCTCAGGCTCCAACCTTCCCACAGATAACTTCCTGGCTCTGAGATACAGCATCCTACACCAGGGATCCTGTAGAACTTCAATATGTTCGGATTACGGTAGCTCTAAACTACAATGTATTACAGACTGAGGTGTAGACTACACCTCTGCTGAAATCTTTGGGCATTTTTCTTCTGCTTCACATACCTCAGTGTGCACAACTGGACTTCATAGATGAGAGCAGGCTGCATCTAAGATACCGCAGCAAACAGCATTTCCCAGGCAGGATGCTCTCACTGTAAGCCCCTTTTTTTTACAGCTATTCTTTTGTTTCCTCTTTCCTCACCATGAAGGCCCTTCATGGCCTAGCCTCATCATTATGAAAAGTTATTACCAAAAGTTATTTCAAAAAGGCTAACTCCAGTCTTCCCTTGCCCTGAGAATTACGGAAATTCACTCTCCAAATTTTCAACTAACACCTTCAGGGTATCCCTGTGTTATCACTCATGCTTGGGAGGAGTCCTCATAAGCATGCTCAAAATCACTTCATTGTTCTTTTTGAGGTTCTTGAAAAGAAAGTGCTGAGTTAGGATGTTTCCTCTTCTGGGAAACCTTCATTGTAGTTTAATTTCAAATTATCCATACTCCAGACTTCAGTGCAACTTTCATTATTCAACTATTTCCCTTTCTTTTTTAAACCCATATGATAATTTATTCCTTCTTTTTTTCTTTTCTTTTTTTTTTCGCTATAGGTTACTTTGCTATGTGCTAGTGTGTCACACAACTCATTTTTCTAGTTACTTTGACAAACCTGACATCTTGCAGCTGTTACACATCTTGTTTCAATTACATCTCTAGATAAAAAGAATTCTTAAAGCCTGAAGGCTGCAGATGGCTTCCTGGTGAGGGGTTAACTCCAGCTTCGTATTAAAACCTTTGGGGGGAGGACCTTTTCTTGGGCTAGTCTCTTTAGTCTCCTTCTCTTATGCCCTTCTAATTTTGCTATCTCTCTCACTATAACTCCCATATCACTCTGGTCACAGAAGAGGAACTGGAACAACAGTGTCTATCCCTGCCTCCTACCCACCCAGAGGTGCCTAAGGAGAGCAAAGTATCTGTCGCTTCAACCTTATCTCCACATATCATGCCGGCTGCTTACAGCAGGGCACAGCTGAATGAGCACAAATCAGTGGAGTGACAACTCAGACCACCACTAATCCCTAATAAATTCTGGACTGTCCCACGGCCTTGGGAAGCTTTTGACAACTGGTGATGCTCTCAGCATCTGGCAAACCACTTGTGTCTAATTGGGTACCCTGAGATATTTACACTGTGCTTAATGGTTACAGAAGAGATTGATCACCCTATTCTTGGTATCTATCCAAAAGGAGTATATAAAAACCTTTGATCTTGCTAAGGCAGCAAAACATGTCTAACCATCAGTTATGTAAAGGTGGTTGTTATTAATTTGAATACTGCACAGAGAGGAAAGAACAAAAGTACCATATAATGAGATATATTAAGACTACAAAAGAATTAAGTGAAGCTGTTATGTTATGAATCATGATTTTATTGTTTAGCAGTCAGCTCTTGATGTAATTCAGATAATAATGAATGGGCTAATTCCTCCACCTTTATTCAGGCAGAACTTCCATTGACTTCAAAGAGAAAGTTGTCCAAATCAGGACTAGAGATTGCAGCATCTATCCCATTATATTCAGAAAAGCATTTGCAAATAAAGTGTTCCTTTATAATGGGTTATCACCAATAACAGTAGCATTTACATAATATAAACCTCTTACATAAGTGTCTTTCGTGTTCAAAAAAGACTTTTTATTCTTACTGCAAACTGCCACGTCAAAAGTCCTTCTGCAAACCCTTACATTTATTGAAGTATAGGAATGTTCAAGATTTTCCAGTGTATAATTTTGATCATCTTTCCTTCTGCTCAATATTTTTCATTCTACCATAATTTTTTCCTCAGGAGAATGTGTTATTTATTCATTATTAGCAAAAAGATGATTTATCATTGCAAATATTTTTCTTTATCATAGAAAACCAAGTGCCAAAAATGGGAAACTGTGCTAAGTCTTGTTAAATTTTAACAGATGCCAGGAGTATTTGAGGGAACAAATGAATAAATAGTCTTGCATCACTGTTTCTCTCACTCTATAATTCTATTTATAAGTTAATGTTCTATATAATGTTTCAAATTTGTACCGTTAAGTAATTCTTAAATTGCTTAAAACTTGAAAGATGTGCTTAGGCATTATACCTTGTGTTTTGATCTAGCAAGACTCTTCAGGTTTTTGACAAAACCAGAATTTTTTCTCTTATTATAAAGTATGCAATCCATCTGGAACTTATTTCAATATTGTGAATCTTAATGCCTCAGAAAAGCACACAGAACAATGGACAGGCTCCACTTGATTGTTTTAAATTGAAATTAATTAATTATGAAACAACTGCAATAGTCTAAATTACTTATTTCCCCTCTCAGTGAAAATGAATTTACAGGCATTTGCAAAGCATACAAAAATAAAGAGAGAGACAAGAAAGTCTGTAAGAAGGGAAGTCATGTAGAATTGTCTATGATCTGTATTTCAAGACAGTAAATAATTAATAGCTCCAAGCAAGCATATTAGAGATTGCTCTTTCTGTTATACAGTCACATTGAGCAGTAAAATAATGCTTTAAATCTGAACAACAAATACAGTACAGAACTCAGTAGAGTTTACCTTTCCAGATAATATTTTTTTTCAGCTGAAAACAATGATTTTTTTTTTCACATTACAACCAGACCGTGACTTGAAAGAAGCTTCTCAGTCATTTAGTCAAGACAGATGAGCAAAGGACATTAGGAAGCTACCAAGGCACCAAAAGATCTACAGTCGAGGCCATTAAAGAATAGCTAATCTGCTCTAATTCTTATTCTCCACTAATGGGTTTCCTTAAATGTGCTTTACATCAGCTGTAATTAGTTCAAGATATCGATACTTACATATTTCTAGGAACAACAGAAAAAAAGGTTGCCTTTCTACTACATCGCATGTAATCATGTTTGTGTGGCCATACACCCAAGCTAGTGAGTTCTTGTGTAATGTGAAGCCTTGAAGATACTTTGCTTGGATCTACAAAAAAAACAGTGCAGGTCCTAAAACAACAACATTCACCTGTGCTTTCCTTTTGGGGTTATCGCAAGGACATTTTACCTCTGATGTTGCAGAATCAACTGTAGCCAGGGATAAGCTAAGCCACATATATTGGGTAAACGTACTTTTTTTCCCTACCAATGCTTACGGGTTTGGCACAGATTTTAATTATCATTGACAAAAAACTCAAACCCAAACCCTTGCCACATTTATGACAGAGCATGACTGGATTTTGAAGGTACTTACTCCATCTTAGAAAAAGGTTCATTTATCTGAAAGAGCAGCAGTCTGACTCAACAACCTCAGAGAAATGCATGGCCCTGTGGCCTTTTTGAACCTATCTACATGGTGAAAGGGGTATAGATCCACAACCTAGCTGAGAACACGGTGGTGTACCCAAGCACGCACGGCAACCTGGTGACACTAATTCAGATAAGTTGGGATCATGGTGGTTTTCTTGCAGGAAGCCTGAGTAAATGGACTAGCACACAATCACCTTTTGTACTAAGAAATTCCCGACAGTCTTCAGGCCTGACTACAAACAAAGCACATTGTAACATTAATTTACTCTTTAAAGTGGTGACATTTAGTTAACTCAAGGTCATCATCCTACAGAAAAATGTTACACTGTCCTTGCCAAACACAAATGAAGAAACGCACATTTAGCTTTTATTCTTACTTTGTCCTTTAAAAACAGCTGACGACATGACAGGTTTCCTCCCTGACTACTTCAGAAACAAAAAATGTAAAAAAGTGTCTGTCAATATAATTATCTTCTCAACAGTATTTCTGTCAACAAACACTTAATGTTTTTTTTTCCTGGACTAAGGTTCAACTACCTACTGCACTTGCTCTTCTAAGCCAAAGGAGCACAAAAACATTTAAATCAGGTCATTCCCTCAAAAAACTGACAGACCTGAGAGATGAACCTTCCTGGTCAATCAGAAGTGGTCAATGACAGAAAGAATCAGCTTTCTCTTAGTGCATGGCTAGGAGGTAGACACTGCTTGGCAGCGTCAGAACAAAAGCTAAACCTCCACAGAGGACTAGGATATTTACCAGCACCTGTACATCAGAATAGGCTCCGCAAAATCTTCACAGTGACCACAGCAAACAAACCAAGGAGAGGGATGGTAGAAAAGACCACTGCTGGGACGGCTTCCAAAACTGAACTCTGTGAGTGCATATTTCATCAATGCTTTTTCCTCCTGATCCATCTGTACCACCACAGGTCATCATAATACCCTGGCACCTGGACTGCACCGTCACAGCAATGCATGGACCAGGAAGGCCACCAGTTTTCCTCTAATGGATTTCAAAAGTGATGCATGCAATAAGAAGTGATCACAGCTCAAAGCAATCAAAACATACGCAGTGTAAGAAGATACCATCTTATCCTCTATTTGTCCACTCCTGTCATTCAGTCAAAGCAGGCTGAGCCACAAAGGACTCTTTCTTTGGTCTGAAACACGTGAAAACAACCACACAGAAAGACTGGGTTACATTAAGATGTTGTGTGGCTTTGTCAGATCCAACGTTCTTGTTTTTAGTTTTAAGTACTTACAGTTGCGGATGGTGTTTATTGAGAAACAGCACATAGCAACAAAAAGCTTCTTAGCAAATATTTCTGTCCCTTCTGTGTGATTTTAAGTGTTTCCTGACTGCTGAGACCACCACTGCTGCATTGGAACTAATTTATTTTTTAAAAAATACATAAAGGATCTCTGAGGATAAATTTAAATTGCATTCCTACCGGCCTATTGCCCAAGATACACCTGTATCCAGGTCCTTGGTACATGCACGCAGGTTAACATCTTCCTAAGAGGATAAAACACAGTCAACTTAAGTTACTAACACGTACTTTTTATTAGTTGGAGGTATTGGCAGAGCTGAGATAACAAGCTGTAAGAGAGGAAAACAAGTAGCTATATTATGCATTCCTACATTTGAAAAGACATAGAAAACGCTTAGCGCAGAATATTAATAATTACCATCATGTTCATTTAACTGTTGCTACAGTTCATTCACTCTTTCTCCTAAATATAAATTCATAGTTACTATAAATAATTCATAAATTATATAGATTGCTACCTGAGTATTAAACTGTAAGTGTCCATTTTGGCTCTCCTGGGGCAAGCGCAACTGGTGTCTCAGAATTTATTTTAAGAGACAGAAGACCAGTGACTGGTCCCACTGTTAATGATGCAAACACAGTGGGTTCGGGATAACTGGGGACCAGTGGAGTCCCCGGGAGCAGCCAGTCAGCAAATACAGCCTCTGGCAGCAGCACTGAAATGGTAATTCCCCAGCAGGGCACGGTTTATGAAGAGATAGTTTTGTTCAAAACCAAGGAAGCTTGGTAACAGTTTTCTCTTTTCCTGCTTTCAGTGTTTCACAAAGAACTTGTGGGTTTCCACTGGAATTAGCCTTACAGCTAACTAGCCCATACACAAAGAAATTTTACCTGGTTTTCCAAGAAAATGCTGTGGTTTTGAAATCTCATCTTGTGAGGATGTTACTTCAAAGTTACAACTTGATCAGTCTGTTAGATGAGACACTATCTGACACAAAACATAACTTTGTTTTCTAGCTGTACGTATCAGTTTCTCTTAATTTCTATTGATTTTACTTTATTACTGCTATTGTTAATAAAGTTATAATCAGAGTTTAAGGTTTCTCTGAACATATGCTGTGAATAATTGCTGGCACTCCTTTTATCCATGCTTTGTTGTTTCCTAGTCATAAACATGATGCAAATGGATTAATTTGCTATATGAGATTAAAAAAAACCCCTCTCAATTAAACAGTTGCTTTCTCTAATGAGAGTGTTGTGGCGTTGACTATGATGTTATTCTTAATATATGGATGACAAGATGTTCCCATAGCCAATATTATTTTCAATATGGGCTTATTGGCCTATATTTCTCTTCCACTAGTTTTAAGAGATCAGGTAATTTTTTCAAAATATTCATATTGATCAGGAAATGCCACTTGTACCTCACGCCCTCTTCCAAACCCTGCTCCAATAACCTAGCCACGTTTCTGCCTTGACTTCTGATGGAAAACATTCCCAGTGGAGCACAAATCTGCAAGCCTGCATGTTAGGAGAAAAGCCCAAAGGGCTGTTCTTCTCCTGCATCACACAACTGGGCGTGGGTGCTCAAAGAGTCCTCAAGGGAGAGATGAAAGCACATTTATTGTCCTACTGGCGTATCAAAATTTCATTTATCAGACAAAAACTAAACAGAAGTTTAAAAATATATATTTTTTTAAAAAAAGAGACTGAGTACTGCAAGTCACAGATGATGGAGCAGATCCTCATTTGATATAAACTCAGCAAAGCTTCTGCCCTCAATGCAGACTTCAACTAAATGAGGAGGATGTGGTATGTTACATCCAGCAACTTAGCACTCACGTGGCATGGCACATATAGTTTTAAAATATTATTATTAAGCTGATGTTTATGAGGTATAAGGACCATGAAAAGCTTGCTTTTATTATTTGTGTTTAGCACATACAATTGGTTCACTACTGTAAGAAAAAAACCTCAAGCAACGAAAGTAATTCCTGACCCAAAGGGCTTCCAAACTAAAAACAGGCATCAGGAACGGAGAACATGCTGTGAAAGTGGAAGAAGGGAATAGTTCATAGTTATTACTTGTGATATTGTTTGCTTGCAACTTATAATCATCACAGAAAGAGCAAATTTTAGATGGGATCTCAATGAGGGGAAGGCAGTGGGAGGAAGGTGAACTGGGAAACACCACAAAGATAGAAATAAGAAGGAGACAAATAGGATTTCAAGTATTACTGGTAGAAAGAGTCCAAGAGCTAAAAGGAAAGAAATAAGGGACAATAAGATATAGGCTGTAAAGGAGACAGGAGGGAAAAAAAGACAGTGACTTTTTTTTTTTTTGTGAGAGGGACGTATTATTGCTGTGTGTTGTCTGTAAAAAGAGGAAGCTGGTCCAGCCTCCTACCCGACTGAGAGAATGGCTGCACTTAGCCCTCTCTCCCCAAAGAAGCTGCTTACTGTTGTCTGAAAATAAACATCTTGATACTCTACTGTGACTGAAGAAGCATTTGTAGAATTAGCTTTCTAAAATTGTAAACACTGCACAATATAAGGAAAAAATCTTAACTTACACAAATTTAAAATGTAGTGACTAAAAGCTAGACAACCTGGGATCAAGAAGATACAAAAGGTTCATTTATAAGACTGCTGGATGTCTGGCCACTTTTTGTTAATAGCAACTTCCAAACAAAACTCTCATTGACTTCAAATGGAGCAGGAACAGACCCAAAGATAGCAAATGAACTGGTAATTCAATACATCATCTGTAAAACGCACTGGGCCACCTTACACTGTGGCATTTGATATGGATCTCAACTTGGAAGCTATACAGCTATACATTTTTTACAGGACTGTCCAACCCCTACAAAACTGATGCTAACTCAAAATATCCAGAACTATCAGATAAGCACCAAATAAAGCAATTACACACTTGGTTACGCTTACCTAAACAAATACCGGGGCGGTTGTGGCTAACAATCATCTTACACTCAAAATTTTGTTTGGTGCTTTAATAAATTTGCTAATTGTTTTTGATGAATGGGTAAAACAGTCTATGCATGTATATTACATAAGCATGTGAGCAGAGCTGTTACTAAGTGGTCTTCACCAGGGCTATCATTGTGCTTAAACCCAAGCAAAGACTTGAGGGCCTGGCTGATTTTTTATCTAGATTTGTTAAATAATGTAAATAACAACACAAATGCCTATAATGCGGAACTAGTCTTAGGATTCCAATTATGTCCTCTGCTCTGCTCATTCCCTGTTTTCCATCATGCATACCATGTTTTCTTCTGTAAAAGAGGTAAATAAACCACCTCTAATGGAGAATTTCCATATCTTTTTGTCTACTGTAAACAAGTACAAAACTATAAGACACTCGAGAATCCACATCCTCTAGTCTTAACAAGTAAAACTACACATGCAGCATACTAAAAAACACATGGAGAAAGAAAAAATGAGATGGTGCTGCGGTTCAAAGTTGTTAGTCTTACTTGTTTAGGATAACTGTGGTGGTTACAACATCTTGAGTTAAGTTGGGCTGCTCATCCCAAAATGTTCAGGGAAAGCTTACCAAATGGGCACAAGTTTTATTTAAGCCACAGGTTGGTATGTTTTCTTAAAATTTCTATTTGAGTTTGTACTCAGCTTTTACTATTTGAATTATAGTAGTTTTCTGGGAGGCAGAAGTGTTATTGGCATCAATACAACCTGGAAGAACTACTGTTTAGTAGAAAACAGCTTACAAAATTCCCCCATTGCTGTTTACCAGTTAAATACTGTATTTAAATTACTGTTAAATACAGCCATGAAATGATATATTATTAGATTTTGTATGCTACAGCAAAGACATAGCGTGTATTAATTGGAGAGCAAATTCATTAATAGTATAAAAGAAACAATCAATGAGAATTGATTAGCATGCCGCTGTTCATCTGGAAACCTCTTTTGATTTTCTAAGAACATACCAAATTAAAAAAAGGCACTTTAGAACAGCACATTAATATTTAATTACTTCACTTTTAAGAAAAACGTTCACCAAATACTGCAAAAAGCAGATTTTCAGTCATAAATTAAGTGCGCAAATTGCCATTATGACTACATTCAGAAGAATAAAGGACAATATTCATTCTCGTTGCAGAGAAAATTAAGTCTCTTAAGTGTTGCTCTTTGCCATGAAGTACTTCCTATCTATGCGGTATATTTTATTTCCCTTCTTGGCAACAACTGCACTCCTTTGAAGGCAGCCTGGCAAGCCTTCGGAGCTTAAAATGAACATACCAGCCTTGGGTTTGTCCGTTTAGTACCTTATCCAAATCAGGTTTCTCGAGAATCTCCACAACCTTTCCATCACTGAGCAGCAAACCGGCAGGACAGCAGGAGGGTAACACGACACGTGCACCCTGCCCAGCGATGGGGACCAACACAGGGCCCACTGTGGCACTGAAGCACTGCTGGCCTTCACAATAGACTCTGGAAGTTTTCACTAAGGGAAAGGAAGTTTTTATTTAATACTACTTGTACTGCTTTTCAAAGTTACTATTCCAAAGCATTTGCCAAAGCAGCTGCTTCGTGATAAACTTCCAGCCCAATCGATCTCAAATACTCCGAGCCAAAGCTGGTCAGCAAAACTTGATGCCCCCAAACGACACAAACACGCAGCAGCAAACACATGCAAACTCCCTGCTCCCCCAGTAAGCTCCACTTAAAGTAGGTGCAAACCCCTCACTGGGAACTGCTCTGAACATTTATGGGTGCAACCCCTAAACAGGGGTGAGAATTTAGCATAGAATGCAAGCCTGCCACTGCATAATGACTTTTAATATGCTATCTGAACCCCCACTGTTGAACCTCTCTTCTGAACTGCAGCAACTATAGAGGAAAACAAATAAACAAGATCGATGAAACACAAATACAAACATTTTCAAGCAGATAATTCAGCTGGAAAATGGTAGATGCCTTTTGTGTCCTATAAAGGAGCTTTATGGCAACCACAGCCATTTGAAAGTGGCTCCAGAATAGTCAAAAAGCATGCTAAAAATTATATTTGAAGGAGCAAATACGAGACACAGCCTAAAGCCCTAGCTTTACAGAATTGCATTGTTAGCTTTACAAATTCAGTATTAATTCCAATAGCCAGTTTGCAGACCAGACGAACAAATAGCATGCTTTTGCTGGAAAAATAAAGAAAATTCCCCCCAAAGTTTGTCTTTGTTCAAGGAGAAAGGGAAAAACATTCAAATGTATGAAAGCATCATTTCTCCTGCTCTTGTTTAATAGGAAAAAAACCCATGTAATTTAATTGTAAAACCGTGCATATGGGCTGAAAACTTAAAATCGGGCCAGAGATAAACGTTATGGTTCGGATATAAACTGAATATCGGTATTTATAATTGAAACGAGGCCGTAACCTTAACTCGTGTCACAGACAGAAACGCTGTAATTAAAAACTTTTATGGGGTAGTAACTAATTCCGCGTTACACGCGCTCTTTAAAGTTCCCACAGCAATATAAAAGTTTTATTAGGCTGGGTGTTATCAGCGCAGGCATTTATCAGCCCAGGCGGTTCCACAGCAGCGCAAGCCGCTCCCCATCATCCCGAGGTCTTTTTGCACAAGGAGCCGCTCGGCTAATGGGACTGGCGGGTCCAGCTTATTTTGTGACACCTGCCAGCGACGAGATAAGGCGGCAACGCCGAACGCGCACCCTACAGACAGAAGATACAGATCGCCTAACGCGTTAAAAGGCACCTCGATAAGAGATTACAAGGAGAAGAGAGGAAAAAAAAAAAAAAAAAAGTAATCCTAGGGATGCTCCGTGCCTCCCGCAGCCAAACTCCGGCACTTGGCAGCGGCTCCANAGGGAGGGGGGTCAAGGGCACGGGGAGGGGGGGGAAGAGGGGCAGGAGCGAGCAGAGGTGAGGGTGCTCGGAGGTAATAAAGGCGCCTGGGGGAGGGGGTGAGTGCGGGGATTGAAAGGGGAGTGCGGGAGGGATGGAGCTCTGGGCGCTAGTGGAGGGGGCGCACAGGGGTTATTGCAGGAGATCCCCCCCTCCACACAGACAAACATTCACCTCCCGGCAGCATGGAAGGGGGCACCCCATCCTCTGCCCCTCCCGGGCCAGCAAGTGGTCAGGGAGACACCTCCCGGGATGCTGCACCCTCTCTGGCTAATGGACCCACACGCCCCGAGCCATCGCACTACCCCCCCCCCCCCTTTATTGCACACGCACATCACCGCACCCCCGATTCATTCATTCACCCCCCCCAAATCATTCCACCCCCCAGCTCCTGCACCTCCATCTCGGACAAGGGGGAGGCGAGGCGGGGGTCCCACTCACCACAGAGAGTCCAGGTCCCACTCCTGGAGGAGAGCTAAGTCGAAGCTGTCCATGCCGAGCGAGGTCAGCGCCGCCGCGCCGCGACCGCCCGGCGTGCGGGGCGCATCTCCAGCCGCACCGCCCTGCCCCGCTCCGCACACGCGCAGGTGGGGACGGATTCCCCGCTCCGTCACCACCGTCCCCGAAAATAAAAGCAACGCGACTCACACCCCACCTCAAAAGAAAAAAAGAAAAGAAAAAAAAGAAAAGGAAAAAAAAAAAGAAAACCCAGCCACCAACCCAAGCCCTTATGCCACCGCTCGTTTGCAAGCGGCGCGGCTCGGCTGGGCTCAGCTCGCCCGCTCCCGCCCCGCTCCTCCTCCCTCCCTCCCCTCCCGCGAGCCAGGAGCGCGCAACGCCCGCCCCGCGCAGCGCTGCGCCCGCGCAACCCCCGCCCCGCGCAGCGCCCGGCGCCCAGGGGGAACCTGCGCCCGGGGAGGAGCGCCCTGGGCACGGCTGGGGGTGGGCTGGGGGAGGAGGTCCTTCCCTCCCCTCCTTTCCTCCTCCTCGCCTTGTCCCTGCCTCGTGGGACACCGGCTGGCCAGCAGCTCGCGCCAGGAGAGGACTCCAGGGAGAAACTGGGATGGGTTTATCGCGGGACACGCAGTGGCACCAGTCCCACAGCGCTGGAATATAGTAAACCGGGGTGCTACGCTGAGCCCTGTCCGTCTGAGGGGTCAGCAGCTTTTTAGCAGNACAGGTCAACAAATGTGACAGAGATATCCTCCCTCCACCAGTCCTACACAATCCAGCTTTTTCTTTCTTTTTTTTTTTTTTTTTTTTTTTTTTTTTTTTTTTTTTTTTACCAATTACTCCTTAGGTGCATAACCATAGAATCATAGAATCACCAGATTGGACAAGACCCACCAGATCATCGAGGCCAACTATTCCTATCAAATAATAAGCAACACCTGGGCACATCACAGCTCCTGCAGGCTCTGGCTACATACAGGTCTACCTAGGTTAAAGGTCCCTGGATTGGATGAAGCCTTTAAAAATGAGTGTTCTCTAGGTAACTCTCTTGCCACCCTAAGAGAGTAAGATGCCTTGCACTGTCCAGCCTTCTTGAAGTGATATTTGTGATATCTGGCTGGCCAGGGGAGGAAGGCTCTCCTGATTTTTAGCTGCT
The DNA here is from genome assembly GCA_013389865.1 of Piaya cayana. Taxonomy (NCBI): domain Eukaryota; kingdom Metazoa; phylum Chordata; class Aves; order Cuculiformes; family Coccyzidae; genus Piaya; species Piaya cayana. The sequence continues at coordinate 204,824 of WAAB01009644.1, read as the reverse complement.
GAATCACATTAGGAGAGGTTAACACACATTAAATACTTTCCAGAATATTGGGGTTTTCAGCTAAGCAGTGAGTAGCTGCCAGAGAAGTGCCATGTCATCGCAGACGGGGAAAAGAAACGTGCAAAATCTGTGACTAAGAGAAGGGGCTATTCATGTGGTGTTGCCTATGTGAATGTCCCCGGGGTGATGCCAGACTGGGAGATCCCTGCTCTTGGGAGGCCAACCCAACCCAGCTTGTGGCTGCCTAGAGGCTCCCCGATGTGCATGTAGCCCTGGCAGCCCAGAGCATCGCACGGGCTCAAGTATTTATGCAGGCTTCTGGGCTAGTGTCGTGACTGTATGTTATTTTTTCCTGAGTTAGCTCTGGGTTTTTTTAGGGTAGGTAATCCTGCACAAGCAGCTTTGGCTGCCGCGTAGGTGTACTCCGAGGGAAAGATTTGAAAACCTGGACTTTTGTAGGTAGCTTTCAGCAAGTCGTCTGAAAATCCTGAGCCACTTCAGAGCTGCTTCAATTCCTCTGCACAGCCAAGGTGGTGCTGCCTCCTGCTGCCAGAAGTCCCCCGACCAACCTTGTAGATGTGGCACATCTTCAGTCTGGAGGGACCCACAGGATCCGGCTCCCACCACATCTGTCTCTTCACCTTCCCCAGCGGGAGGGAGAGGATCAGGAGGACTTGCAGGAGGACTTGCAACAACCCCAGTCTTACCAGAGCAAAAGAAGATGAAAGTGGAAAAAAAAAAATCAGACCAGTTCAGATGTCAGGCTTGGTCCAGTATTACTGGACACACAAACCCATCTGAAAATAGTCTTTTCTGTGAGCTGGGGTAAAGATCAGTGTGACTGAAGGTTGAGCCTGCAAAGCAAGTAACATTCTCAACAAATACAGTACTTATATATGAAGGGAAGCATGTTTACCCTGACCTTTTTAAGCCATAGCCTGTGCTGTTTCACTCTTCCTAGTTTAACCAGAGATTTTGCAGCCATCATTGTAATATGGCTCTGATTCTTTCCCCAAGTCCCAGATTACACAATGATTTGCAGAAGTGCTTAAATCACCCTCAAAATGGTATATACGACAGGGGAGGCTCAAACCATCTTTATGGACTAAATCACTAGAGTCAGACCCCCTTTGCTTCAGCACCAGAGCTGACCATAGGTCATTCTGTAAAGCACGAGGTGGACTGAAATACTTACAAGTGGCAGCTCACAAATGCACAGAAACTTGGAAGTGAAATTATGTAGGCTAAATTCATCATCCAAACAGATCAATAGAGAAAGTAAACAAATAGCACGAGCAGCACTGACTGAATTAAATTTCAAACAGTAATACATAATAATAGCAACATAGGCAGTATGTTTTATGTTTTTAATATGTTTTAACATGCAAGATTTTATATTTTTTTTACAGTTCTTGCATGTATATTATTGTGGTGTTCTTTTCTTTTCCCATCATGGCCATGATTCTCTTCTCATGCGGAGCAGAGAACATCAAGACTAATTGCATTGAAATTAATGTCAACTGAAAAAAAAATCTCAACCTTTTTGGCTACCTGCCAAGTGCTGGAAGCTTCATTTTTTTCTCCTCTGGCTTTGATGGCATTTTTAAAACTCCTTGTACGTGAGATCTCACCTATAGGTTGCCCTCCCGCTGCCGATTTTGTTTCTTCTGTGATGTGCCCGGACAGGGAGGCTTGTGGCTTTGCTGTGTTCCTCTGCTAACTACTTGGCCCAGCACTGTGGCCAGTCCCTGTGTCCAGAGAATACTCTGTGTTCCACAGTCTCATTCGCTCAAATCTTTTCTACTTGCCAACCATCAAACAGTAACCTCACCTGCTGCTTCCTTACTTAAAAATGTCCCATCTCTCACCAAACGAGATATGACAGTAACAGTAGCATACAGTAAACCAACACAGACTGTTTAAAAGGAGTTGCTGGTCCATGCCTGAAGAATCATCTTCCGTGCTGCGTATTTCAACCTCTGGCTTCCCCACAGCCACCATTTCCCCCCCTGACATCCCTTGCTGTGTGACTTGTCAATATATTTTCAGCTCCTGTAGGGACTGAAGCCTGCCACTTCAGGAAAGCATGGCACTGGATAAATAAAAATATGATATGTGCTATCTAATCCTCCTCATTGTAAAAATATTTTTAATGATTCATGTGGACACTATTTGCCCCCCTCATAGTGTTTTTTATCTCTGTTAACAACTCTTCATCAAGAATAAGTGAGCAGCTGTGCCCAGTCGAGCAGATTTTCTAAGAAGAGCTGAAGGCCCAGGAACAATATGTAACTCAAATCCATTACATAAAGAATGCATGTAACAAGAAAGCTTAACATCATCTCAAAAGTTGACATTTCCCACTTGTCAGACTCTCTGTCTTGAGTGTGGCATAGCAACTGCCTGAGGAAGAGTAAAGATAATTTTAATGCAACAGAAAATAAGGGGGAGGTGAGAAATACTACATCCTTAGTCAACATCCTCTATGAAAAATATCACCATAGTATTTTTTTGTTCTAACCTATCTTTAAGACATGTACCAATTGAGAAATACGTTCTCAGCTAATTCATAAGACCTTAGCTGAATGCTTTCAAAGAATAGGAGAGGAATTCTGGAGGTGACCACAAGTAGTTAATTCCTTAGCATCAATACAATGAGTCTCAATGTTGTATTTTTCTACATCTTACCTAGTTTTTGACACACAAGGCAGAGGTGGTGGGACATGGCCAGACCTTTCTTTTGTGCATGGATTTCAGCGGTTGTAGGGACAGAAGCACAGCTGTACACACAGCATGGTTCAGGATTAGTCAGCCTGCACTGCACTTTGCAGTTTTCAGGACAAAGTGGGGGCTGTTAGATCACTTCTGACCAGTAAATCCATGCCTGGTGAGGTCCAAACAATCTAATCTATCAGCAATTCCTTCGGAAGGCAGGTTACTACATTGGTCATGGGGAGGGCCACAAAGAACAATCAACCACACTTGTTTCCATGTGCAGTGCACTTCCAGCACTCAATGCAGCCCCCACCCACCCAGGGCAGCTCCAGCAGCTGCTCTGAGCTTCTGTGTAGGCTGGAGCAGGACATATAGGGTTCCTCATTGAGTGTTTACATAAAGCCCAGGCACCCATTCATCCCAAAGATGAAAAAACCAAGAAACCTTACTCAGTCTTCCTTTAGCAACACATCACCATACTGTACAGTACCTGCTTCAGATGGGCACTGGCTCCACAGGGGCAAGGGATCCTTAATTAGAGTAAATGTTGCAGAATTAATCCCTCAGTGCTTTAGGATGTGTTTTGTTTGTCCAGGTGACACTGCAGTAGGCCATTGAATATACTTTATAACAGGTTTCCTATTTCAATTAAAGTCAGTGTTCCACTTTAATTAGATACTTATGGGCTTAAGTATAAATGAGCTTTAAATGTAGTACTTTTCCTAATCTCAAAGAGTTTGTAGCAAGGCCAACCCACTAGACTATCTAATCTAGCCATCTGTGTATCACAGCCTATTCAGTTTCACTGTTTTTCGTGTATTCAGCTCAGTAACTTGCAGTTTGAACAGCTGAACAGTCCATAGTTTAGTGGTCTTTAATATAAAAAATGTACATTCATAAATAAGTTTACTCCCTGAGTAACTTTACTTTCCCCCTATATCTATGGATCTTCAAGATCTCATTAAGTAACTGCCAAGTTCTAGCACAATGGCAATTGTTGCTTCAGCAGAGAGTGACATGAGCTCCAAATTGGGTTTCCCTATCCATTTAAACTTACAATATGCTTTGAAATTCCTTGGGATGAAAGTCATGTTTATGTCTGATTGCTAACATATGTCTAACCTTAACTCGGACTCAGCATGTGTAAGCATTCCTCGATTCCATGCTCTTATATACCCCTTTATGCCACTATTATATGCTATATTCATTAAGTGGTTCTTTTCAAGTCACTACAGAAGATGCCAAAAATATTGTGAATGATTTCTCTTCTCCAAATATCATCACAATCTATTTATACACTGTCGCTTCTGAGATTTGATAAGACCAGAGCATAATACAGTATGGGTACAAATGCTGTCAAAGAGATGCTAACACAACATATTTCATCGCCCTCCCACTTAACATGCATAATACACAAATGGTTGCAAACTCTCTTTCTTTTAAAGAAGCAAAATATATGGATTTAATTTTTAATGGTTTAGCTTGGTAATTAATCCAAATTATTAGTTAACAATAGCTAAAACAGAGAAAAATAATGGATTCTCTAGAAAATGAAAATATTTATTATTTTAATAAGTTGCATGGTTGGAAGTCTAAGTCAAGTCTTAGTCTACTTAGCCTACACATATTTTTCTTGATTTGCACATAGGACTCCCTCAGAAGCAGGTGGATGGCTGTGTCCTCGAACGAAGAAATATAAATCACTACTTCTGAGTATTGATGACAACATCTATCATGTCAGATTCAGAATTGATCCATCTTAAATTATGAGCCAGGACTGAAGGTATTATGCCAATTAGAGAAACACAGATTTTTTTTTTTTCCTCTCGTTCTTCTCTTCCTATAATTTTTGCCCCACACAAAAGGCTTTGAGACCTATTTATATTATGAAAGTCCTTTTGTCGCCTGAGACACAAAGAAAGGTTTAAAATAGAAAATGTAATTGCTGAACAGAAGTGCTATGAGGGCCATTTCAGACTCAGGGGAGGAGAAGGTCAAGTTTTTAACCTGGAAACAAAAGGACTGAACCCAGAGCTGTGAGTGGGCTCTCCCTGGGGTCCGGGTTGAACAAAGCCCTTTTGCTGGACAGTGGCTTTCTTGGCAATGAGGAGGGCATGACCTGCAGTGCTGGTGATCAACACGGCAGGTACATGCTGTCCTCCAGAGCTAGTGCCCAGTGAGGGGTCTACAGGTCAGGGTCAGGCAAGGGAGGTGGGAGGAAGCACAGAGAGTGTCCCTGGTGACATCTCCCCATCGCCCATGCCTGCTGGACACCCCTCGACAGATGTCAGGGGCCATCTCACAAAGCAGACAAGAGAGCAGTGGACAGACACCCAAAGCTGGCGACTACTACCAGCGACACATGATACCCCTTGCACCCAAAGGAGAAAGGTTTTTAACCTCTCCTTCATCTTTCCTCCACAGAATTTGTCAGCAGTGACAGATTTGGTTAAGCAATCACTGCGTATTACTTTTTATCTTATATTCCTGCCTTGGAAAGGGCTTTAATAAATTGCATAATTATAATTCTTGGTGACTGTGCTGGTTTTAATGTTGCATCCTTTCAGAGCGTCACTTGGAGCAGCAGCTCCCCGAAGAAAACCTCCATGTGACCGAGGTTGCTGCCTGTCTGCTTTCCCCGAGCAGGCAGTGGCAAACCGGAGACAAAGGCAGCGGTGCACAGCTCAATCCCTGCCTGCCACAGACCTTAAGGAAATTTCAAAGGATATTTTGAAAAGAGGTTAAATATATTTAAAATTTACGAGTGTGCACCCATGCAAATTGGAAAAGGAAATTAAACTCTATCTGCAGAAAAAGGAAAAATAAATCTACTTACATATGATGTAATTTAGAAAGTCAACTGCACCTTTGAATGATGTCTGGACGAAAGGATAAGGTAATGCTGAGGAAGGCTTAGTATCTGGGCTTAAAAAGCCACATGGGGCCATAGGAAAAAAAGGGTTTGCAATATACTTGTATACTCATTATGAAGAGTTTCCAGTAGCATGAAAACTATATCTAGCTGGCTTTTGGCTAAGAGAGAAAGATACACAAACAGAGAAAGCATGTGCATCTTTTTCAACCTTAGCAGCGTTTTCTGTACAACTAGATCTGTGTTCCACGTAACTAATTTGAAAATCCATGCACTGGTACTTTTCCGTAAGTCTGGTTGGTCTTTTTACCTCTCTACTTCCTCTGTTGTGCAAAATAAACCACTAGTCAAAATAACTGGGCTGAGAACGAAGGGGGAAAATGATGGAAGAGAGATGTAAAGCAGAAGGAAACCATTTGTGTGAATATTTCGAGGAGACACAAAGCACCAGCCAACTTAAAGAAAGCAACAAGAGCAATGCACAATATTTTTCTTTAAATTAAAGGTGGAAGTTGTCAGTGTTTCAAGCCCAGCATGGCACAGAGTGTTACAATCCGTATGCCACATTAAAAGAGCCAGTGATCTCAGCTCAGTTCCTCGTGAGGAGGTACACACTGAGAAATGCCGAACAATTGGATCCCTAGGTAATAATTTTCTTGTAGAGGCCAAGAAGGGAACGGCCGCAGAATTAATATTGCTGCACTGTGCTGTTCTGATTCTGAGGGTGAGAGAGGACTTTGCTTTATAATGCTGACACTGCAAATCCCTTAATGAGCACTAAATTCACTTAACAAAATCCTAACTCCCTCAGATTTCTGATGTAGCTTAGCGTGTTGGCTTTACCTTTGAGTTTTCTGTGTTGCATCCATCTGTGCCATCAACCTGAGCATCCATAAAGCCAGTACTCCTTTTTATTCACTCTACCTGTTTATTCCTTAGTATATTTACCCTGTTATTAAGAGCTTCCAGTTGGTTAAGACTTGTTCAACTATAAGCTCAACAGGAAGCATTTTCCTTTATACTGTAATAACTCTGTATTGTTGCCTAGAGGGTGACAGAAAGTAACGTAAGATTCATAAAAATATAACTGTCTGAGCCAAGTAGATAGAATTATGGTAAGCATTAACCAAAGCGTATTTCTCTGTCCTATAGGGTGAAATCAGAACATCTTAATGTTTTCTTTCTTGGGTCACATAATTCTGCAAAAGAACACCAAGAGAAATACCAGACTGGTTCTGCTTGATTGTTACATTATGTACCAGCTTTACAAATAAAATTACTTTATTTCATTACATGTCATTTTACATTTTTCCTGCACATCACCCCACTGAGACCATTTGGTTTGAGACACTTTTTTCAAGCTACGAGCAACTGGAATTTTAAACTCATTTAAACTGTAATTCACAGTGCTCCTAGTAGCTCCTTTGCAACTTTAACCATTAAATGAGTACATCTTTAGAAAAAGAAAAAATGTGTCTTATTGTGGCTCATTTTTTACTCAATAATATTAAAAAAAACCCCACAAACCTCCAAAAGGCATAATGCTGGGGAAATTTCAATCCTGTTGGAACTGTCATGGTGGTTTCTAAACACAACTTATTTTGGTTTGATTTCTTTCTATTAGATGAGGGAAGTGTAGTCTTACTTTCTTTTCTGGGCCAAGGAGGGTGACTAGCTCATAGATCTCTTATTCTCCAGCAGCAAGGAGGTACCTGACCTCTGTCCTTCAGGACACCATGCTACTTGCTCCCAAAAAAGTGGGGGTCAGCATTTTGATTCTGAAATCCCATAAAGCCTTATATTTTATGTCAGCAGCTCATCCAGCTCCATTAGCATCAGCAACAAGCTTTGCAATAATGTCCTACCATGCTGCAGAGAGCTACCTGCATACAGCAGCTGTCTCCAGCACAGAGGAAGCAAAATTATAGTAGTAGCAGGATAAATGCCACAGACAAAGTCATGAAGGTGATATTTGTTAGCAGTTGCGGATGAGAAAAAACCCTCACACCTGACAGACTGAAAGAATAAAGGATGAGATGGTCGGTTATAGTATTTTCATTATTTCATTTCAATATTTAGTTAAATAAGCAAGCCTTGAATAAGATGGAACCAGCTATAGTTGTGCTGAGTAGACAGGACAGAGTTGAAAACTCTAGGCCATTTTTTACATCTCTAAACTTGAGGGTTCTGATGTTTTCTTTGTTCTGGTTGCCTGGTAATAATTTAATATTTTTTATTTCTATATTTATTTTAATTCTTTAAAAGCCAAGAGGTGGAAATATGTTGACAGACTGGAAAAGGAAGCTATTATTAATTAAGATTATTTTAAGTCTAAGATTAAAATAGTGCTCCTGCATATAAATTTGCTTCAATGAGCTGGACCCACGGTAATGTTAAAAATCACTGAATAAAGTAGGAAATGTAGCAGACATACTAGCTGGGGATGTAGTGGTGCCAACATTTTAGATGGTGCACATTCTGGTTGCCCTAAATCCTTCCTATATCCACGTGCCCCTTGGATGCCTCTAGGTAACTGTCCATCTCTGGTACAAATTATGTTTTTCTCTATAAGAGATCAGCACAGAGTCCATGAAAATCAGTGGAAAATTCCCAAGAAACTTGAGTGGGTGTTGGACTGAGCCTAGAAAGAAACAGGGAAATGGAAATTTGGGAGGCAGCAGTTATCTCTGTTGTTTTCTGGTAGAGTTGGAAGGGAAATTTTACAATACCATGCAGCCTGCCGTTTGTTATGTCTAACTAATACATGTATTCACCACCAGTGAGCCTCGGAACAAATCTAGCTTCACCTGGAAAACCCAGCAAGGAGGGATAAAAACTGATATGTAAGACAGCAAGACATTCCTGAAATTTTGGTGGTTTGATGTCACTTCTCTGTGTTCAAATTAAATTTTAATACTGACAACCATCAATCCAGCATATTAACAACGATATGTTTCTATCTGCTCAGTGACCTGGAGTAGGGAAGACCATGGCAATCTCTGCAATGACAAGCAGAGCCCCTGCCTGGGGCACAACAGCCAAGGAGGGAAGTTTCCACTGGGGTCTTTACATGTCGCCCTGCAGCAGCAGCCCAAAACATACATTATCCTCCAGAGCCAGAGTGGAGGTCTATGTCAGCTCCGTGCTGTGCTGAGATGAGGGTCAGAAGAGGGACCATTATGGCTAATCCCAGGATCAAGATGTGCTGATTTACAACAAAGTAGATCATGACATAAATCAGGTGCACACGATCCCCAAGAGACTGCCCAGCACTTCAGAAGAAGTGGTCTGTGATTTACCCATCCTGTCCTCTTCCCTATAGTGAAATTCTATCTGCATTGAAATGAAGTGACTGCTCCCAAGCCCATCCTCCATAAATTGACATTGCACTCTGATACTGGGTTTGTCCCAGGGAAGGGAAATTTTAGGCAGGGGGTTACACAAAGTGTAGGTCCTGGGTCCTGGATCTTACTCCTGTACACCCAGCAGTTCAGAAATCTGGAGGCAACATGCAGTCTACCAGACCCTGTAGAGTCAGACTGCAGAGATCTGAGGCTTGTAGAGCTACCGCAGTGTTAGCTTCTTAAAGAGCAGAAAGCTATCGGTGTTCCTAGTGTGATATCCACTCTGACTAGCTTCTCCAGAGGAAGTGATCTGCATTTTCACATGGTCTGCAAGGCAGCCCATAAAATAAGATGGAAAAAATCCTAACAAGAAGGTAGACCAACAGAAAGCACAGACAAAACGTACTGTAGCAGAGCAGTTGGCAAAGACTTCCCTGATGTTGCAGGATTGCCTTTTTCTCCACATGCAAGGTAAAAATAAAATAAAAACAGGCAAAACCACTACATCCTGACAATGCTGCTGATGAAAGAGTTTATTGAGTAGCCCAGGGACTGACTCTTATATCATAGAGGAGCACACGTGAAGTAGTTCAGCTGCATTCAGTTAAATTACCTCAGAATTTTCCTGCACAAACAAGGCTTGATGAAGACAGAAACACATATAGATATGATGCATACATATCTATTCATGTAGATGCATGGATCCAGTTTTATATGTCACCAATATATTAATTTTCTGACCAGAGGGGTAGCCTGTTCTGCACTGGGTCTTTCCATCCCAGCCATTTGTAAATAAAGCAGTTCTGTCCCAAGAAGGAAAGGGCTAAGAAGGCAGTGCAATTCCTCAAATTTGTTACCACAATGTCATGGTGCACAGTGGGCACTGAAGACTTTGCTGCTCCCCTCCTTCCTTTTTGTGGAGTTGATCTGGGACAAGGGGCTTCATGATATCTCTAACAGCCTCTCTGGAACAGGCCATCATGCTGTAAGCAGAGACATATATCCCCCAAACTGTTTGTAGGATTGCAGAGATAGAAGAGGATTTGCCTCAAATGCTTTCTTATTTATGTTCTCTCCTAACTGTTTTATTATGCCTAATTTGTCATCCTTAGTGGATGCCTCTTATCATGTGCAAATTCCTTTTAAATTATTATACTGACACAAGAATAATAGATACTTGATTTACATTGTAATGTTTGGTAAGAAGAATACTTGTATTTTTGAAAGTGTTATGATTTTAGTTGCTTCTTGGTGGGGTTTTTTTTGGCTTAAGATGTTGTTTTGCAATGTACAGAAAGGAAGGGGAGTTCAAGTATTCGGTAGAGCCAACTCATGATGAGATCCCAAATCCTAATCCCTGCCCAGGACTCTGCATTCATCAGCACAGACAGCAAAACATTAAAAGTGAATAGTGGATATGATGATGATACAGTGAGAAGTATAACTAGGGTTAATAGTGATAGGCTCTATTTTCTAAACAAAGATTACTACACGCTCTCTGCGTAGAAATACTCTACACATATACACTTGACAAACAATTGCAATATTAAAGCTGAGATAAGGAGACAGATGAAACTCACAGCAGGAAGCTCCATACAATGCAGCACTTACAGATGAGCTCCCACCATATTGTTGAAACCCAGTGTGTTGGCACTACTGCATTAAAGTTAAGAAAGAGAATCATCCCACCTCCACCGTGTAAACCAACCTCAGCCCATTTCATGCTGCAGAGCTTCAGCTCTGAGGAAGTTATCACCTCTTCTGGAACGAACCCAGCTAATGGCTGCTCAGAAAAGTACTTGCATTTGCCTGTGTGAATTTACTAGCTATCTGACTGTCATTCTCTTTAACACAGTCTGTGGTTCGCTAGCTGATGATAGCTTAACCATCATGCCATGCTCCATGCTGTGTGCTGCCGAGGTCAATATTTGGAGTGAGGATCCATACTTTTCTTTATGATGTCCAATGTCACTCTTTGTGCTGGGCCCTTCTTTAACATTAGTGAAGAAGAAGATGATATGGAGAAGCAAAACTCATTTAGAAACCTTTTTTTTTTTCCCCCTGTGGGATCATCTGTTTTTCCTGGCAGTAAATACATCCTCTCCCTACAAATGAAAACAACAATACTGGAGAGCAAGGGCCAAAATCAAGCCAAAGAGTAAGTTAAGATCAAATGAAAGGACAAATGGCAAAGTTTCATTAGTACTCTCCCCACTGACCACTGGTCCTGCTGTGCTGCTCCTCCTTCACAGAATACCAAGGACAGGAAGCCCTTTTCTATTTCTCCAGCAGGAGATGGATTAAATGCAAAACTGGTAGGGGTTTTATTTTCACTACAAAAAAAAAGCTATTTTTATCTTTTATATAGTTATTTAATGTCCCTCCTTTATAGGCCAGTCTTTAGAATCACAGCACAAATTATTTTACTGGCTATCTGGCTGTCATTCTCTTTAACACAGTCTGTGGTTCGCTAGCTGATGATAGCTTAAGCGGAATTTAATTGGTAACATATTGTCAGTTGAATTAGAGGCCATATGATACAGATTTAAACTCTGGTAATTTTTGCATAAAGAACAATCTGTCAACAAATCACAGTAAGGAAAACAGCCATAAATCAGTTTGTCAGGTTTATTAGTAATTGCAGAACTTTTGTTGCCTTGTTTGACTAGACCCTCTTTCCTAGCTGCCAGAAAATGTTTCTCTAGATGCAGGTAACTTTATAGGTATGGCAGATTTTATGCTTCCTGTGCACAGGGATGTACATAAACATATACAGGAATGTAAGCTACTGCAGAGCACTGGAGACAATGGCCCAGGCAGCTTCTCCAGTCCTGTCTTTCTCTGTGAATCAAACTGCCTCACCACATATAGATGCGCTATAGAGTCACATCCACATACATTTAACCATACAAGCTGAGACTACATTCAAAAGAGGGTGTTGCCCCTGTATTTCTCTATGTCTCTGTATTTCTGCTGGCTGATTTTGCATCATTATGTTTCTCCTGATAGATTCATTTTTTTTTTCTCCAAAGATTCATGATAGAACTTGCCTGGCTCAAAGCTGGGACATTGATGTAGTCTTTTTCTTTTTTTCTGAAGTCATGCAGTTCTGAAGCCATTTTTCCAGCTCTGACAATATTCATCGCTGTAGAGCATTCCCCTAGCATGAATTGTATCACAAGTGATCAAGCTGGCTTTGTGACATGAAGCAGAGTTAGCTTTATATTGTAAGCTGGATGAAGCACAGAGAAGGATGGGTTCACCTGTAGGGCTTTGAGGAGAGGGGCTATCTCCCCATCCTGGGGACTTCAGAAACATGACAAGGAGGTCACATCTTCTGGGAAGCCCTTCTATGGAGTGTCAGAAAGGGGTCCTGGAAATCACTGAGCAGAATCCCCTTATCTTTGGATAGACACCCAGTATTTGGTATACATGGACACCCAATTCCTCTCCCCCACTGCACATAAGCTGACAACAGTCAGCCTCTGATGGTAGCCTACATCTACTAAGCAGAAGCTGTCCTCTATCCTACAAATGCACGAAGGTCTCCCTTTTGATTTATGTCTAACAGGATTAATTTTTCTTAATGGTCCAGAATATGCAAAGTAAGAGAAACAAAGACACTGCCTGCAAAGGTATCTAGTGGCTATCATTACGAAAAAGATGGGAAATTGCAAAAAAATTGCCCCATTAATATTTTCTTTAAAAGGATGCCTTTTGTTTTGTGATTACCCTTGGGTGACAGCGACTGACAGAGCATGTCTATCACCCATGATAAAAACTGCAAGACGATCTGCTCCACTGTTCATGAGCATGATATAAGGTACAGTAGTTGTTACAGCACCATAATGTTCCTATGCGGTAACAAATAGACTACACAGAGACATGCACATAATTAAAACGATGCTTGCTGGCTTGCTAGCACCATTTGCCAAAGAATAAGTTGCATGCAAGTGGATTTGCATACAAATGAGATACTGTCAGAACAATAATAGGACTTTGATAAGACCACATACTCATGTCATTAAGTCACTTCAGCAGCTAAGGAATATTTAGTTAGCATTAAATGAGGATAAAAGTTGATCATTTCCCCTTCCCCCAAATTAAAAAAAAAATAAAAAAGCGCCAACAGGTACAAATTGTCCAGTTAAAAACACTAGGACATTTTTAAATTGAAAAGATACCACTGTTAAAGCCATCTTTTGGAAGTTTTATGATGCTAAATAAATTGCACTTTTTAACACAGAAACAAAATGTACTTATTATTAAGAGCTCACCTGCCTGCTTGGTGAGCACAGATGTAGTATATGGGATATGATTTGAAAAAAAAATATATAGAACTTTTAAAAAAAGACATTTAAAGCCATGCTTATATTTATTTTTATGCTTAAGTGCAATTAAATCAGCGTAGATTAAATACCAATCTAGTGAATCAACAGACTTCAAATCCTCCTATTTTTTTTGCTATACTTGGAGACCTCTTGGAAACGTCTGAACTTTGGACTTCTTCCAGCCATGCTGAAATCAATGGGAATTTTTCCATTGACTTTAGTGAAAACGGGTCCTATGGGAACAGTCTGAACCAAGATGTATTGCTCTACTTAGCCGATAAAAAAAAAAACACCTTTTGGAAGATCATCTTATGGCAATCTCAAGGTCTGTACATCCTTTGTGGTTTAGAAGTGAACAGGCTTACAGTAATTTTGATGGTCTTGCCTGTAAATAATCAGAGTAAAAGTTCAAGACTAAAGTAAGAAGCTTTCAAAGAGAAGTCAAGACTTTAAATAGTCTTTTGCTGGTGATGGGAGACCTGCTAAACCTGTGTGGCAGGAAACAGTCTTGCAAATTCATTAACTTCTTTTCTAACTTGAAAAATGGAGCAGGAGTCATTCAGAGGAGGGTAAAAATTAATATTAATTATTTCATTTGACAGGAATGAACTCATTACCATGCACATTTCCAACGTTTTTCAACAGTTAATTTTAGCTGCTGAAAAAGACCTCTCTTGCTAACTGAAAATATGGTAATTTCACATTAAAAACTATGTATTAAGTCTTTCTTTGCCAAAGTTACAAGCGCTTGACAGGGTTTTATAAACCACACTGAGCACCTCACAAACTTTCAATCATGCATTATGAGAGGAGTAAAAAATCAAAAATTAAAATCAGTTGTCTGATTCAGGATTTGTAATGTGTAATTTTCTTTAGTTACTGCTATTATGACTAAACAAGTAAGACATATGGAAGAAATACATTGGCCCAGAAGACCCTCCAGATTTTTTTTTAAGAAAGAAAATACAACATTATAACTGCCACTTCCAGTGACAGAAGGTATACTGTTTTATTTACAGAGAGAATTGTTATAAAAAAAATGTAGCTGAGGTATGATGAATTCATATTAGGATGAATTGGTTCATTTAATCTCTGACACACAAAGTCTTGGGCACTGCTCTTATTGTTTGCCAGCAAAACCTGTATTTGGATGCTTGTGGGCTCAAGGAGTCTTGAGAAGCCCTAGGTGATAAAAGATGTGTGGTTCTACCCTTATTGTTCAAGATAGACAAATTTACCTTATGACTTTGAAACTATGCTACTAACAAATTGGCCATTTTAAATTTCTGAAGGAGTTTTCAGTGCTTTTGAAAGACACGACAGCGCTTTCGAAAGGCCTTCCCCAGTTTGCTCTGTTGTTGCAAGATCAATTGTAAGGAATGGAGCAACACACCAAATGATGGAGCTCGCCTCTCTCTCCCCAGTTGCTCCCCCTCCCCACCCCTGCTGCCAGTCCTCCTGCTGGTTTCCCTTCCCAAAAGCTGTTCTATGTAAATATCTGCTTGCAAAGCCTGGGGCAAACAGTGCAGGAGCCCTATCGGTGCCACATGTGAGTTATGTACTGTTAAAACGAAGCAAATAGTTCCCTCCCTGTGCTGTCAAACCCAGAAAATACACAGTCCACAAAACAAAGGAGATTGCCTTTATTTCCTTTCTATTTTAATCATCTTCAGAGCTATTTGTAACAATCGTAGGCACAACACTGCCAAGTGCAAATGTGATTTCCAAGTTGAAGTTCCTTTCAGAAAATAGATTAGTTCAATTTTCCAGATGTCAGGCAGGTGTGCAGTTAAGTATAGGCTGGAATTCAGTTTTGGTGATTAACACTCATAATTACTGCTTGGCTATGACAATTAGATCTTTATTTTCAAAACCTACCACTTATTGCTCTAGTACCTTTACTTCACTTATAGCCACCAGCCAAATCCAAGATCAGCTAGAAGGAAATTAAGAACTAATTTATTATGCTTATGCGGTTTGCAAGACATTTGTTATTACTAGAAGAAGGTGACTGTGAAAAGGAAGAGTTAAAGAGGTTTAATGCCAATACAGAAAGAAAATGAAGGTGTGTCATTCAATTCCACATGGTGTTGCTGGGAAAAAGAAGAAAGAAAATGCATTCCAGATTTCCCCATACCACTTGCATCCCTTGGCCCTTTGCTCTGCAGAAGTCATTCCCTCACAGAGCAAATTTACCCTTAAATCCAAGAAAATTCCTAATCCCAAAATCCCCAGCATCTGCAACTAAGTTGCTTGTACGTGGAGTTACAGGGGTCAGCATCTTTGAAATGTTGCGCTTTCAAGGAAAAGTAGAAATAGGAAAAACTATTTCTGCATCAGATTCTCTGACAGATCAACCCTTGCTCATATTGATGTCTCATGTTCCATTTTGAATGAGCTGAAAACAGGCAGAGAAATTATGGGTCAGAACCAAATGCAGGGTGAGCTGCTAACAGCACTAAAAGCTTCTGTACCTCAATTCAGCCTGAGGGTTTCACTTCTAGGCATCTAGAATCTCTGTATACCTTCATAATACTGGACAGAGCTACAGCGAAGTCATAACACTTCAAGAAATTAATTTATCTATATGTGCTGAGAAGCAAAATATTTGGAAAAGCAGTTCTGAGTAGCCTTGATGAAGCAATAGAACTGATTTCAAAGGAACTGTTGGTGTGCTTGAAGTGATATCAATTCTATGTCTTATGTGAGAGAGTCCAGATCTCTGATTTGTCTGTTATATTGTTGGTATTGATTCCAAAAGTATCCTTCACTGATTACTGGTTAATTAGATGTTGTTAATAAATCAATAAACTGCTTTGATCCTGATTTGTTTTTCCTGCAGCAGACATAATCTATTTTTAGCCATTGTGGATAAGCAACAAGTTCATGACTGTTCTACGCAGCCAAAGAGAAGTGTGCAACAGCCTCTGGTGAGAATTTTCAGTACAATAAAATGTCTCCATCCTAACAATGAAGTGAGACTGTAAAACTTTAATCTTATAAGTGGACACAAAGGAACCAGGAGATAGCAGAGGTCAGTTTAGCTTGGTGAGCATGGTAAGTATTTTTCCAGGCTTGTTAATACCGTTGAGATACTGCTCTGTCTGTCGGCCCCACACAGTTTTATTTCTGCTTCCAGTTCCAGGGGAGCAAGACTTCCCTGGGCACTTTCTTGCATGCTTCTCTCTTTCATAAACACACCTACACAATATCTTGCTGGTTGTCAAGCCTCAACAGCCTTTTCTGAGCTTTCCTAGCACTGCTCTATTTCACGGATGCCAAAATACCTTAACTTGACCCAGTCCCTGGGGAAGTTCTTTTGCAATTGTCTTACTGACATTTAACAAGGACCTTCGTATAAAGACTGCTGGATGTGGTTGTTCCACTTCGCAATTTTTATGCCCAGATATTACAGTATTATACTTTTTTTTTTCAGTTAAGAGTTTAGATGTGGCAAAATACCAGATGGATTTAAAAGAACAAAAAAGTTAAATTTCCTTTTCCAATTGAAGGTAGACATTAATTGCCTTTTCAGCTATTTTTTACTCATTTTTATTAATAGAGAGGACAGAGTCAGATGACACACGGACTAGTTCTTTTCTGGGTCACGCTCTGTGAGAGTGAATTAGCGTAGGTGGAACCAATAATAACTCCAAGGAACACTGTGAAAGCAACATCATACAAAGGTCTCTCAGCAACTTTGAAGATGCATTATGGATCTTATCTCTTTTATTATTGTTGCTTGATTGAGCAGAACTGGACCTGGAGAGGCCTCTCCTATCACAGCATAGGCCCATCTTAAACTTAGCTCAAAGTTTTTGCTACCACCGTACTTGAGACAATGAAAGGCAGTAGTAGGACCTTTCCTTGCATGGTACCCCATAAGCACTACACCTACAGCATCACCTGTAAGATTAACATACAAATTCAGCTGGTTTCCAAACACAATGTTTTTCAGGATTGAGCTTGCCCACGGTAAGGTGTAAGAAGACCTAGCATGTGTGAAGGGAAGAAGGTGGTCAGTAAGAAAGATGGAAAGGGAAAGCAAAGTTAGAGAATGAATTTGTTTAGCATTTAAGTATCACAGTGATGAATATAACCCAGAAGGAGAAACCCATGAGGCTTTTCATTAGTTTTAAGTTGTAAACTTGCCTAAATGATTCGCTGGAACATGTTCCCAAAATTTACTTATATATTTAGCAGAAGCAATCAATGCTAAATGCTGAATCCTTTAATGAAGTCGAACAATTAAGAGAAAAGTATGTTCTTAAGCTCACTGTGAAAGTTGAGTCAATTATAATCCTAGAGCAGAATAGTGAAGTCAGTGTTAATTAGCCAGAGAAAGGAGTCATTGGGACAAATTTATGTCTCAAAGACCTACAGTAGAACCCCAAGAACAAGAAAAGAAAAATAATGTCATATGTTTTGCTAGGTTCTGAAATATGCAGGAATTGGCAGTGTGGGTTGTTTTTTTTTATTACAAAGAAGCTGAACTTTGGGATAACTTTCTCCCACTGAAACCATGTTTTTCATTGACTTTCCTGGAAGTATAATGCTGACAATTATAAATTCCTATGGAAGTGAAATATTGGCAAATAATCTCTGAAGTAGTAGTACACAGAAAGCAAATATGAAAATATAATCATTCTGTGCTACACTTTTGTACCATTTGGTAAATAACTTCCAAAGATATAGGCAATGTTTTATAATTCCCAGTTCAAAGTGAAAAACTAAGCCACTGAGTAAGTTAATACATGTTTTCATTTCAAGCTGGCGTGCATATGTACATATGTAAAAATGAGTTGAATGGCAACATCTAGAATAGGCTGAAATATATATCTAGACATATGATTCCCCTTCTGAAGTAAGTGAACAGTAGTACAATTTCAATTTGTAGGCCACTTATTCAAAATCAGGCATGATTTTCCTGATGTCACGTTTTGAAATAGTTTTCTTTAGGTACAAATCTAATTTTTGAAATATTTCTACAATTTTGGTTAACTTTTTTTTAACCATTTGAACCATCATCAGATGAATATGCCAGTATTGGTGCTTCCATTTAAAGTTGTTTTGCATTAGAAAGTGTAGAGGCTTTTCCCCCCATTTTTCAATCAGGGAAGCTATTTTTGTAAGATCGGAGATTTATTCAAATCCATATTTCAGACACAGTCACTGGGTGATCCAACACTCCATTCACTTAAAAAAAAAAAGTATTTTCATGTTTATATTACACTTGGGACTTTTCTTCTTTATTAATGTAAATCTTTCATCAGTCACTTGAGTTATTTGGTAGTTTGTGTAATACTTGTGGAAGTGTTTCTGTAAGCCTGTATCAGCTATAGATTTAAGAGAGTCTTTAGTGGAACGAATTTCTTTTTTTTTACTGTTTTATTGTTTGCCCCTTTATCACATCCACATTACAAGACTTGACTATCATCACCTCAAAGGATGAGATCTGATGAATTTTAAGAACAACAATTTTCAGTAAAAAAATGCTTTCGTTATATCAACAAACATATTTACAAAAAATGTAGGCACATGCAAGTCAAGTATGAGGTCTTGCAAGCTACTACTAGCTAGTGTAATGCAATCACCATCTGCAGAGACTCACAATACTTAGAAAACATTTGAAATGACATTGTGGGGCAAATGGCTTACAAGGGACACTGCAGTCAACAGGAAAGTCATTGCACGCGCACGCACAGCTGTGTGTTTTGCATGTGCATCTGTACACATTTATGTACTCAGGGGATATGGAAATACATTTATATAAACGCTTGTACATTATCCTTTCTTGTAATTCTGCCTTTCTTAAAAATTCAGTATGAAACTATCGTAACACAAAGGTTTCATTTTGTCATCAGAAATTCTATGATGTACATAAAATTAACATTTATGAGATTTTAGGTTGGTTGTAAAATTTTCTGTTGTTGAAACCTGTTTTATGTAGAAGTAATTAATTTTGCTGAATTGGATTTTATAAAAATGCTTTTTTTATTGCAATAGTACAAGACATTTGATGTAATTTAACTGTGAATTTCTGAAGGGGGGAGTTACTGTCAGAGATAGAATAGCCTATTCTCAAGCAAGCAAACTATTATACAGCATTATGTTTTGTGCTACACTGTAATGAAATGCTATAATTGATATAGGTCTTTACCATACTGACTACCATACAGTGCAAAATAAAATAAATTACCAGAAAAAAACCCAGCATTTTTCTAATCCTAGATGCTTATATAAGGCATTTTGGATTGTTGCGTTTTAGGGAAGTGACAATTATTCTCTTCATATTCACTTGATTCATGAATAGTGCAATTTTCAAGCATTTGTATTTGGTTAACAGTGCTCAGAGAAAAAGCCCTATAACAAATAGTCAAGTGGCTATAAACCAGATCCTTCCATGCTGACAGACTAATTAATCTGATCAGTCTTGAACACCAGTGTTTTTCATGTTAGCAGCCAGCATTCAGCAGCAGCCAGCTACAGCGGTCACCTATAAATGATCCTCGGTTGCCTTAGGGCTTCATGCTGTTTTCACCAAAGCCAAACACAAAACCTTTACTGATCTCAGCTTTTAGAAAATCGAGTAACATTGGCTCAGTAACTGTCACTTTCTCACAGAAACAAATACAAAATGGTACGCTGGAAATCTGCTCCTCAAAAGATGAATCACCGAGTTCCTAAGGATGACCTTTATGTCTGTAAGGATCCTGCCCACCCAAGAGTGGTTGGGGAGCTGGAGGAAGAACCTGACCTCCTTTCAACCTCCTTGGCAAACAGAATGGGTTGTACAGAGCCTTGAAGCCTCCTGGAGACATATTCAGCTCTGTTACAAGTGCAAATAGGTAGCTGCCAACTGGACTATTTTGTGCATAGCTGTTAAGTGATTGAGATTAAATGCTCATGTCATCATGTGTTAGCAGTTCATATTTTTGAGAAAATCTGCAGAACCAGAACATTTAAAACTTTAAAAATAAAAAATAAAAATTAAAAAAATCTGCAGCACAAAACGCTGCTCGTGAAACAACAACTGCTGCAAATACAGAGGATCTGGGAATTTTAAGAAATTTTCAGTTTCTCCATTTCATGAGGAGTCTTTCTCAAAACTCATGCTGCAGGTGACAGCAGCATGCTGGAAAATTTTTGGCCAACTTACCAAAGCGTTGTGTACTAAGACAAAGGAAGCTGATATTAATTTCCTATCACCTTGGCAGCGCAGCAAATTTCTAGCAATATGCTACCAGGAATAGCGTGAAAAACATAAAAATCAAGTTATAATTTTTGCAATTTTTTGTTTTTACATAGTTCTCATTAAATTTCATATCACACTATGAGCAGCAATTGCTGCTATAGAAAAGCAACAACCTAGAGCATCAGATATTCTCTGGTGGATGTTTCAGACCCAAACCTGCTTAGCTTTTAAGATTAGACAAGATCAAGCCTACTTAGACAAGGAAGGCCATCTGTTTTCAAGGATCCAGCTGCTATCCATTCAAACACAACTCACTGTGGACTCCTGTAATGTATTAATCCCAGGATAAACCTGTAAGTCTGCAATATCATTATTTGACTTTTTTATACCATTAGCTTGAACATTTTATCAACTGCTGTGCAGGTAACAGTCAAAAAGCTAAGGAGATTTGTCAGCCCTCATAATTAATATCTCTTCTTTTAAGTTATCAAGACTCCAGTTTAGAACAGACTTAAGTACTTTCTGTGTGTAGGCTGTTGGAAAGAGAAGATTAAAGACTAGCATGTGTTTGTGATCCTTTCAGTACCTGGGAGCCTTGTTCAAAATGTTGCCTGTGCAGATTTGTTTTTGAAATGGTTCCATACATGCATACGCATAGATATGTGAGCAAGGACACGCGCAATGCTATTCAGTGTTTTCTAAATTTGTCATTTCTGCTTCTGAAAGGCGAAAGCTGAAGGCTCCGTCTACCCAGGTGAAACAAGTTTTTTGTTTGGGGGTTTTTTTTTTGAACCAAAAGAGTCTGGAGTTATCTCAGTCCCCAGAATTTATGTACTGGATTTGAAAGTGAAAATGTTTTTTTCTCAATCAGACAACTCTGAATTGGCTAAGTGACTGGACAGATGTTAATAAAACCTCCTTTTCATCTACGAAATGATTGTCTGGTCCCAGGTGGAGCATGATAGATCAGTGCAAAATCTACTTTCCTCAGAAAGTTGAAAGTGACTGAAAATAAAGGTTTAGAACATAAGTGCTGTATTAGTTGTGGTTTCAGAGTGTTGCTACCATGATGGCATAATCTGCTTGTTAAAATCATATTTAACAAAGGAAAATAAATACATATTTTTTATATATGCATAAGTGTATGGATGGTAAATCCAGAATTATGTTTTCCTGGGACACTCTGACAAAGTCTCTCGTTTGTCACGTAATTATGTGTCTCCTAAAAACACAACAAAGATGTGCAGAGTTTTCAAAATTCTTGTGTGAGCAGAGCCAGTGCTTCAGGAGGAAGGAGTGAGCCAGGCTTTTCCACTTTCAAGCTTTTCAACTCTGGTCTTCCCAAATGTCTTTTTTAAGAAATGGAAAGAGAGCATTCAATAGTGCTTTGTCTTAGATAACTCCTGTCTAATTCCTTCAGCTTCCCTAACCTGTATGTAGGTGATTCACTCTGTCTAATGGAGCTGCTCCTACTGTCACACTCTTGGCTATTCCCTCTCTGCCCACCCTCCTCTCCCACTCCATTTTACCATGATCAGGTTTTCATGACACATTAAGCATGCCCAGGCTGAGAAAGCAAGGGCACTCTTGGCAGTGATTCATCTTATCCAACATAGACATTTAAGCCAGGGGAATCAGCCTGTCCTTCACCAGCATTTTCTCCGAATAGTGAAGGGAGCCTGGGACAGACCCCAGAGAACCATTTTTGGCCAAGAAGACCTAAGCCTGCTTGGTCTGCAAACAGGCAATTTCATAGAATGGGGCAACATCACAGCAATGCTCTACCTCAGACCATGTTCTTTGCCTCTGACTCTTCTAACACAAAACCCAGGGCTTAAAAAATAACTAGAAAAGCTGCTGGTTTTAATCAAGTGTATCAGAATTGTAATGCCTTGACCACAGGTCATGAGAAGGTACTCCCACAATTACTGGTGGTTAGTCAGTGACTACATGCATAACCCCAGCACCAACATTTCCTGGCTTTCCACTCTATTTCACCACCACCTTGTTCATTTAATATCAGAACTTCTCTTTGAAACCATCTGAAAAGCAGTTGATGCCAGAGTGAGGAGGNTTTGTCACGTAATTATGTGTCTCCTAAAAACACAACAAAGATGTGCAGAGTTTTCAAAATTCTTGTGTGAGCAGAGCCAGTGCTTCAGGAGGAAGGAGTGAGCCAGGCTTTTCCACTTTCAAGCTTTTCAACTCTGGTCTTCCCAAATGTCTTTTTTAAGAAATGGAAAGAGAGCATTCAATAGTGCTTTGTCTTAGATAACTCCTGTCTAATTCCTTCAGCTTCCCTAACCTGTATGTAGGTGATTCACTCTGTCTAATGGAGCTGCTCCTACTGTCACACTCTTGGCTATTCCCTCTCTGCCCACCCTCCTCTCCCACTCCATTTTACCATGATCAGGTTTTCATGACACATTAAGCATCCCCAGGCTGAGAAAGCAAGGGCACTCTTGGCATCTACAAGCGTGGCAGGGCTGGATGTCTAATTAGCAGCAAGAGGCAGCTCCACCTTTGCAGGGAATTGAATACAGTCCTTTTGGAGCATCTAAGCTGTTGCTAGCATGTGCTCAGTTCTCCAAAGTAGTAGTATATCACACAGCATTGCAAACTGTAAGGGTTAAAATCTTATATTTTTACTAGAATCCATTAAGAGCTCTATCTACTTGTTCAGGAGCTTTTTTTAGTTATATAATCAACTTATTCATGAGGCAGTAAGTGCTAGAATACTCAGTCCCTTTCTTTCTCCCATTCTTCCTCTCTCTCTCTCTTTCTTTGACTGGAACATGGGTTTTTACAATACTGCAAGATTCTGGGAGCTAATGTTTTGGGAGAACTGATAATATTGAAGATATGACTGTAAAAAGAGTGGAAATCTATATTGATAATTAAGAATCCATCCTAATCAATATAAAAATCATGTTATTTGTGGTTGATATCCAGTGCAATACAAGGCAATGTGCAGGAATTGCCATGGTCTATGTTGTAAACCCATGTTAACAGCAGGTAAGCAGCCTCCACACTTTTATCCATCGTTTCCTGACATCAAATGTTCTAAAAGGTTTTCACTCAAACTCAGTGAGGCTCAACAGCAGTACTTCTGTTGCTAAAGAGCAGTTTGCATACCACACTGTATAGTCTATGCCAATTTTATAATCTTGGACAGACATACCCTCTGCTGGGTGAAAGAATAGCTGGATGGCTGGGCCTGAAAAGTGATAGTAAATGAAGATAAATCCAGCTGAAGCCCAGTCACAAGTGGTGTCCCCAGGTCTCAGTGCTGGGTCCAGTTCTGTTCAATATCTTTATCAATGACCTGGGTGAAGGCATTGAGTGCACCCTTAGCAAGTTTGCAGATGACACTAAGCTGGGTGGAATTGTGGATCTGCTGGAGGGTAGAGAGGCTCTGCAGGCAAGGGAAGTGATGGGGTCATCATACCTGGAGGTGTCCAAAAAATGCGTAGACATACCACTTTGGGGCATGGTTTAGTAAGCATGGTGGTAGGCTAATGGTTTGACTTGATGACCTTAAAGGTCTTTTCCAACATTAATGATTTAATGATTCTATACATGTGGTTGAGGATTTTCCTGTAGCACTGTGACTGTATCCCAGAAAGTGCTATCACCTTTATGTGTCTCCTTTTAAGCTATCACTCTGACCTCCTCTTATGGTTAATGGAATAAAATAAATAGACCAAAAAAGGGCAGTGATTCATCTCATCCAACATAGACATTTAAGCCAGGGGAATCAGCCTGTCCTTCACCAGCATTTTCTCCGAATAGTGAAGGGAGCCTGGGACAGACCCCAGAGAACCATTTTTGGCCAAGAAGACCTAAGCCTGCTTGGTCTGCAAACAGGCAGTTTCATAGAATGGGGCAACATCACAGCAATGCTCTACCTCAGACCATGTTCTTTGCCTCTGACTCTTCTAACACAAAACCCAGGGCTTAAAAAATAACTAGAAAAGCTGCTGGTTTTAATCAAGTGTATCA
>WAAB01009644.1:161549-180129 GCA_013389865.1 Piaya cayana | reverse complement strand
TTTGTCACGTAATTATGTGTCTCCTAAAAACACAACAAAGATGTGCAGAGTTTTCAAAATTCTTGTGTGAGCAGAGCCAGTGCTTCAGGAGGAAGGAGTGAGCCAGGCTTTTCCACTTTCAAGCTTTTCAACTCTGGTCTTCCCAAATGTCTTTTTTAAGAAATGGAAAGAGAGCATTCAATAGTGCTTTGTCTTAGATAACTCCTGTCTAATTCCTTCAGCTTCCCTAACCTGTATGTAGGTGATTCA
Source organism: Piaya cayana (assembly GCA_013389865.1). Taxonomy (NCBI): domain Eukaryota; kingdom Metazoa; phylum Chordata; class Aves; order Cuculiformes; family Coccyzidae; genus Piaya; species Piaya cayana. The sequence continues at coordinate 179,880 of WAAB01009644.1, read as the reverse complement.
CTCTGTCTAATGGAGCTGCTCCTACTGTCACACTCTTGGCTATTCCCTCTCTGCCCACCCTCCTCTCCCACTCCATTTTACCATGATCAGGTTTTCATGACACATTAAGCATCCCCAGGCTGAGAAAGCAAGGGCACTCTTGGCATCTACAAGCGTGGCAGGGCTGGATGTCTAATTAGCAGCAAGAGGCAGCTCCACCTTTGCAGGGAATTGAATACAGTCCTTTTGGAGCATCTAAGCTGTTGCTAGCATGTGCTCAGTTCTCCAAAGTAGTAGTATATCACACAGCATTGCAAACTGTAAGGGTTAAAATCTTATATTTTTACTAGAATCCATTAAGAGCTCTATCTACTTGTTCAGGAGCTTTTTTTAGTTATATAATCAACTTATACATGAGGCAGTAAGTGCTAGAATACTCAGTCCCTTTCTTTCTCCCATTCTTCCTCTCTCTCTCTCTTTCTTTGACTGGAACATGGGTTTTTACAATACTGCAAGATTCTGGGAGCTAATGTTTTGGGAGAACTGATAATATTGAAGATATGACTGTAAAAAGAGTGGAAATCTATATTGATAATTAAGAATCCATCCTAATCAATATAAAAATCATGTTATTTGTGGTTGATATCCAGTGCAATACAAGGCAATGTGCAGGAATTGCCATGGTCTATGTTGTAAACCCATGTTAACAGCAGGTAAGCAGCCTCCACACTTTTATCCATCGTTTCCTGACATCAAATGTTCTAAAAGGTTTTCACTCAAACTCAGTGAGGCTCAACAGCAGTACTTCTGTTGCTAAAGAGCAGTTTGCATACCACACTGTATAGTCTATGCCAATTTTATAATCTTGGACAGACATACCCTCTGCTGGGTGAAAGAATAGCTGGATGGCTGGGCCTGAAAAGTGATAGTAAATGAAGATAAATCCAGCTGAAGCCCAGTCACAAGTGGTGTCCCCAGGTCTCAGTGCTGGGTCCAGTTCTGTTCAATATCTTTATCAATGACCTGGGTGAAGGCATTGAGTGCACCCTTAGCAAGTTTGCAGATGACACTAAGCTGGGTGGAATTGTGGATCTGCTGGAGGGTAGAGAGGCTCTGCAGGCAAGGGAAGTGATGGGGTCATCATACCTGGAGGTGTCCAAAAAATGCGTAGACATACCACTTTGGGGCATGGTTTAGTAAGCATGGTGGTAGGCTAATGGTTTGACTTGATGACCTTAAAGGTCTTTTCCAACATTAATGATTTAATGATTCTATACATGTGGTTGAGGATTTTCCTGTAGCACTGTGACTGTATCCCAGAAAGTGCTATCACCTTTATGTGTCTCCTTTTAAGCTATCACTCTGACCTCCTCTTATGGTTAATGGAATAAAATAAATAGACCAAAAAAGGGCAGTGATTCATCTCATCCAACATAGACATTTAAGCCAGGGGAATCAGCCTGTCCTTCACCAGCATTTTCTCCGAATAGTGAAGGGAGCCTGGGACAGACCCCAGAGAACCATTTTTGGCCAAGAAGACCTAAGCCTGCTTGGTCTGCAAACAGGCAGTTTCATAGAATGGGGCAACATCACAGCAATGCTCTACCTCAGACCATGTTCTTTGCCTCTGACTCTTCTAACACAAAACCCAGGGCTTAAAAAATAACTAGAAAAGCTGCTGGTTTTAATCAAGTGTATCAGAATTGTAATGCCTTGACCACAGGTCATGAGAAGGTACTCCCACAATTACTGGTGGTTAGTCAGTGACTACATGCATAACCCCAGCACCAACATTTCCTGGCTTTCCACTCTATTTCACCACCACCTTGTTCATTTAATATCAGAACTTCTCTTTGAAACCATCTGAAAAGCAGTTGATGCCAGAGTGAGGAGGGAAGCTGGTCTCCATAAGGACATTGTATAGAGATGATCTCCAGATCTAAAATACAGAGAGTAGGTTCCGAGGACTACAAGAGAGCCTTGAGGCTGTTTGAAGACTAACCATGCTTTTCCAGGTCCTTTTCCAAAAACTGCTGGATGATGCCACTGTAAAAGATAGATTGCAATCTGCCAAGAACTGAATCTAAACTTTCTCCCTAAAATGTCTCCAATGGGTACAGTCTCAAAGAGGTAGTCTTCAGTGGGTACAAAAGTAGGAATTTTTCCAGTGCCCAAGGCGCTTTAATAGTGCCTTTTTATTTACCAGTCCAGTATCCTACAGATATATATATATATATTTTTATATATATATATAAATATAGGTTTGAAAGTGTATGTCAACACAATTCCACTGACTTGTCAAAGCAGTGCTGATTTACTCCAATTAAGCAGCTGACTCAGAAGTCAAAAGAGCAGATATACAAATCAGCAGCAGGTAGGTGATTTCTGCTACCATTTAATACAAGAGCTAAAAAAAGCACTAGGAAAGCTTATTTGTTTCATCTTTTGGTGATTATTTTGCCTGGTAATTGCAAACATCCTGTGTTAAGTCTGACAAGAATTAAGTTATGCTTTGGCAAATACTGGTGCTTTCCTTCATGTTCCCCCCTGATAAAGGTAGTCTGACTTTGATATTGCTTAAAGCAGTCATAGTCTTTGTTCTTCAGAAATGATAAAGCATTTCTAATTCTGAGTTTTATAACACTACAATATGGAGAGACAGATTTTATCTTAATAACATTTATATTATGATAAAGAACCAGCTACATGACAGGAAAGCGAACATTCCAGTTCATCTACATTTCTCCATCACATCAAAAGACACTACATATGAGAATGATATGCTAAAACTTCCCATTATGCAGTTTGGAAACACATATATTTATTCAAAAGGAATCGGTATTGTTAAGAGTAACCTCAATTGCTGATCTAGATAATGTTTTACAACCCCAAACTAACACTTTAATTACAGTGTAATAAGATACTGATCTTATGATTATTCCTGTGCATCTTCCAAGACATTTCTGTGAGCAAGTTGCTGAATGTACACAGCTGTTCCTGATACAATAATTGCAAATAACAACAAAACTCTAACCCGCTGTGCTATGTTGTGACACCTAAACCGTTGTTAGTATTTAATGCAACCAGCGATGAAATTGGATAAACTCATCAATAATTCGATTTCCAGAAAAAAAAGATAATAATTTCTGTGAAGGAACAGAGAACCAAGCTGAACCAGAGAATTATTAATTTATTCTATGTAGAACAACATAATAACCAAAGTCCTCTGCACCTTCCAGTAATAGAAGATGTGAAAATATGCAGAATAAACCATATGCATGTGAGCTTTCACTTAATATGCACATTGGTAACTACATACTCATATTTTAAAAAGCCCTCTCTCTCATATATGCACTTTCATTCACATAGGTGAAATACACATTTGTATGTATTTATGATGGGCCTGATTCTGCCTACCTTACGCATATTGAGAAGACTCTTACCCTGCAGTAGTCCTACTGAAATCAAGCAGAGATAATGCTCTTCAATCCAAGTATGGGTGGCAGATTCCACCTATATATAGCATGTCTATATTTATCTCCATTTAAAGTGGTTAATTTAGCTCTGTATCACTGAATTAAATATAAATCATCTGCTGGCACAAACGCAGCTTGGGAGCAATTACAGTCCCCTATTTACCCCCACCCCAAATACTCTAAAGATCAATGTGCAATATGCAAATCCTAGGGTGTTTGGGTTTTTTTGCATTAACCAAGTCAGATTCTTAATACCAGACAAGAAGAAAATCATAGCTTAACATACACGAGTAGATGTAATAAATAATGAACAGCACTAACAGCTTAACATCATAAGGAAACAGATGGAAAACTTCCCTCCAGAGATCATTGCATCTAGTATTAGAGAATGAGTTTCTGGACGTGCACAGGGTGAACAGTTCAAGTCTGAATTACAATGAGGTTGGTAACACTTTTTTATTATAAATGTAGGAGTTTCATATCTTCCTTTTAGAAAGTACTGCTATTACAGCATTCATCTGTTTCACTGAAGACATGAAAAGCAAAAGGCAAAATCTTAAGCTACTAAAGCATGCATAGCACAATCAAATCAAGATCTTGCTCTGGGAGTACCTTGACTGGGTTTACAGAATACAGCAGGGCTACAATGCCATCCTCTGTCCAGGAAACGGAACAGAACCCAGTGTGGAAACCAACTCTACTAGCAACATTTGTCTATACAAGTGGAAAATGATATTAAGGCAATAGCTATTGTGTTTGTAAGTTGATGACTATCATATGTTTAGAGAATTCTAACAAAGCAATGTCCAATCTGTTTCTCTGATAATGTTTCCTTTTCTACATCAAGTGGCTTGGTTGTATGTTCAAAGGGCCTTTCAAATTGTGAATACAAGAAAGGGAGATTTCTCTGGGAAATCAAGCACATCTGTTTAGTTCAAATAAATCATGCTGGAGTATTGAACCGATTATCACATTTTCCATGCACCTGTTTGCTTTTTCTCATATATGGTGTCCAAATAACATATATGCAGTATAATACTGGAAGCAGCGCAAATAAAGCAAGATGTCATGCTTGAATCCTCCAGCTACACTCCCTCCATTGGCATTTGATCACACAGTACAGCTTCTCTGACTTTCTAATAAGAAGTCATGCACATGTCTGTGCTCAATGGATTACAACAGCTCCCACCTCTCTCATCTGCTGTCAGGAAAGTCTCCAAGTATGGTGCAAAACTCCACCTCTAGGCAGACTCTCTTTCAACCATCTATTATAGCAACATCTGTTTGCCATGTACGCAACTACACTTCATATAAAGTTTTGTGCAAATAATTATAACTGAAGCTTCTCTAGAAGAAGTACTTTTCTTCCCTGTTTCCTTCCTCTATCGTCTTAACACCCACCTCACCCATTTTAAGGACTGCAACAGCAGCACAAAACTGAAATGATCTGCTCACATTCTCAAAATCCATTTGAGCAGAGCACGCCCAAGCCAGCTCCTATCTGCTCTGTCAGCTGCTAGATAACATTGCTTCTAACATCAGATGGATGCAGCGATCACTGCTTTCTATTATGGCTGAAGATATATAAACATAATTGAAACTTGTATTGATTTTGAAGCCAAAACTTCTGGATGACTAAAACTCTGGGGCAACTGTAGGGTCAGCCAGAACACCTTTGGTAATAGAGTGAGGAGCGGAAGCTGATATTCTCCTGACAAACCCACTAAGCTTATAAATGTCTAGCACTCATTACGTTATACACAAGCTGGCCAATAATTTCAGGCTGCTGTTCCAAGACACAAATTACTTCCAAATGCAGAACTATACGGAAATAAATGGAAGATGTCCAACATCAGAATGTAAGAGACACCAAAGAGTTATTTCAATAATAAGACTAGTCAATAATTTTATATTGCACAGTTTGATACTGAATCAAATAACTCTCCTTTCCAGCACGTACATTCCATTGCAGACTGAGAGATAGTGATGTACTCACAGAAACTGACTATAAAAAAATGAAATAAGAACCACAGCTTTCCAAAATAATAATAAAATCCCACAACCCAAACATCCTGTGGGATACTGAGACAGCTAAAAATCTCTTCCCCGTGTGCATTCCTGAACAGTATCTGAAGAGATGCAAGGTTGCAGGGCTGTGGTACAAGTAAGCCACTTGGAGGAAGAGCTTAGCAATCCCCTCCTGCCCCATCATGAGAGGCAGTGTTGGTAGCAATGGAAGGGGTACAGATAGGCTGGGAGGCCTCCTTAGGGAAACAGTGTCCTTGGTGCTTAGGGAGGCGTGGGACCCTGGTTAGATCTACGATGGGAAGAATGCGAGGGAGCAAATCTCATAGCACCCAGCCGCACCTGGGGGGACGGGTAGTTTATGTTTTGCTTGCTTTAGCTCACTGACCAATTAGGAGCTCAGCTTTTGCAATATGTATGAACCTCATTATTGACTGTATTTAACTAAGCGCCACTCTTAATAAAATTGGGACTTGCTGACGATCATCGGATGTCCTTGTCTCCCTTCGTCAACAGCAATGAGCTGGAGGTGTAGGCACAGGGCAGGAGGCTGCCAAGGAGAGCAAACCTCCTGTGAACCATCACAGCCCACCTCTTCTCCTGCTCCAAGTGCCGTACAAATAGACATGTAGTGGCTAGAAGGGACAAAGGGTTGAAACTGGAACTTTGCAGCCAAAGTTCAAAGCAGGTGCCCTACTAAAGAAGTTGCCCAATTTCCCCTTCCCCTCTCACTGGCCAAAGCTGGACTAGCGAGCCCTCCACATTCTGGCTTTCACCCTTGCTCTCTGTCTTGTGTTCTTCTATGTCCTCCTGCTAAAGGAGTAACCTGGCCAAGTGCAGCTCCACTTGGGAGAAGCACTCAGCCCACCTCAGTGTCTGAGAAGTTTAGAGTCACATCTACGGTTTTTCTCTAAGGATATGAGAAGTTTATACCACAAGTTTCACCTAAAACTAAATGCTAGCAGTGAGCTTTGTATTAAACCATGGCATGAACTTCAGGATCACGTTCAAGATCCTGCATAATGATGTCATTGATTAGGGTCTTCTTAAGGTCCTATCTCACCTCTGATTTTCACCAGGTTAAACTAACATCTTTTCTGTGTTCATCACCTAAGGCCCTAGAGTGACTCTAGGTCACCACTGTCACAGCATGCCAGGGTTTCTGGTGCATCAGCTAACTTTGTACTGCACGAGATTTCTTTCCAGTTTTCCCTGGTATAACCAGCTTTATCTGCTAAGAAAATCTTCTGTACATTTCTGCTGACAACTATGATACCCAAATAAGGAACATGAGGCGAAAAAAATATGGAGTATGGTGAGAAGTTGCATGTCAGTTTGATGCTGGAAGCACAGATTCCCTTCATCTTCATTCTTCCCCTGCATTTGCCTCCATTTGGTACTCTCTCTGGCCCCTCTCGTTGCTTTTACACAGCACTTCCTCACACCCTTGGTAACTTTGAATAAGAATAAAAAGGAGAGACACTTCCTCAGAGGCTTTTCCTTTCCCGTCCTCCATTCAGTTACTTCACTTTTTTTCTCCTGTGAATTCAGAGGCCAGCTACATTTTTTAAGTGCAGATCTGGGGACTTTGCAAGAGATCCACAAGAAAGGGATGCTCGGGAACTTGTCCAGAAACCTTGCTTGGTGCAAGAAAAATTTCTCCTGGTGCACTTGAGGCTTTTCAAGGAAACCACATATTTTGCATCTGAGGTTTGCTCATGACCTTTCTCTTTTCCTTAGGCTATGACACATTACCTGACAGTGGCTGGATTTACCATTCTTTAACTTAAACCCCTTTTAAAGTGAGGTACTTTCTATACAACTTTAGGAAACCATAAAAGATGAGGAGCAACAATGGTCAGACAGAATGGTAGGGAATGCTAGAGAATGCTTGGACAAGGTTTGAAAGCTGAAACAAAAGCCTGAAACAAAAGTCAGGGGATGGATCTTGATCCTAAGCAAAGCTTTGTATCACCTGACTTACTAAGAAAATGAGGTTTAAACCACTAACCAGGTGGACTTACACCCTCTAACATACGTTACAGCAGTCAAACACACGTGTGCTATTAAACTGTAGCTAAAGGGACTGAAAAAACAGGGTAAAGGTAGAAATCACAGGTTGTGCTCAAGTGAGTAGTTTCTCTGTAAATGAGAGACAGGACTGGTTAATTCATTTTTTTGCAAGAAGATGCCAAGAAATGTGAAAGACTGAAAAAAGCAAAAGATAAGCCAGCAGCACTAACAAATATTTTTCTTTAAAGAAGACTAAATTCAAAGAAATTGGGTAAGACACTAAGGTGCTACACTTCAGTGCAAAGGCAGGGAGTGGAAGAAATTGGGTTATGCATTGTCATCATCTCATTGCTCTTTCAGAGACAGTCTTGGTCATACCTGTGTATCTGTGGGACGTTAATACCAGTAGAAGGAATTCTCACTTTTACTACTTTTTCCCATTGAAACTAATAAGGTTGTGTTTCCAGTGCTTTTGTATTTCACTTATTTGAATGCTGACAAATTAAGCACAGCTGAAACCAATTTTCCCTGCTTCAGACTGAAGACACAGTGAGTATTTGGACAAGGATCACCTACTTCATTCGGAGCAGCGGATGTTTATCCAGAAGCAGGATTCTGACACGCTTTCCTACTGGGGCAACACAGGCATGATTTTTTTTGTATGTGCTCAGGTTGTCTTTGTAGACTCAAATCAATTGGCTGAGAGAGCTGGGGTTGTTTAGCCTGGAGAAGAGGGGGCTGAGGGGAGACCTCATTGCTCTCTACAACTACCTGAACAGAAGTTATGGAGAGGAGGGTGCTGGCCTCTTCTCCCAAGTGACAGGGGACAGGACAAGAGGGAATGGCCTCAAGATCTGCCAGGGGAGATTTAGGCTGAACATTAAGAAAAAAATTTTCACAGAAAGGGTCATTGGGCGCTGGCAGAGGCTGCCCAGGGGGGTGGCTGAGTCACCTTCCCTCTAGGTGTTTAAGGGATGGGTGGATGAGGTACTGAGGGGCATGGTTAGTATTTGATAGGAATGGTTGGACTTGATGATCCGGTGGATCGTTTCCAACCTGGTGATTCTATGATTCAATGGACAGTATTCAGCAGCCATTAAGTCACAAATATTCCATACACCTATTAATAAGAATAACTGCCTACAGGGTTCTCAATTTTCAAAGCTCTTCATTGTTATTATTGTCATCATTATTAAATATTTATATTTCCATACAGCCCAGAGGGAATAGACAGGATCAGCTCACTATAGCACTAGGTTCACCACAATTACACAAGATTTAAAAACTAGTTCATATATATATCTACCAGTAGTACTTCCTAGCTCACCTTCCTGACCACTCTTGCTCCTTCTGCCCATCCAATGAACACTGTAAGAATCTCCCAGCTAGAGAGGATTAAGTGCTGCAGCCACCCAGCCACACCACCAACCGCTGTCACACTGCCCATCTCCTCTCATTCTCTCCAGCACCTCCTTGGCTGCACCCTGATTGTCACTGCTTTCCAGTCACACCTCTGCCATCACAGTCTGCCATGCTCAAGCAACACCCCACCCTCCCCATCATGCTGGGGGCTCTGCAACCATATGCTGCGATTGATTTATTCGTCAAAATTTCCCCAGGGAGCACGGCGTACCCATCTGATGCCCCTGCCTTTGAGGCTCTGAAGTCACAGGTAGTGGAGCGATGTGTGAAAAAAAAATCATCATGTATTCTGTCAGCAAAGTGCTTCCCGTGGTGCATGCAGCGTAAGTTCCTCGTGTGCACCACTTATCCCACTATGTCTGTAGAATAAATTACGCTCCAGAAATTTGCTCTCAATGGCCTCTTTCAGATAGTAGCAATGAGTAAGATAAAACCTGCCACTTTATGTCAAGTCACACTTGTCGAGTACAGATTTAGTAATAGTAATACTTATCTTTTATGTAGCACTTTACATTTTCCAGTTGCTGCACAGAGATTAATTAATCAGTTAGACATATATAAACCAGGCCTGAAGCACATATTGGAGGACTGACAGATGCCTACACTGCTGTGAAAGCACAGAGGAGACCACCTGACCCGCACAGGCGCAGGTATGCTTACTTGAAGTGAGATGCTAGCATAAGCCCTGCGATCTGCTCAGATTTAAGTAGGACCACAGGAGCTCCGAGATTTTGTTTGCCTCTTCTCCACTCACTGAAAAAAAAAAAAGGTGAATGTAAGTCAATAGTAACCATTCTGCCACATATCCTACAAACCCTTTCAAACCCTTGATTTGAGCTGTTACTGGCTCCGAGGCTGGGAAATGTGAAACAAAGACGAATGGATTTGCATCCCGCTTTTCATTCGTGCTCGCTGCCTATGGCACCCCATTGAGAGCTCCTTTTGCCGTGGCTTAAACATCCTCCTGCCTGCACTGTTCCAGCTCTTGCTGGGCTTGTTCTGAAATCTTTCCATGTGGTGGAGAAAGGAAGGTGTTGTTTCTGACGGCAGCGTCAGAGAAGGCCCCCACCACAGAACGCAACGCTATCGACTGACAGCGCTCATTCAACCTGGCTGCCTCACTGGTATTACTGCTTCTTCAGACATATTTTCCAAATTAAGCCAAGCCTGTATAATTGGGAGTTGGAACCAACTCAAACATGAGCCAGCAGATGAGGGATCATGTTGTTCACTGGATTGCTTGTTGACAGTGAAGAAAAACGTTTATGATGGAGTGCTGCAGCCCTCCAGACAGGCTAGCTGAGAAGTTCGTGGGTTTGCAAGAATCATTTTTTGTCTCAAACTGGGCTTATGCAGCTCTTCTCGCCCCAGTCTATGGCCAAGGTGGTGCAAAAGCAACCCAGTGACTTGTGCTCAGGACATGCCCAGCATTACATCTTAGCTTGCTGTAAATTAAAAAAAAATAAGTACCCAAACAACCAACTCATACAAGAAACCACTGACATTTTTACACTTAGGGACTTTCTTTTTTGACATCCTCCTTCCTGATATCTTCAGAAAATGTAGGAAGGTATTAATATGCGCATGTGCAATTACTCCTACCCCTACGCCTGTCATAGACTTGCTATGTGAAGAAAAACCTTACACTATGTGCAAGATGCTCAGATGAGCTAAAGCTGAAGCATTCACAAAAGTGCAACACTGGCCTTGGAAGTGTCAGTTGAATTAAGAGTCAAAAGAATTTTAAAATTAATAAATGTGGAGCTCCTTTTATTTGTCTTTTGGTTTCTGAGTCCATAAGTCATAATTTCAGGATATTTATACTCAGCCAAAAGGACAAGTAGTTCAACAGTTATTTGAAGTGAAAGACAAGATTCTCCCATAAAAATAAAAAGAACCGGCAACATTGCTATGAGACAGTATATTTTCCATACTTTGACACTGTGCATGTTTATATTTGTATTCATGTAAAGTTTTTGCATTTAATTACAGAGGCACTTCTGTCATCCGCAGGCACTTTCCCATCTTGCATTTACTCTGCTGAAAGTGAATCGGGTTATGGAACTGCCCCAGGTTCTTTGTGATATCCGGAGATACTGTGTGTGGTAATTGGTGATTTTGCACTGAAACCAATCATAAAATCATAGAATCACCAGGTTGGAAAAGACCCACCGGATCATCGAGTCCAACCATTCCCACCAATCTCTAAACCATGCCCCTCAGTACCTCATCCACCCGCACCTTAAACACCTCCAGGGAAGGCGAGTCAATGCTTAGGCACTTTAAACTGTGCTGTAAGGAGATCTTCTGATGCCATGGGGTGCCTTCTCATCTCCACCTCCTGCCACTTCACATACAGATCTTCTCCTCTTTGCCAGGGCTCAGACACACCTACCATGCAAGTTAGAGATCTGAGTCACAGAGCTGGCAAACGGCATTTGTCTTGGTATGTTGACTGTTGAATTAGGAGCAAGGAGGCAGGTGCATGCTGCCACAACATTAGAAACAAAAAGTTAAGTGCCCAAAAGCCTCCAAAAGAAAAATACTAGAGTGTAAACATAACTCCCTGCTGTGCCTCCACTCTCCCTTTTGCTTAACCCTTGGGAGGTGTGATTTAACACTGAGGCCTGAGACCCAGAACCTGTCCGTGACCTGGGCCATGGGCAGCTGCCTGCACTCTCTGGAGAGAGAAACGCTGAGGAACACATCCTGATTCAGCCCCTGCAGCTCTCAGGAGGGCACCTTGGGCATTACTATGCTCTGTAAAGATGAGCAGCTTTTGAAGCCCCAGGAGGCTATACACCAGTTTAAGTCCCCAGTGCTCAACCTGCATATGCTGGCTGACTTTTAGCTCCTGATGTCTAGGAGGAGGCACAAAGGGCTGAATCCAGGGCACTCTGCATTCTCAGGAGCCGCGCTGAAGAATTGTCAGAACTCTCAGATAGCCAGTTTTAGTTTTTCACAATATAACTAATGCCTTGTTGTATCTGGGCATTCAGAGGAGAAGCAATCATTTTTTTTCTGAACTTGCTTTAATCATGATTGTTGTTGTGGACAGAGGATTAAAGCATACATGCAGGCTTGTGACATGACATTTTTCCAGATTGAGAGCTCCAAATCAAAACCCTCTAGGTTAAATTCAGAAAAGACCACGTTGCAAATGTTGTTTCATGTATTAAAAAAAAAAATCAAACCCCCAAACCCAAAGGGTTACTTTCAAAAATATCACCATGTTTAAACTATGTCTAGCAGAAACAAATGTTTCTTCACTCTTTTTCCCCCATTATGAATGCTCCCCCCAAGACTGTCAGTTAGATTTCGTAAAGTCCTTATTATCACACTTCACTACATATCAGGATGAATGAAGAGTGCTGTGCAAACACTGCAGATATCTTTTCTTTATTACAGCTGCAGCCACTCCCTAGAGACATTATTAATGTCCATGGCTCTTGTGGAGAGGTGGTGTATGCTGGCATCTGATTGCTATTCAGATCAACAGCCTCCCTCCGTCTGTCTGTGAACCAACACATTAGTAGGTACATAAAGGGCTCTCGCTGTGGGCTGAACAAGTTCCTAGGGCCTTCATCATGAAAAGATAATGGCAGTGTGATTGCTGAAATTTTGTGGAAATTGTGCTAAGCCAAAGTAAAATAAAACCCAAGGTATGGGATGCATTTTTCCTGTGCGGTTTATTATTTATCACTGCTCAGCAAACCCCTTTGTTCTTGTGTATGGCAGTTACTCTTCATTTATAGCTCACTTGGGTGTATAATTCAAAAAGAAGATATGTGGTGTTTTTTAAGAATGTAAGGGTAAGTCTCATTCCCAGGACCAGACGCAAGCTTGACAAGGGGTAGCTACATGAGAAACGAAGGATAAAAAAAAATGCATCCCACAAAGTCTATGGACAATGCTGCCTTGGGATTTCTGCAAAGAGAAACCTCATGTGTGGAGTGAACAGCCAGAAACATGTCATGGATCAGAGAGGCTCCTGTCCTGCCAAAGGCAGATCTGTCTACCAGTGGGTTTGAATTACACATTGGATTGTGGCAGGAGCAGTTAAGCAGCCACAAAAGGCAGGATACTTGAGCAGGACCTGGCTGAGATCTGTGGGTCCGCCTTGCCTGTGGCCACACATCTTTGTGCGCTACAGGGTGAGAACCCACCACTCTAACCTTATGCTCTCTGCTTGAATCCATGATAATTTGTGATATATAAGACTCCATAATATTCTACCTCTGAACCTTTTTTTTTTTTTTGGTGGGGTGTGAGCCGCATGCCCATTAAATGTCCATTCATCCTGGCAAACTAGTAAACACCTATCTTCTTATGATGCACCTATGGCCTTGGAACAGATACGTATGGGAGACGAAAGTAAAAAGATGTTTGGTAATGAAGACATGAGCAAGGAGATTTGATTAAGGCAGGAAAATTAACATTCACATAAGAGGATCAGGAAGAAACAGCTGCTTGAGGAAGCACAAGAGAATGTAGACACCCTACTGTCTCATTCCCAATTACATCATGGGCAGCCATGGGTTCCTCATTGGAACAAAACTCCAAAATAAGATACTCTCTCCAGATATTGCAAGACAAAAGCAGTATCTGGCTATGTACATGCATCTCACAGACACTCAGGAGTCGCTCTTGGAAACACAAATGTGACCAAAATTGTCAGCTAGTGGCAGAGCCCACGGGAACAACCCAGAAAGCTGATTTTTCAGGGAAATCTGTCTATATACATGAGAAATGCAGAACTCTGGTGCATGTGAGTACACGATTATGGTCCTTGCAGGATGCAGGAGAAGCCCATATCCATACCTCTGCAAGAGTACATTTCCAAATAAAATCAGGCACTGAACCTAGAACAGATTGGATGAGTATTCCATCTTCTCTATTCACAGATGTCACACATTCATCACTGAGTATCTCTATATAACAGACTGCGCATAGATCAAGAATGAGAAAAACTGCAATATCTTCTCTTTTCTAGAGCCCTCATGATAAGTACTAACCAAGAATATCAGCCTAGACCTGCTTTGTCTCTTTAATGAACATAGGAAGCCAATCTCTAGAATTTGTTGCTGCAATAGGATCCCCACCCAGCTTTGTGCATCATGACATCAGAGCTTCACATAGCATTAAAAACTCCCTAGCTTAACACAAGCACTGATTTCCCTCTCACCGACTACTTCTGTGGCCTGGAAAACCAACTGCAGTGCTGGTGGAGGTTACCTGATATGCTGTCAAAACACCTACTTTATGAACTGGTCAATGCTTGGAGCTGCCACCTCCGGTTCGTGTCCTATGAGTACCACGCAGCCTGGACTTCCCCCATCACTTGCTTTCCTTCTGAAGGAGGATGGAGGGGCACACTGCTGTGCGGATTGCCTTCTAACCATTCTGGATGTTATGCAGGAAGAGTCACCATTTCCTCCCATTAAAGGAAGCTAAAGGTTGCAATGAGCTCTGGCAATGATCTGATTCTCCGTAACATTGCAGGATGTCAGGGCAGAGATGTAGACAGCAGCTGCTTCAGAGAAGGGACTCTTGACTCACATAGAATATCCCAGATAGAGATCTGCTTTTTTAGTGAAGGTAGATTTTCTCCCATGAGACAAAGCCCAACCCCATTCTGCACAAGCATTAAACTGCCTTTTCTCCTTCTAGGTATGTGGAAACATGCCACCCATGGGAATCCTATGAAGACTTTCAGGAAATGTGAAAATCCTGTTTTGTCTGCCTCCTGACAAAGATGCCTCCAGATGTGACCAGAAGGTGTCTAGAAGTATTGAACAGAAAATATTATCATTTGCATATCCCCATCATGAAATCACACTACATTTGCATTTAAAGGCCCCATGGATCTACTTCCCTTTTGGTAAGCAGCACAGATGTACAAAAGTGACCTCATACTGAGGATGACTGGTTTTGGCAGAATTCTTCTTATTGTAAGTAAAGAGCTACCCACATTTCCAAACAGCAAAAAGCAACACACAGATGGAAGTGCTATTTGTTCATAATATAAATTGCAAAAAAAATTGCTGAGCCCTCTTGGGAAAATGATTTTGTTCAGAGAACAATGTATTTTCATGAAAAAGTTGTATTTGTTAGGTATTTTTGTACAATTATTTGACCGTGTACAGTGCAGCTAAGTTGCACTTGAAAACTGATATTTCCCATAATGGTGTCTCATTACTGGTGATTCATTGGAGAGGTGCTGCTGTGATAATTAGTGTTTTATGGGTGAATGGGCCACACATTCTTTAAATAGTCCACTTCCCTAACAAAGATTTATTTAAGTGGTTGGTTTCTGATAGTCGTGTAAATAAACACCTGCTAATGGAAAATAGTGACAGTGCTCCCATTGACAGGTTTCTGTGTCTTACCATAAGGCAGCTGAAGAACTAAATCTGCATATACAAATCCATAATGGTTAGGGGCTTTTATGTGTTTTTGCAAGAGCGATTTTGACTGAATGCACAAAAAGATGCAAATTTCTCATTTCCTTCAGTTTTTACCTCCCAGTCTGGCTTCAAAGCTTACTTTTAAACTTAGGTATTTGGAGAGACTGATGTTGGATGAATGAGCACTACGATGCATCTGTTGACAGCCCACTGTTGTTTCACAGGCTGGCTTCCCCCTCCCACTCCATTAATGCAGTTTGTCTGCAAAGTGTGCTAGATGTTTTGAGCAATGCCCTACCAAACCAATTCTGCATGGTCAATAAAAGCAGGGATTTTAGTAGTGACTATAGTGGGTGATGGGGCTAAGAACACAGTACGTCCTGTCCTGGTTGCCTCTGCTCCAGTGGCTAAGGTCACCAGCCTCAAGTACTTGTCCCCAGTGCTTTACTGGAAGTTACTGCCCCCTGAATTTACCAGTTTAGTTACCCATGTGAAAATGTGCCTGAAAGGATAGTCTCTGCTAAGTCACCTTTTGAGGCTTATAGGGGTCAGGGGTGTGCACAGGATCAGAGAGCTGGCAGAAGGGGAGCAGAAGCTGGGCATCTTCTTTGGGTAGAACTGCTGTAGATATGAAAAAAAAAAAAAATCAGCTGAACTAGCATTTTGGCAGGTTTTATTCTCTAGCACTGGGACCCCTGCCTTGAATCCATGCAAGCCTTGCCTGAGGGCTCGTGGAACAGGGTGCAGTGAGTGAAGCTGGCACAGCTCTTCCACTCTGTCATCCTCTGATCACCGTGAGACAGCCAAAATAAGGGTTCAGAAGCAGTCCTCATTCAATCAGTTCCAGAAAAAATGCAAATCAGCTCAGCAGCAACAACAACAAAAAAACCCAGAATTTTTCTGGTGCAATTATGGTGCCTATAAACACAACTTCATCTTCAGTCTCACAGCTTATATTGCTTCTGGAAACTCCCAAGACATGCATAATCTTATTGAGCAAAATCTTAGCCCCACATAAGTAATTAGCAAAACTCCTACCCATTTCTAAGAGCAAAATTTTGCATACCATGAGCAGTTTTTGTTTAAAACCAGAATTCAAGCTTGAATATATAAAATTAAGATAGATTATTATAGCTGTAATAAAAATATATGCAAGTACATTCATATGCTTAGGAAAAGGAAATAAAGGAAGGATATTTGCTAATCGAATACATAACAGTTTACATCTGCTAGTATAGTTGCAGGGAATTAGGCCAGATGTTGAAAGTCTGTCATTTTTTATTTTGAAAGATTTTCTTTCACTGTCTGTAATCTGGTGTGTCGATTAAAATATGTTCAAGAGTAAATTTATTCCTTAGCATTATAACTATACTGTGACAGGGTGGCTGAGTCATGCTTGTCTGAATCACTTCAGATTTTCTACTTTCCTTCAGCCAGACTTAAATCCCTGCAGACATGAAGAGGACCAGTTCCTTGGTCGTGCCAGCCAGGAGGGCACAATGGAGCTTTCATAGCCTGGCAGGCAGAGCCAGATGTCCTTCCCCTTAGTTTGTCACAAACCCGTGTTCTCCCCAGGGACAGAAAGCTGTTTCTTCTTGAGGTGAGGATGGCAGCAGGCTCTTTTCATTGCTGTCTTTTAAAGCCTAAGATGTTTGGTGAATGTACCCCCCAGCTAGACTGAGAAACACAGAGCAAGGCAAGAGACTGGCTATTTTAAGACAGGTTAGATGTTAAGACCCTGTACCTCAGCTCATTGCAAGATACCTACATATCTTTGAAGGTTTCAAACCACAGGACTCCACAAGGTTCATGACTCAGTGGTTTCTCCCTCACAGAGTTGATTATTTGAAAACTCAAAATTTTAACCAGCATTTTCTTGTAAAAAACCACCTCGTTGTTATTGTGCTGTTTGAGTAACATACAGAGAAATTTTACAGAAATTTGGAGAGAGGTGCTAAGCCAAACACTAATTATTGTCACACAGACCTGAAAGTAGAAGTGCTTGTGCTCAGACACACCTGCAAGGCAGGCAGCACAGTAAAGTCCTTGCTTGCAGACAATCCCTTGGCACCAGCCACCTCTCAAGGGCCAAACACATCATTATGTTTTTCAATAGCATTTTCTATTATTTTCATCTTCACTTAGCTGGGGAAGCAAGCAGCATGAAAGAGCTCATCCTGGAAGAAGCGTGACCACCTTGACCCCAGAAAACCTGTGGATGTCTTTAAACCTATGAAGGGATGCTGACAGCTGCAGGGTCACTACACCTCCCTGACCTGCTTTGGGATATGCTGTGTGCAGGCTGCTCCCCAGAGATGTCTATCTCAGCTCTTCTTTAGACATTGGTAACAAAACCTGACAACCCTTCCTGACAGCCTCTTGCCATGGAAAGGCAGAGCTTGTGTTGTATCTAACTTACACCATCTTTGCTGAAATATTGGTCTGTGGGTTTATTGTGAGAGACATGAAGGACATGTGAGAGACATGAAGGACAGATCAACTGTCCCTCCTAAGGCTAGACCATAGCTATTTATTTCAGACTTGAGTAACAAATCCTGTTTTCTTGTATCTGCCTTTTCCAGTGGTATCTGATGATTTATGTCCAGCTGAGTCTCACTTCAACTTCAGTACCCCAAACCTGATGTAGCCTTCCAGCTGAGACCATGCAAGCGCTGAATAGAGCTAAAATGTTACTTTACACATTACTCTTTATGTGTAAGTATATGAGGTTTATCTTTTCATTACAACATGACACCACAGACTTACATCCAGCCTCTAATCCACTACAGTTTTTAGACTTTTTTGATCTGTAGATTTATTTCTTTGNGTATCTAACTTACACCATCTTTGCAGAAATATTGGTCCGTGGGTTTATTTGTCTCCTCTGTGAGAGACATGAAGGACAGATCAGTTGTCCCTCCTAAGGCTAGACCATAGCTATTTATTTCAGACTTGAGTAACAAATCCTGTTTTCTTGTATCTGCCTTTTCCAGTGGTATCTGATGATTT
>WAAB01009644.1:108511-161491 GCA_013389865.1 Piaya cayana | reverse complement strand
TTGGGAGAAGAGGCTATCACCCTACTTTCTACAACGTCCTTTCAGGAAGTTGATCCCTATCTGGTATTTGCCATTTATACTTTGGATATTTCCTTGTTACATTGCATATTTTTACATTTTCTTTTTTTGAGAGGGCCATATCTCAAATATCTCAAGCCTTTTGCAGCCTGTGCCCAGGACCACAGAGGGTGCTTGCCCCTTGCTGTTGTCTGTAAATGCAGCAGGCTCGTTCTTGAGTCAGTGATTGGTGCCATTTGCTTTGTTGCCAAAGACACGGAAAAATCAGAGGGCCATGGAGGCCTCCCACTGAGCCCTTCTTGACC
This sequence comes from Piaya cayana, assembly GCA_013389865.1. NCBI lineage: Eukaryota > Metazoa > Chordata > Aves > Cuculiformes > Coccyzidae > Piaya > Piaya cayana. Next base: position 161,168 of record WAAB01009644.1, on the reverse strand, counting down.
AAAACTTCCATTTTGATAATGAGCTAACCACCAGTACTCTCTCAGTAATGTTTTTCAGCCTGTTTTGTGCCCACCATGCGGTAGATCTGTCTAGACCACACACTTGCTGCACTTGCCTGTGAGCACTCTGCAGGAGACGTCGTGACCAGACATGCATTTGCTTCTGTCAGCGAGATCTGTCACCCTGTCATATAAGGAAATAAGACTGTTTTGACAAATCCATGTTGGTAGATACTCCTTCCCTGCTCTCTTCCAGGTGTCTGTTTATTTGCTTCAGAATTTTTTCTAAGAAATGGTGTTGTGCTGATGGGTGTACACTTCCCAAGAGGCTCATGCCCCCTGCTCTCAATTATAGGCACCCTACCCCTCCTTTTAGTCCTTCAGAATATGTGACAAAATCTCAGTGTTTGTGAATTCTTACAGAAAATCCCCAATGGCTCTGAAATTTCAGCCCCCAGCCCCAGTTCTTTGAGTATCTTAAGATTTAGATCATGAGGTCTAGACAAATTTGAAAGCACCGTATTTATTTAGAAAGTATGTGTTAACCTGGTGCTTTTAACTTGGTTGGAGGGCTTGTTTGCTTTCAGTGTTATATTAGTAACATAAATATCTTTTATGTTCCTGCATGAAAACTTTGCCGTCGACTAAGACTGTATACAGAGACTGAGTCACTTCCTTTGAGGCACACTATGCTAAAACATGGGATGAGTGTCTGAGATCTCCATTTTGTTGTGAAGAGCTAAAATAAAGAAATCTTCCAAGAGCAGCTGGCAGAAAGTATTTGTAATGAGAGCTGCCAACTACTAGAGGAAAGTGGCTTATTTATACAGGGGCACCACTGAGACAGACTGAAGAGACAGGCTGTGTTGGATTTAGAAAATGAAAATCACCCGAGTGGACAAGGCTGTAAAAACTGTATAATATAGAAAATGAATCTTGTAACCCAGCAGCACCTGCATCTGGCAATCTCATTCATGCCTTCTGCAGGAGATAAACCTTCTTGGTCTATCAAATAAACCCCATAATTACATTGCTTAAGTAGGATATTAAGTGGCATCATATTAAACCATTACATGACCCTTGTCATCATCAGCCCTGCCAAGCAGTGAGGAGAGCTGTTGCTCCCTACTGATTTCTCTGGGTATCTATTTAAACTTACTGTGGTAATTAAAAACATCTAAATAAAGCCCTGCCCAGGATTCCAAAGGCTGAATGGAAGAAATATTTCTTTCTGGTGGCTACAATGCCTTTACCTGCTGTTGCTGTGTGTGCATGCATCCTTGCCAGCATTGCTTAATTTGCTATGACCCAAAGCTCTATGGGGTAAGAAAGCAAAGAGGTTCAAAGGCAGCATTCTCTTCCTCCTCCAATTGATAGAGCCTCTGCCACTGGTGAAGAGAATCTTTCCACAGGGCCTGGAAGACAAATCTGTTAATTCCCTCTGCTTCACTCCTTTATGCCTTTCTTTGAGAGAAACCTGCAGGTTTCAGATTCCAGTTTCATTCTAGGCATCCTTCCTAATTACCTGAACTGCCATCATTAAATGCAGCATTTGTATTGATCACTACCATGAACATTGCCTTTCTAATACTCAGTGACTGAATCAAACTGTGTCACAGATATGGATTTCAATGACAAGGTATATCTGAGTGCACCCTACAGGTTTCCCTTCCTTGCAGTAACTATGTCTGAATCAGAAATACATCACTCAAGCTCCTGTCCTTTAGGTATTTTCTAAGGTAATATGATTAGCTCAGGAGCATTACTGGGCACCTAGTCCTGCAAAAAAAATTCACCTTTGGGTGGAAGAAACCCCTTGCTGATGATGAAAGGTGTTTGGGAACACACTTCCAGACTGGATTGCCTCCCAGATTTAGGAAACAGATGGCCTAGGAAGGTTTACGTTCAGTTTTCAAAGCACCAGTTTTAGCATTTTTCTTTCACTTAATAGCATTTCAGCAGAACATTTCTTCACTTTCTACAGAAAAACCACCACAAAAGGATTTCCAGCTCTGTGCTGTGCTGCCATGTCTACTCCTCTCTCGCTCACAAAATTTATGCCTCTGGTGCCTGGGCTCAGATGCTGCTGTGCTTTCCAGCAACTGTAAAAATTGTTCATGAGTAAGCTCACAAACAAGCAGTACTCAATGTCACTGTCAAATAATTATAGTGGTCGACACAGTTTAAAATAATGCTTTTTTTCACAGGAAGAAGTCACAGATATCAATGATCTTTGTCAAAAGGGAGGTTTTAAGATACATAAGGAGAAACAGAAGTTGCCCCCTTCAATAAACAAAAGCAGCCTTAAATTTCATAGCCAAGGATCAAAGCACAATGGGCTGAGACATGCCAGTAATACAGATGATTTTGCTTGAACTATTTGAGAGAGTCATGTGAAAAGGGCTTGTTTGAGAGATATTTTGGTCTTAATGCATTGCTTGTTAACAACCTATTCTCTTGTTCCCCTCTTTCATGACTGAGCTGAATTTTAGGTTGGGAGAATCCTGTTCTATCTATGAGATGGTCCAAATTATATGAAGCACTGCAAAATTTGGCCAATATTTTACCCTGCATACCGAAAACATCTTTTGCGAGCAAGAAAAGTCACACACCACTAAATCTTCTCAATGCCTGGCTATGTAATTTATCCACAATAACTGCCTAAATGAATGTACAATTGCACACTCCTAGCAAGCCTGGGAAGGGATGTCAAGGTTAGGTTAACTGGTAGTCCTCTGGACTTTTTAAACCAGAGTAGCTATTCCAAAACAAACACTTCTATTGGTGCTCTGGAATAGCTCGTCAAATGGCTTTGCTTTCCTGAAAAATATTATTACTCCTGAATAATCATGGCCCTCTAGAAATGCAGTGGCTTTTCTCCAGACAGCATGTCCTAGTGGGAGGTACTCTCAAGCAGCTATTGGGAGGTGATGTATTCTGCCACAGTTATTATAGCCAATTTGCTCAGGAAGAGAATGTCAGTAGAGGTGTTGACTAGAAATACTCTTGGACCAAGTTACCTGTAGGTTAAGGAGCAATTTTCTTTGATATGGAGTGGAAGATTTTACCCAAGCACTTTCCATAGGTGTAAAATTGATGCTGAAAAAAAAGAGCGGAGTCTATTTTTGTCTCTTATCATCTGTGCCTCAATCACAGTATAGAATTACTCTGGTCCAGTGATTGCTTGCCCAGAAAAGGGCCCATATTCATTCCACCTCCAGGGTTTCCATTAACACAGCAGTTACACTGTCATTTGGGCAAAAAGCCCGAGTCAAAGCACTGCTTCATTTGATCTGCATCTGTCCTAAAGTAATATCCCTCTGCTCTTTCCATCCTGTCTCCCTCTGAGGCGGAGGACTGCTGGGTTTGTGAGGAATGACTGCCTCCATTTGACAGCAGAATACTTTGAAGTCACCATGATAAGCAGGCAGTGCCGCTGCCGTGAATTACCGTCTAGAGCACATTATGGTGACCTCTCTACCTCTCTTTTCCATTTCATATGAGAACCTAGAAAGGAAAGGCACCCTTGTGTGTATGGTAATCATTCAAATATGCTGCTTTTCAGTGATCCTTTCAAGGTAACGAAAAGCAATTTTGTTGAAAGAGGAGAATGCTCAAATCACACAGATTCCACTCTCCCCTCGCGTTCTGCACTGTAGAATTTACTGGCAGCCTCTGTATTTCTGGTTGATTGAAAATTTGACATTCCTGAGGTCCCAGTTCAAAACTATCCCTTTTTTTACCACCAAATTTTACTGTCAGGATGTCAGGTTAGTATTTCATATAACCTCTCCTTAAAGGAATTTATGGATCTGATACTCTAGTGAATGCTTTTACTTCTAGTAACAATTTCACACATTTTCCTCAGTCCATGTATCTTTTAAGTTAAGAAAAGGCCCCAGCAAAGACAAGGAACTTGTAATATGGTGAGGTTGCTACCCCCTGCCAACCTAAGAAAGGGAAAAAATGTGATGCTTACTTATTTATATTTTTTGTTTTGGTACGCTGAGAAAAGATGAACAGAACCACAAGCACATCCTTGTAAATGCTTCTAATTAAAATATCTTGACTTGTGAAGGTCACTCTTTGACAAGGAAAAGGTGATCTCAACATCTCTAACATCTAAGAATCCTATGACAGATTTAGGAATAAAAAACCACATTATTTCAATAGATTCATTTTGTAGGACAGATGAGGGAGATATTATGTGGGCAATATTTATTTCAAATGACCTTATTTTTTTTTTCTCTAAGGAAGAAATGATGCCTGGCTCCGGAGTCCTAAAATGTGATCTGTTTGTGTATTGCTAATGATAACAGTGACCTCTTGTGGAAATTTCTGAAATCTTTTCTAACAAATTTTAACATGGTTGTGGTTTTTAATCTGTTTCTGGCATTTCTAATGCATTTGTTTCTGTTCATAAAAGAATAATGAATTTATGGTTGTCATTTCTCCCTTAACCAAATTTATTACTAGGCCCCTAATTTTGGTGTTCCAGAAATTTAAGTTAGGAAGCAAAAATACTGCATATACTTTGTTATTTAAGAAGAGATTGTTCTAAAAAAGAAATTAATGTGCCTTATGTTTATTAGTTAAGCATCCTACTGTATCCAAAAAGCACAAATAAATTTTAGTATTTCGACCTTATTTAAATCCATTACATTTTTGTAATGTAATTTGAGCAAAAGCAGCTTTCTTGTGCTTCCTTTATTAAAACTTCCACAAACCATGAATTTGGTTTCTCATGAGTCCATAACAACCACACCTGGGCTAGTAAATTTGTCTTTTGACTTTGAAGCCTTTTCAGACCAGTGATTACTTCAGATACAAAGGTTATCTTCAGAAAAGTGTCACAGGATGTTTTGTACCACACCTCTCTTTTCAATTGCCAGCTGGACATCGTGCCATTTTAGAATTGGATTTAGCCCTGTGCCACGGCTTCTCAGAGTCCTCGAGAGATGTCTGGCCTGCAGTCAGCATTCATCAGTGTTTTAAGCTAAGAGCCCGAGGTTTGTACCAGAGCAGCTGAGTCTCATCTAAACTGTTACAGGAGCTGGCAGATTTTGTAGAAAGACAGGATGGATAAACACAGGACAGGAACTGGAAGATTTACCAGACCTCTATTGCCAAAAGCTGTGTACCTTTGCAAAAGGTTTGCCAAGAGCTCAGAAAAGGTTTTTGTAACCTCGTAAATAAAATTAATAGAAGAAAAAGGAGCTAGTAGCTAAGGATCATGGAGAGTCTAGGTAAGGTCATAATTTTCAATAAGGAGATTGATGTTCACCAGAGGTTAAATGTGATATGGATAAGCAGAATGAATCACAGAGGAAAGGTCATTGATCCTTATTCACTTAATTACAGGGATATCAAATTACCTTACTCCTGAAGGAGTGAATGCACACTTTTTTTTTTTGTGGTGTATGGGGTTTTATTTAATTTATCTATCCAGTTAGGAGTGTTACCTTCTGGAAAAATTGTAATGCAAATATTTAAGAAGAGAGAGAACTATTTAGGTATCTACAATCCTATCAAACTGACCTTAGCAGTGTGCAAAACTTGAGCAGACTTGAAAAGAAGGAATAAAGACCTAGAGTTAAAACAAAAATGGGATTAAAACCAAGAAAGACTAACCAGACTGCTGCACATCCTTGGTCTAAGGAATTAGTCAGTCTCATTTGGTTTTGATGCAGTTCAACATGGGAACCTAGCAACAGAGTTTAGGGAGATGGTGATGAATGGACAAATCATAAGGCTTATGGGGTGCATTAATGGTGAGTTGAAAAGGAATTATGTGACTGGAGATGGGGAAGAAATACCTAGTGTATTTTTTCTCAAAGATCAATCTTGGAAGAAATTCTTCCTGTTCACTAATTCCTGAGGTTTAAATAAGCGTGGGAGTATTTTACCAAGCTGAAAGGCAACAGTACAGAAGAGGACAAGGATATTGTGCTTGAAGATCCACAGGACTGAACTGAATGAAAACAGAGTCAACCATGTAAAATACACTTGGGAGTTAGCAATGAAAACTTATCTGGAAAAGAGGAACTGATGACTGGAAATGATGAAAGGGGAAGAAGAAAGGATGAGCTTACCACAACCCACCAGTAGCAGTCAGACCCATTAAGGGGAAGTTTCAGTCTTGAGGGAGGTATGTCCCATGTAGGAGAGGAAATACTAGAATATAACACAGTGTGCATTTCTAGGCACTTCTATTAAAGACATAGGAACTCAAAAGAGGATCAAATGCAGAGCTGAGCTATTTTGACCATCAGGGAAGAGGAGGAAGCTGTCTCCTGCCAGCAAAAGGACGGCATAAGGAGGTTTTGGTTACTCTGCACAATTACACTTGGTCTGGAGGACATGGAAGGGAAAATCTGCAAGGCATACACCAACCACTGAGCCTAGAAGCTTTTTGTGGTCTTTGCTTTGACCAGGCAATATCTGCAGTAGGTGAAGGATCAAAGTCCCATGATAATGTGTATAATCTGAAGGGATTGCAAAGAGAATGTCATGAAGCAAAATATATAAATACATCTTCCATACATCTCATGGGGCAGACATAAGCAACAATTTACATTTATGTAAAAAAGAGCAACCTGCTTCATGAACAGCAAAAAGAAAGGAGCATACACTTGGCTGAAATGAGCAGTCATTTGAAATGTGAACTAGTGTTTGTTAATGGAGTTTTGGCACGTGCCATCAATTTCAGTTATTAGCACTGGCTGAATGATGCCAATGCTATACAATAATCCCATAATCAGAGGGCTCATAGCATAGGTAGGAGACACAGCAAGGTCTGCAAAAGCTCTGTAGTTGTAATTCTTTATCCAGGGGCTATTTACTGACACAAATAATATCGCCCTCCCCCATGAAAAAAGGCACAATATCAGTCTTGGAAAAGAAAATTTTAAATATACAATAGTTTAGCTTCCTGATGTTCCTCGGTAGCTTTTTAATTGACTGATAATGGATTTTTCTTTTCCTTCACTTATGAAATTACTTCACAGTGCAAACAGCATGTATAGAGCAAAATGTGTTCAGTAAAGCAGATAGCTGATAAACAACCAAACCACGACATATTCATATTTGGTTTTGTACACATTGTACTGAGCATTGTGAAACTGGGACACACAGTACTTAAAGCATTATAATACACCAGGAGACCATATTCCATTACCATTCACATGAGAGAGGAAGGGGGAAAAAAGCCATTGTTCATTGTGTTTGTTTTTCTGGAATTACTTAACATTCATCACTTAATATAATTTCAAAATGGCCACAGGTCTCAAAAACTCTCTCTCAGATTTCAGAAACAGCAACATGGCAGCAGCATAGCCAGGGGATCAGCATTTCAAGCAGTGTCACTGTCCCCAACAGCTTTTGATGGAACCCCCTTTTCATTAATCCAAGTCTCTGGCCTTCAGATGTTTAATTACCTTTCTTTAAAGTGATGCGCTGTCATTTAATAAAGTTGCCCTCATGGAAGATGTCTGAGACACAGAGTTCTCCTTGAGCAAAGAGGCTGAGACGCAGCATCCCTGTGATTCCTGGACTGAACTGCTCCACCAGCATACAGCCAGCATCACAGCACTGTACCTCCGGGAAACACCTATTTGTCAAAGGAGCATCACCATGTCCCACTGCTTGGCAGAAGGGTGAAGAAAAACTGTTGTAGCCTGGGCAAGGGAGAAGGAAGGATGAAATGGTGGTATTGCCAGCTTCCCACCTGGGAGTCTACTGTTGTGGTTTAAGTAGGATCAGTTTCTGACTTCAACTGAGTCTCATCTAAATAACTTCATTTTCTGAAGGTTAACAGCATATTTTTCAGGCAGTTTCTCTCTAGAAGTGATAATGTGGGACATTGGTATGCAAAATGTTGTGGAGAGGGTGATGGCCTCTTCTCCCAACTGACAGGGCACAGGACAAGAGGAGATGGCCTCAAGCTCCGCCAGGGGAGGTTCAGGTTAGACATTAGCAAAAAAATTTCATGGATGGGGTCACTGGGCAATGGAACAGGCTGCCCAGGGAGGTGGTTGAGTCACCTTCCCTGGAGGTGTTTAAGGTGCGGGTGGACGAGGTGCTGAAGGGCATGGTTTAGTGATTGATAGGAATGGTTGGACTCGATGATCCAATGGGTCTTTTCAAACCTGGTGATTCTATGATTCTATGATTCTCAAGGCCAATGCTTATACTTATCCCTGTAGTAACCAAGGTCATCCTCAATCTGGCAGAAAAGGAGAGGCAGACAGGGCAGATGACCCCAAACCGACCAACAGAGTATTCCATCCTATTATATATGTCATACTCAGTATAAAACAGAGACACCATAAGGTTCTCATCCTCTTCTGTGATGGCTGATGACCAGTGAGGACTTCATCTGCCTGGTAATTCCTGATCCTAGATCTGTGCATTCCTGAATCCATTTCCCAAGCTCAGCTCCCTCCTAGCTGCAGACCCATTCTCTTGTGTGCTCTGCTGCATTTGTGGTCATGTATAGTCATCAAGGGGTGAGGGCATGATTTCGTGTATGTGTATATATTTTATTACTTTCTAATTATTTTAATCATTATTATTTTATTATTTCATTAAAACTGTAGTTTTAGTTTCTAACCCACAAGGCTTTTTCCTTCTAATTTTCCTTTCCCCAGGGGTGAGAAGAAGGGAATTTGGGAATCCAACTGCTCAGTTTTAGCCGCCAAAATTGGATGGGCTGGGACTAAACCGTGACACCTACAAAGATAAAAACAGTGCTGATTCACTTACCAATCCAGAAGCCAAATACTGCTCTGGTCATCCTGACTGCCCTTCCCCAAAGGCGACGTGTCTTCAGAAAGAAAACAACAGTACAACCTATAATTGCTTCTCTCAAGTCTGGAACACCTGCTGGTGCTCAGGGAATCAGTTCAGGCTTATAAGAGATTGCCGTGGGAGCAAAAGAAGGAAAAAAAGAATGGAATTAGGGCAGAGGAAGACAAGAAGGGTTGTCCAACTGTAAGAGACAAGAAGGGAAAGCTTTTTCCTAGGTACTGAGGCCAAAAAAAAGTGATGCTGCCAGCATTTACAAGGTCTGTGTTACTCTATTGCTCTCCTGTTTAGTTTGAAAATTGCAGTGCAATCTTTACTAACAAAAAAGAGAACATGTGCAGGTAACACAGGGTCAGAGAGGAGCTCTGAGCGCCTTGTCAAGTGGCCTGAGCACAAGACAAAAGTGCCAAAATCCCAGACTTGCTGCCGGATTGCCTGATACAATCAGCACTGGGTCAGAACGACAGCCAGGCCCTTGTTGTGTACCATAGCGATTAGTCATGCTCTGAGGGAACAAGATGACATGACAGATTTACTACTAAAACAAGTAGTTCCCAGGGCTCTCAAAACCACCCCAGCCTAGTTTTCTCAATATTTATTTCTGTTGCTTGATTGCTAGTCTCTAAAAATGGAGATTTTTCCTGAGCAGGAACCTGAGTTGGAATTAAGGACATCTCCATCCTCTGGCCACCAATTTTCATCCAAGTACAAGAACTGAGACTTCTATATTGCTGGGAAATCTTGCTGAAATCACCAAGTGGCTTAAAATTTTGTGGTGGGAAAGATTGTTCCTCTAGTCACAGGACCTTCCAGAGTCCCACTGTTGCTGTCTTTTCTGGCAGCAACACTTGGAGCCCTCTAGAAAGAAGGGAGGGATTATATCATGGTTTACAGTCTCTGGGTTTATTTTGACCACAATAAAAAGTAGTGATTGCGACATAACACAGTGGTTCCATCTCAGCAGACTGCAGCATGGGGCAGGATAATGTTTTTACCTCCCAGTAGCTGTAGGAAGAGGAAGCTGGTTTCAGTCATGTGGCGCAGAGTTCTTACTGGTGCAACTGAAAGCAGAGGCACAGCCTTGCACCCAGGCATGGTTTCCTATCTGAAACCTAGCAAGGGAAATGAAGCATTAAAAGAAGCCTCAGCATCTCTCTCTGGAAACAATTGGGGATCAAGTTTCTCCGGTGGCTGCTGAGTGGGATGCATGGATGCAAGGAGGTTTGCTGTTACCAAGCTGCTACTGGGAACTCACAGGGGGCTCTGGCTCCAAGGAGAAAGGTACTTTCCCAAAGTACAAATATTATACTAAAACTCCCAGAGAGACATTGATCATATGGGCCAAAACAGTGTCCACAAACATGCTTAGGAAAAATACTTGCACCTCTATAGCCCTCAAAGGTATAAGCTTACTGGCAGGAATAGAGTCATTAGGAAACACTGCAAAGTGAAGGATTGCTGTAGGACTCTTCCCCTAGTGCCTGGAAATGGTTAATGGGCAAAGTACGGGTGAGGTCCTTGGGTTGGCTTGGTGCAGTGCAAGCAGAGGACTTTTTGCTCCTGCAAGAGCAGAGTTAAGCCAAGGTGAGAGAAGACAGAGATACAAGTCAACGTGGTATTCCTGTTAGATGATATGCCACAAGGGATCTGGATAACCAGTGGTAACCAAAATAAAGGCTTACCATGGCCATAACAACAGCTATGCACAGCTCAGCTACATGTAGCTCCATGACCTGCTGTTCACGAGGAGCTAGAGTGAGTGAAGGAGTGTAGTAAGTCTGGTGGGGATGGCCGTGAGATGGCTCAGCAAAACCACTGAAGTTCTGGCTTCTTTTCACTTCCCCCTGCTCCTTGCCCTCCAACTCCTTTGCCTGCCATTATTTGAAAGAGAAAGGAGGACAGAAAAGGTGTAGGGAAAGAAAAGCAGGGAAAATCAGCAAAGAACTTCCAGATTTAGTTTTGTTAGTTTCATTAACTGTATAGGCTGGAAAAAGACCTTGAAGATTATAGAGTCCAATCTTTAACCCAGCACTGCCAAGTCCACCACTAAACCATGTCCCTAAGCAGCACACCTGCACATCTGCATGGTTTAGAGATTGGTGGGAATGGTTGGACTTGATGATCTGGTGGGTCTCTTCCAACCTGGTAATTCTATGATTCTGTCTTTTAAATACTGCTAGGGATGGTAACTCCACTACTTCCCTGGGCAGCGGTTCCAATGTTTGACAACCCTTTTGGAAAAGAAGTATTTTTAATGTCCAGACTTAACCTCCCCTGGCACAACCTGAGGCCATTTCCTCTTGTTATTTGAGAGAAGAGACCAGCACCCACTTCACCGTAACCTCCTTTCAGGTAGGTGTAGAGAGCGATAAGGTCTCCCCCTCATCCTCCTTTTCTTCAGGCTAAACAACCCCATATCACTTAGCCACTCCCCCTAAGACTGGTTCTCCAGATCCTTTACTAGCTCATTGCTCTTCTTTGCACATGCTCCAGCACATCAATGTCTGTGAGGAGTACACAACCAAAGACAATATTTAAGATGCAGACTCACCAGCACTGAGTACGAGAGGAATGATGGGTCATACTGTGGTGTATCATTCAAAGACCTCTCAGGACAAGGGGAAGAAAATAGGATAAAACAGTGAATCTGTGGACAGAAGGAAAAGAAGATCACAAGGCAAAATATTCCAGCTTCTTAAATCACAGTACATGCATAACATGTAGTTGTTGAAGTAGCTAGTTATCCACAAGAGCTTTTTCTCCTCCTTATATGTTTTCTTGTCTTATGAATAGCTCTCTCTCAGCTCTGGGTAGGCTGGGAGATAGGGGAAGAAAGGTGCCAGCCTGCAACTGGTGATGGAAACATAGGATCCAGAGGAAAGGCAGAAGAATCTAGTAGATAGGATGGGCCCAGCTCTTGGCCAGAACACAGCAAGGCTGAAGAGAGTGAGAGCATCTCAGACTCTCCCAAATACACGACAACAGTCAAATATTGTGACTGGTAACATGAGGACCATCCGCTGTCAGTTTATGCTCCTAAAGCTCAGAAGTGACCTCTCAGCTGCCATCTTCCTACAGTGAATTGAAGGTGATTAAGGTGCATGGTTTTATTCTAATTAGCATCTGTATTTTTGTGGCCACTTTCCTCACAAATATCAGAAGTGTTTCCTACTTCATTTGAGTGCTGCAGGCAGATTTCTCTCTACCAACTGCTCTGCATTTCTAGTTGTTTGGCTTCCTAAACCTGTGGGCAGAGGAAATGGCAAAATTGCCTGTTGAAAAAAAAAGCGGCTAAAAATATGCTTCTTTCACATCATGCAAACTCCACTGCTAGCAGAAACATCCCTGCCTTACTCTGGCAAAGATGAGGATGTAAGGCAAACAACAGCACTGATGGAGTTATCTTTGGGGTTGCCTGGCTAGTTGGCTCACTTAGACCCTTGTGAACCCACCACAGACCTTGTCCATGAAGATACCTGTTTTCTCATAATGCTGAGTCACTCAGGGTTATATGGGTGAAAGCAAATTATGAGGAATTACAGTAGGGATCTGAGAGAGTGGCTGACCTGGACTCTCTGGTCTGTTAAAGATCTATGTCAGCACTAGCTGTACAATGAATGTGGGGGAAAAAATAGATTGTGGGCCTTGAGGAAGAATCTTTTTCCTATTTCAGCTCCTGGTGCCTCCTCTTGATGCCTCAGTATCAGAAAATGGTTTCTGTATCAGAAGACAGAAATAATGAACCCTTCAGGCCACTTGTTCATGACCTTGTATTAAAAAAAAATATATTCACTATTCCATCATGTCCCACCTGAACCATAATGAGACCAAGTCCCTATAGAACCTTTAATCTTCCAACACAAGGTCTAGGAAGCACAAAGGGAAGAACCTAGTCCAAAATGAAAAGTAGTCCACAGCCTCCATCTTGTCTGTGGACAATCTTGCCAAACAAGCCTGTGGATGCTGAAAGATTCGTGGTTTCAAAGAGATGTTATAAAATATATGGAAGGGATATCAACTGCGGGATCCAAAATGCACAATCACCTCTTTCTCGGGAATTCTCTTTGGTGCTGGAGACAGGGGGGATGAAGAACTAGCAGTGTCCTGTTCTCCCTTGTGTTTCCTGGCTACTGCTGGAAACAAGGCACTGGTCCAAGACAGGCTTTTATTCCAGTCCAGCCTGGTGGCCTTATGATCATGTTTGGTGCAGTGTACTCCAGGCTCTGATTGTCATCAGCCTCATATGCACAGGCTTGGGTTTGCATCCTGTCCTCATTCAATGAGAAACACAACAAACAGTCAAAGCCCTTAGGATGTTTCCCCGTGATTTTATCAAAAATTTATCACCAAATCTCCAATGCTTCACTCCTTCCCTTTCCTGCACACTTAGCAGACCAAGACCTTATAATTAATTTACCTGGAGATCAAGACAGAGCACTGTGAAGTCGTGCACATGTGCTTGCCTAGGAGATCCCTCCTAGGATTCCCTGTGGCAGTCACCACCATCTTATCTGAAGCCAGACAGAAAAAAACTGCTTCTTTCTCACCCCAGCTCCCAGCTGTGCCCACCACGGCCCACACCCAGAGTCCCTCGTCACGAAACTTCTCATTACCTAAAACAACATGAAATTTAAGAATAGCTGAGGAAGATTCCTGCCAGATAAAATTACCGTCCCTTGCCACACCCTCAGATTTGCAGCCACAGCTCAGGATTTAGCATGATACAGGGTGGGAAAGAGGGTTTAACACTGTGGACACACAGCTGCCCTGTGCCAGGCAGTGCTTGTGCCAGAGAACAATCTCACACGCAGTTTATGAATAGAAGCACAGCAAAAAAACCCCCACTTTCCTCTATTCCTTCTTCCACCTTGAATGGAGATGAAGTGACAAAGCATCCTTAGATAATCCTTCCTGAGTGCTGTGTGTTCCCTCTTCTCAGTGTGTTTTTATTTGCAGTGGCTTTCCTTTGATTTCTGCCCAAGCGGGTGCACGTCAGACGTGAGCTTCTGTTCCAGGACCAGCTCCAGTCCCATACGTGCTGGTAAACAAATTCACTCCTGAGCTGGGGACAGATGACTCAAGTGAGAACTCAGAAATATTTAACTTCTCTCTGCCAAAGGATTTTCCAGCACTAAGTACAGAATGAACAGAGTGCTGAGTAAGAGGCAAATCATCATCAGCAACTGGGTCTCTAAAGGGGTCTAGATAGCCAAAAAAAAGTTATGTCCAGGCTGTCTAACAAGTGACAGACATAAACTCCTACCATCACACATCCTCCAGGAGAATTGCCTGTTATTACCCATAAGGATAAACTCAAGAAGCCTCTGCACTGTAGAATCAGCATGTACTGACAATATTTAAAAAGGTCTAGCCAAAGCTGACACTCATGCAGAGTTGATTGCTGCAAAGTAAACAAGAAAATTAGTTGCTTGAAAGCACCATCTGGTAAGGAAGGCACCTCTGCAAAACAAAGAGCTGTGATTCCACAGCTTCTGAATGCAATCCCCTAACTATCTACACAGCAAACAAAACACTGAAACGTGCAAGGAGTGGGAGGCACATGTTTTTTTGCAGTTCCTTTATTCAGCAAAATGTGATCAATGTGGGCTTCTCTAGCAAAAGTAAACATTCTATAAATTATAGAAAATCAGAGATTCAACAAAATAAAACAAAACAAAACAAAACATGTGGAGGCATAAAAAGATCTCTGTGCACAATTAATTTGAAGAATTTGATGATAGACTGGGGTATCAAGATCACAGTATTGCAGGATTAAAGAAGGAATGGTTTGGGTTTTATGAATGCCATGTCTATACCACATTACTTGCTAAAGGTCAGAGCTTCCCTCAAATCCTATATACCACAAGTCTGGAATGGGAAAAGAAAAAGCTTGCCAGGACATATTGAAGCCTCAAATTGAGGGTTTTGGAAGAAACATCTTGTCAGATTATATTCATTTTTCTCTTTCAAGCGTTTCTTCTACTTTTCAAGTGTCCAGTACTGAGAAAGGAAGTCCTATAACTGATTTTTGTTTGCTCAAACATTCAATCCAACACCAAAAGAAAAAAAAAAGGCTAATATTTAGAAGAAATGCCTTCAGATTGGTTTTGCCACTTGGAACATGATCCAATGCTTATGTGTATCTACTCTTCCAGTTTTTCCACACACATACTTTTGGTGATGATGCACCCTAAGTAAACCAGGCTGGATACTTCAGTACCAGCTATTCCTCTGGAATTACTCTGGTCCCACCCCAGAGCACAGTGGTTGAGCACAGCATTTTTTTAAGACNAAAGGCTAATATTTACAAAAAATGCTTTCAGATTGGTTTTGCCACTTGGAACACAATCCAACGCTTATGTGTATCTCCTCTTGTCACTGGGATTGAATGAGCTTAATTCTGAGTTTAATAGTTATACCTGGGGTGGGGGTACAGATCTGTTTTGTAACAACAGTGAGCAAAAGAGAACAAAAACTTACTCTGAAGTAACTTCATCTCCTTCCAAACAGTTTTTCCACACATATACTCGAGTTTTGGTGATGGTGCACCCTAAGCAAATCAGGCTGGATACTTCAGTACTAGCTATTCCTCTGGAATTACTCTGGTCCCACCTCAGAGCACAGTGGTTGACGTTCAGGTGCTCCCTCACACACTCACACACACACAGTTCTGCACTCTGGTTCCAGCAGAGACCAGGGAAACAAAGAACCAAGAGGAAGGGGAGGGGGCTGGGATGGAAGGGCACATGGCACACATACTCAGTGACTTCTGGTTCTGGGTAAGTAACTTCTGTTTTCTTTGAATACTTCAGTTTGAACCTCACACCCAAGCGGCAATCTGGCTTTGGTTCTATATCCTTTCGGCCCTGCTTCTACAGAAGACCTCACAGATTTACTTAACTAGAAGTCAATCTCAGAATGCTCCATGTGAAGAAGAACCTACTGACGTGCCTGTAGAGCATGGCATTTTTTTAAGATGCTCCAGTACAATGTTTGCTGAACATACAGGCAGGGCTTCAGGCAACTGACTGAAGGTCTCAGGAATGGAGTCACTTTCTTACAATGAACACCCCGCAGCTTGCTATGGTGGCACCTACTCGAGTTGCAGAAACTAGCTTCACCTTGTTACAGGATCCTTGATACAAGACCTGTTCTCTGCAGCACAGAGCACCACTAATGGCTTAGGTGGAACTGCTAAAAGACAGGTTAGCGTCAGGTTCAGATGTCCATGCAGGTTCGTGGAGATACATCTCACTGCGGGTCACAGAGAAGGAATGAGGAAAATCACTTTGGTGCTGGGCACTCTAACTAGGTGGACTTAAGTGGATGATCTTACCTCCTTCTGTCCAAGCTGAATAACTTCAGATAAAAGAAAACAAAGCTGGTAGAGAGTACTTACACATTTTCTGATATCGTGACTACTTAGTCTCAGCAAATCCATCTACTAGATACCACCTTCTGTTAGCCAGCAAGGGCTGCCAGCCAGCACTGCGAAGTGCCTCAGCCACCAGTAGAACACGAGGGATGTGCTCCAGGGCAGGGTTAAGTCTATGCTCAAAGTTGGGTATCTTTCATCTTATGATGGACACATTACATATTCCTCCCTCTGCTTTAAATGTCTTTCTTCCCCTGACGCATCTGTTTTGACAAGATGTGAGGAATCCTGCTGCCTGAACCTGCTCTTCAACTGTAGCTCGGACCAAAATGATGGTAATTGGAGCCACTGGGCAGTGAAATTTTCTCGAGTGTTCATTTCTTACCTTTTATATCTTTTCTCCCTTGAAAAGAAAAACAGCAGATCAGGAAGGGAAGAAAAAGATCTTGGGACAAAAGAGGCTGGGGCTCACATGAAAGACCCCAACCATAATGAGTGGTGGATCTCCCACAGACTCCATGAGCTGAATTGAGGGTTGAAAGATCTGTCACAGTGAACATGATGTACTGAAGGGGCTGTGCAGAGGTGCTTAGCTATTGTTGTTTGTGCTCTTGGGCACTTGCAGGTCTGCATAGACACTGGGAATGTAACTTGAGAAGTTTCAGCTGTCTCTGGAGAACACTGGGTAGAGGAAAGGAAAACAGAGCAGTTTCTTTAATTTGATCTATGGTGATGTAACCGGCCTGGTGCCCAGGACCAGCTTCTGTGTTCAAAATCCAAGTGTTCTCAGCAGTGGGGCTCCAGTGTGGCTGTTACACAAAAAGAGCAGCATATGTTTACAAGACTAAAACCTAAGTGACATTTAAAACTGAACACATTTCTTCCACGGATGCACAAACTCCCAAATTTAGCAGACAAGTCTGAACCCCCACATATGGCAGTGCAGAGCTGTAGAAGTTGTCAGCAAATGACATTCATCTTGATTTAGAAACACCTTGTTCCTACCATGTAACATAAGTGTGACTAAAAACATGCCTGTCAGCTGCAAGTATAGCATACACGTTCATTAGAGGAACTGAAAAAAGCGATGGCATGGAATCACATTTTTTTAATTGCCCCACAGATACAGTCTCATAGTTTTTGGTCCAAATTACACTTTTTTCTTATTCTATGTTTCAACAGCCAACAGCTTCCAGCAAGTGTTCCATCTTCCAAATGCAAGTGCTGCTGGACAGAATTAAGTGGTGTTATTTTGGGTTACCAGTTTGATGAAGCAGAGAGCAATGCAAAGAGCACAGCAGACCACGCGGTTTTCTGCGCTCTAGGAAAGGCATCACCCTAAGGCTCAGAGAAATGGGCACAATCTGGTATGCTGCCGTTCCAGGGCTCAGCATCTCCTACCAAAGGGTATGTAAAGTGAGAAGAAAAAAAAAAAATCCTAATTTATTAACTTTATGCAGTTATTTTGCTTTTATTACTCTCAGAGTCTTGAAGCCCACAAGGAATCCAGATAATAAAAAGGTCTTCTTTTCCCAACTGTTTCCTTTGGTGAAAGGAGTGGTTTCAAGAATGCTGTTGCCTAGCCTATCAAAGCAGCTCAAGTAGCATGTACACATGTTCCCAAACACACATTTGCAACTTATTTTATAGAGTAGTCCTGTAACTGATTTTTGTTTGCTCGAATAGTCAATCCAACACCAAAAGGAAGGGGAAAAAAAAAGCTAATATTTACAAAAAATGCCTTCAGATTGGTTTTGCTCAGCTGGCAGCAAGACAGATGAGGGTTGGGATATGGTCTTCACAATCTGACTCAGCTTTGCCTTCACAAAACTGCACTTTGTTGCTTCTGCAGCCTGGCTACTGCCCCCACTATCTCTTTCCCCAGCAGTGCAAATCATTCCCAGTGCCTCTGTGTGGAACATTGCCCCTATCTCAAAGTACCCTTGAAGGTATTTTATTTCACTGGGTTTAGTGAAGAAAGCATTTTGTGTTTGTAATTGCAACCATATATTTGCAGTTTATTCTGTGAGGTCCGTCAGGTCACACTCAGGGCTAAAAAATACTCAGTCCAAGAAGCTGCAAGAGGAAGAGCCCATGTGTGACCCTCTTGCATTTTTGTTGCATCCCACCCCTGAGGGAGTTCAGAGTTCATCCCTCCTGTTCCACCTCTGCTGAGGCCTCCTTACCTCCTCGCCCTGCTGTTCTGGTGGCCTCCTGCTCCTCCTCAAAACCACCCCTCACATTCACACCAGGCACTGAAGGATGCACCAGGTCCTCAGCAGCTCCCATGGTGCTGAATCCCCTCCAGCCTCTTCTGCTTCTCCCACACCAGGGCTAAAACCTTTGCCATGTGAATGAAACATCCACCCACTGCTTCTGGACTGTCACTTGCTCCTTAAAACCTCATGGGTCCCATTCTCATCCCTTCAGCTCCTCTCAGGGAAATCAAACTGCTTGTTTCTGTTCAGAATGTTCCCTACTGCAGCTCTAGCTCTTGGCCCTCGCAGAGCAATAAAGCTTTCCCGTAAACTCATGCACTTATAAATTCAACCTGGTTTATTCCAAATATCACATAAATTAAATACATTTCCCATGAATATTGCAAATATACATGAAATGAACGTTGCATTTTTTTAAAAAAAGTTTTGGCTTTGCTTATGCAACAAGAAGTGCCAAATGTGGTTAGAACATGAACTTCTCCTGTATTTACTAGATACAAAAAGGTGCAGATTAATAATTTATATTTATACATATGTACACACTCCATTTCATAACTAGCTTTAAAACAGTAAAAAATGGTTTCAAGTTTATCTACATTAAACATACTCATTTAAATCTGGTCAGAAGCCCCAGATAAGAGTTGATACAATCATTTCACAACTGCAAAATTAAGGCGCTACCAAAATACCAGTTCCACTAGTGTAAAATGTAATAGAAATAGAGAGCATACAGCCTTCTATTTATCAATTTAAAAGTGGACTGGAGAACGAGGAAAAAGGAGCAGTAAGAAACATGACAAGATCTACAGGTTAGAAGTACAAAGAGATCTTGATGACTATCAAATAAACATATTAAAATACAGTAGATAAAAGGCCTCAGTGGCAAACAATTAGTATGCTTCTGAAAGACAAAAAAAGGTTAAAATATATATATAATTTTGTAGCTTGAAGCTTTACAGGTGAACAACAGGTGTAGAGGTAGAGGGATTTTTTTTTTTTTGTTGGCCTCTTTATGATGTATAAAGAAGGGCCACATTCACCACAGTGAAAAGACTGATCATATATCCCAGCATCCTTGCTTGGACAGCAAGCAAGAAAAGTGTAATGAGCTAGAAAGGCAACAAATCCTGTCTATCTCCTTCCAGGAGCTCAATTCCAACACTTCCACGTGTACCTTGGCAACAAGTTACACCTAAGCATAAATTGGCCGCAACGTGGACATTTTCTCTCGAGAAAAATGAGATAGCTAGCTTTTCCCATGAGGTACTACTGGATGCTGTAGAGATTATATGGCAGAGAGAATTTGGTAATAATTAAATTGGTACTTTCCCTTAGAAAGCAAGTACCACAGGGCAGTGGTGATTTTTTTTTGTTTTATTATTTATTAAAGCTTTGCTATTTGATCAGCATTCAATGTTTCGGAAGAAAAGTCAGCTTTGGGCTGCCAATATGCTTATTCACCTCCATACACAGGCAATTCCTATGTTGTTATCATTTATCCAAAACATCAGCCACTGAAATATTCACAAACTGCTTTAAATCTCAACTAAAAAAAAACCCCTCTACAGTTCAGTTTTCTTTTCGATAACTATCATTGCATTAATTATGCAGGCCTTCATGAACACAGTAATGTCACTTGCAAAATGTGTCTTCACACATTACAGAACAGCAGTGAACAATCTCTCGTTCCATAGGGTTTCCGCTCAGAAGTACCTCAAAAGTAGATATCTTGAAAAATCACTTTTGCAAAGAAGAATATTCACATTAGTTACTGAGGCAAAGCCAAGAAGACACTAACTAGCACCTTGAAATTTTTTTTCTTAAACGCACTCCTATACGTAAAATTAAGCACATGTAAGATCAGAGACCAGCAATATACAAATACCATCGGCGTTCCTTTTGCAACTACACTAGTAATACTCGAAACTAAGCCAGACACACGAAGGAGCAAGATGAGAGAGTCTAGAAGAAATACACAGCGTGGAAAGGGATGGGAGAACAGGAAGCTGAACAGAAAGGATTGCAAGATCAAATACAGTCCATCTTCTGGTCTGAGAACTAGTTTACGAAACCACCCTTCAGTAGCTGAGCTGACAGTGGGCTGAAGACCTACTGACTTCTGACATTTCCTCCCCCATACACAGAACAACTGCTTTATACTTCAGTGTCTTCCTCTTCATCATGTTCAAAACCTGGAGGAAATGCATTCAACTTTAATTTTGAGTATTTTGTTGATGGCAGCAGAACTTGGTAGAAGGCTACTGTAGAGGTTATGACATCGTTGGTTGCAAGTTATGCACTTCACAATTCAGAGAACATACTCAGAAACTATTTAAATAGAAAAGGCGTGTTCAAGGTAGAGGCAGTTACAGTACATTCAGGGTATGTTACAGAAACCGTTTGTGGTAGACATTTGCTGAAAGGAAAAAAAAACCCCTGTATTTTTGTTTCCCAGACCACACAGGTTATGATTACAATACCCAAAGAAAACAGGTAATACATCATAGTCACTGCATTTTAATGCAGTTGTCTTCCAGAACTCATGTGCAAATTGAAAAAAAAAAAAAAAAATTTAAATACATCTTCATTGACAAATAAGGACAAAAGAACTAAAAAAGAAACCAGGCACTTTGACCATTTAGGTAAACAGCCAATTCTTCTTGCCAGACTTCTGCACGTGAACGAGTCTTTACATTGGTCTTGCTATGCTTGCAGCACATGGAGATTCAAGTCAACTTTTTCTTCCTGTTGTTAGTAGCAGTTCTACTTATACAAAACTATGCCAATTGAATTGGTAACACTGTTAGTTATTTCATTGGCAGTTGAGCAAATGTTGATCATTTGACTGACAAGCGATCAATTTAATAGCTATCCAAGTTAGATATTAACAAAACAATACATAAAAACAATCAAATAGACAAATTAAGGTCAACACCTGACTTAAGCTTGCATTGAGACTTGCCTTTATAGGTTAAGTTCGTGCCTCCTTTCACGTTGTTACTGTGGACTGATTTCCATCCCATACAGTAACTGGTACTAAACCACAATACTTTCAGTTTGAAACATGTTCAGTAGAGATCACGCCAATGGAACGGGAGGTTGTCATGACACTGCAGGCAGGAGGGAGATGGAAACCTCCTCACGTTTCATCCTCGCCGGTCCCACAGGTAGAACAGGCATTCAGAAAAAACTGCAGCGTGCTTCCCTCATACTCGGGGTAAAATCAATATTTCACAGCACAGTTTATGATACTTTAGGGAGCCAGTTTGATTTGAACTGAATAAGACCAGCTAGGATTACTTTGATTTTTGGTCTCAAATGAACCAAAGTACATCTTTCCAAACATTTTGTACATACTCAGTCCACTACAACACATAAATCACAACACAAGGGATTGCCTAAGGCTACTAAATAGTGTACTTATTCAGTAGCTATTATTCTTTCAGGTAAACATCCCCAAGATGCCTTGAGAACCACCATCTTAACTTTTTTTTCCTCAAAGACTGCTATTTGCTGAAAAGAGAGAGATGTGGGTGTATTATGGACTGCCTACTCATTAACAGAGCACTCTGTTGGTTATAGCCTTCATCCATACTTCTGCCAGGCAGCATAACTCTTCTTCTGTCCACTACCTTCAAGAAAGTCTAGGAAACACCTCTTCAATCCACTGTCCAGTTTCCTTTCCCTACCAAATGGAAATCCAAATCACATGCAGACCAATAGTGCTACTCTAGTACTTAACTCTTCTGCAAGCTAGAAACATCAACTCTATCATAGTACTCTGAAGCAATTATCCACATCTACGAGCTCTGCTCTAACTGCAGCACAGCTTTTTAGAGGCTCAGATTTAATCAGGAAAACAGGAGAGTGCAAGGTTTGGTGAATACCCAGGATAACAAACCGATGCAATTGATGGATGCTGAAAGCAGTCAGAAAGGGCTGTTCGTTTTTGAAGGAACCTTTTAAAAAAAACAAAAAACAACCCCTCCCCCCTTTGCCCTCCCCGAGAACAACCTGTCATGAGATGTTTTCAGTGCCCACTCACAACTGAAGTCCATGTTATCTGGGTCTTTTGCGAGTCACAAATATCAATACACGTCTGATGGCAATAAGACGATCTTTAAGGGAGGTCATAGCCAATATAGCCAGCTGAGCTCTGTTTTCTAGAGGCAACACTGCCAAGAGCCACCAGTACCAGGCAGGACCACTGGGGTTGCTCTGAAAAAGGACAGAAAGACATGCAATCATATATTCACCAGCACTACCCCATGAAGACCACCACCTTCTACTTCTATGTGCTACGCAAGAGACCGTAAAGCTCAAGCAGCAATTAACCGCTTAATTTTAAGTACTCTCCTTGTCTATAGGCACCTTTAAGATGGTTGTCTTCAGGTATCAGCTCATATTGACATATTGTTATCCACTGATTGTTTTTCATGCTTCATGCTAATAGACCAGAATTAGGTAAATAAGAAAAGCTTAGAATGAAAAAGTAAAAACCTGTCAGAACATAAGTCTAGTGTAAAATTTACATATGGATCTTAGGAAAGATAAGTAGGAAACATTTACCTGTGGCTCTGGCTCTTTTCCTGGCATGGACCCAAAATGATTGAGAATTTGCGCTTTCATATTGTCTTTAAGAGAAGTAAACCAGGCAACAGCTTGATCATACACTGAGTCATGAAGGCGGACAAGTTCTTCATATTCCGGTCCTTCAACCTTATTTTTAAAAGAAAGGAGACAGAACAAAACAGGTTTGATACCATGGAGCCTATATGCTTCCCCAGAAGCAAGCAAAGCACAATAATGCAGTGACTATAGCTGTTGAAATGTCCTTTTCTAAGCAAACTGTACCCAAGCCTCAGATTTCAAAACTTGTGATGCTGGAGTCTTTTTGCTCTCCCCTAGCTGTTCTGAAGTGACATTTCTTGGAGCAGGTACTGCCTCATTAATATGCATTCCTAAATGCTGGCACAACAGTAAAATCTGCTCCCTAATCCTGAGACGTCATGTTTATCATCTCAATCCCACTACCTCAAGTCCCTGTCACAAGAGGTCCTCAGAACATTGGTCTATCATCTAGCAATACAAAAAAAATCTATGGCACTTAGAGGTCACTTAAGAGATTATATAGAACTCATAAGGCCATGGCAGAAGAGCCAAGGAGGAGGAAGAAAAGGGCAGACACCTGAGCACGCAGAAAGCAGGGGAAGTGGATGCTTTCCCAATACCTGGAATGGCCATCAAAAAGCACGAAGAAAAGAGCGCTTTGGTAGAACGGGCCTGACAATTAGCCATCAGGGAAATGAAAAAAGCATAAACACAACCCACTACAAACTGCTACACACCCCACTACAAACTGCTGATCTGGCTTTTTGTTTAGGTTTTGTTGGTGTTGGGTTTGGGGGGTTTTTTGTTTGTTTGTTTCAGAGTACTTCGGGGTTTTTTCCCTGTAATTTGTACACATCAATGGTGTGATTCAATCATGCTGCTTGGATGCACATCTGAGCTAGCTGCTCTGGATGTCCTTGAAAGTCAAGAAGAAGCGGCTCTAGAGGGCAATTAATCTCATCTTAAGGTAGGTATCTAAAAGCAAATAAAACAGTCAGCTTTGTATGGACTTCTCACTATTGAATAACATAAATGTAGGACAGACATCAGCCTCTCAAGTGAGACAAGGTAAATCTCATCCTAATTATGAAGAGGTGAGTCTCTGGTACCATCTCTATACAACACCTGGACACCTGGGTTCCACCACCCTCACTGGGGATTTAAACACAGCAGAGTGCTCCCTCTAAACAGACTACCTACTCCGACCTTTTGTGGGGCATCTTCACATGATCTCCCCTTTCTGCCCTGGTGAACAACTCCATCATCCTGCACAGGTTAGAAAAGCCCTACTAAGACTTCTTCAACTATGAGAGCACTGTGAAGAGCTATGTGACTTCAGCTGACATGACATTACTACTGAACTCAACGTTAATAGGGATCAGGGTATAAGCATGCTCTAAAGATGATCCAGGAAGTCATCATTAAGCATGAGCAAAAATTCACCCTTTGGCAAAACAGCCATCACAAGCCCTTCATTTGACACAGGTTTTATAAGATGACTTATTTTAAAAAAAAACTACTCCCCTCTTTGCTTTTCTGTGCTCTTAGCCAGCTCTGATGGATGCTTGCACCGGCATGGTTAACTATATGCCTGCAAGATCTCATTTTAAGAGCGGACTCCTACATTTGTTTGAGGACCTGTTCTATAGACCTGAACTTGAAGGTCATATGAAGCCTGTCAACTCTCTGTCCAGAGAAAGAAGAGAATAGTCCGCTACCTGACAACATGGGCATGCGTTGTTAGAATGGTTTCAAGTCCGTACTAGTTTTAAAACAATACTGTGGCCTCACCTACACATCATGACAGACATTAGCACCTGAGTCTCAGAAGCTACTTTGAGATCCATGAAGAGAGTGCAGAAACAATTATAAGGGCAGAAAGGAAAAAAGGGAAGGAAGAGACAAAGTTTGTTCCATGGTTTTCAAAACAGAGCTTTAGTATTTATGAAATTGGTTTAAAAATAAGGCACGGCTAGTTTGAAATGCAATAAGGAAAGGCTATTTAAGCGAATCCAGCAATACATGGGTATGAATAACTTTGCACCATAGATCACCTTTTTATCTTCAAGATACTCGATGTTTGCTGTGTTATATCCATCTCGTTGGCCATGGCTTAAGACCCTAAAACGACGGACACCAACTGTATCAACAACTGAGCGCCCATCAGGAAAAAACTTTACGTCCCTGATCTCTAATATACAGCCATGATCTGCAAATCTGAAATGACAGAAGGGCATAAAAGTGGAAGTCATCAGCAAGTGTTTATACACATCAGGACAAATACTGGGCCTAATTCACCACTTTTTATTTGGAAGAGGATTCTGTTTTGGTGATAGCACATTTTTGCTTATTCACATAAGCCACACAACCCCCACCCTTTCCGTCAACCCTCAGTGGTCCAGGGTAGCAGCATTTTCAGAGTGTAAATATCTGGGGAGAGGAGAGGGTTGGGAAGGGATTGAAAACTGCATGAAGCATGTTTCATGCTAAGAGTTGCTAGCTGCTAGTGGCAAATTCACTAGGTTTACAAAGAAAACAAGATGGGCAAAGATACCATAAGGAAGTTCAGAAACTGAGGAAACAAATGCAGGCCTGTGAGGACTATCCCCCTGCTCCAAGGTGTAAGCAGAGGATTACATACTTTAGAAGGAAAAGGTTTCTATGCAGCAAGATTTTTCCTTCACTTGAGGTCTTTAAGTTAAAAAAAAAAAAAACAAAAAACAAAAAAAACTTTTACAAAAGCACATTCATACCTGTTACGATTAAACCTTGTACCTACTTTAAATATGTCCTGGAAATGAGCATGTTTGCTTAACATTATGAGGCTTACCTACTTTAGTACAGTAGTGAGTTCAGTAGAGAGGCCAACTGCATAACGACTCTTGACTTCTATGACTTCTAAATGTTCATCTACCAGCTCACAGCTCTGTACCTCAGTCTACTGCTAGCCAAGAAAATGCACCCTTATCTAGTCTCATCTCAAGATATCAAAGCTCTGCAGAGGCTGCTAAGTGTTTAATCAGGAAAATGCTTGTTTTACCAGGGACTATCCATCTCTTACCTAAGAGTGATGAACAAACAGTGACACTGTGGGGAAATGAGTCCCATTTCTACTTTACCAGAATCATGGTTTGAGGAGTGGGAAAAAATAGCTGATTGCTGTGAACAACCATTCTCTCCTGGCCATCAAACAAAAACTGAAGAAGTGCAAGAAGAGTACAGCTGCACGCAGCTAAATCCTGATGCTCTACAACGCTAAAATACTTGCTTGTAATTCTAATGTTAGGCATAATATTTAAGCACCTACATAACATTTTAAAATTATGGATTTTTGTGATGTTCATACCAAGTTTAGAAATTAATTTGTAAGCAATGGGATTTTTTTTGTCATTCTTTGAGAAGTTACTTTTGGACAGAGAGTGAGTTTAATCAAAGAAAGACAAGATGGCACCAAGAGATGTGCATAAAATGTATCGATGTATTAACAGTTTGTAAGCAATTCTTTCCCAGTTTTAATTTAAAGTGGAGAAATAAAACATAGCAAGGTGATGAACTGGACACGTTTTGTCATTTATGTTTTTCAAGGGAGGTATGAATTTCAACCTTGCATATCCATGTGTTAGTAGACAAGGCAAAACAAGTTTCCCCACTTTTTCTACTCCCAGTTGATTTCGCAATTTTGAATAAACAAAAGAACTTTACTTGTGTAAGAAGCTACAACAGCCTGCCAGGTGTCTACAGATGAAGGCTTCCTACACATCAGTGTTTGATTTAAGTAGAAATTACCATGCTTAAGGAGTTTAATTATTTCAGTAACTCAAAGCAGACAGGACATAAAATCTATCCATACTGGTTGCATTTTAAAATACCCTTTATGACACTACTTAATAGATCAATTATTGTGTTTTGGGGATTGAAACTCCTTGGGTCGCTGTATTAGAACTGACTAAAACCAAGCCTGGCTCCTCCACAAGCTTTCACAGGTGTAAGATGTCCTAGGGTCATTTTGCCCTCATTTTTACAAGAATTTGGTATCACCTGTAACAGACTGCAGAGCATCAGCTGCTGCTGGAGCCTGAACTCCACTAAGCACAACATTGACAAGAGTGCCAAATGGCAGGAAGCACAGCCAGAGCCAAATGGAAGCTGTAGCATCACCTGTATTCTTACTGCCATCTTACCACCCAGCCTGGAACAAAAAACAATTGAAAAAAAAAAATGCTGCCCAGGTTCTCTGTATGAGTGCCCTCCTCTCAGCTCCAGTGATTATCAGCTACAAAAATGCTGCTCCTGAGGATGCTCGTCTAACGTGTTCTTAAAAATTCCCTCATGAATCACCACCCATTCTTCAGTTCGCATCACTCTGATGCATCTTCTGAAGTCAGCAACTACCTATTACATCTCATAAGCTAGAACTTCCTTAAGACCACCTAATTTTTTCCACAAGCATCTTATTCCCTTCACCCAAAAAAAAAAAATACAATCTATAAAGGAATTAAAAACCTGAAGGTTTTCATCTAATGATTAGTATTCAGTCTCCATGTGGAGAGCTGGAAATACAGCAGTGTCAGAATTCACAAAAATGAACTAAAGGCACAATCATATTGAAAGACAATATAACCCACTCACTACAGGTAGTGTAGACATTGCAACACAGAAGTAAAGACAAACATCCAAATTAAACATTCAGCAGCAGAACAGGCTTCTCAGCCAAGGGCATACTTTGTCTCATTCACCTGATACCACTTATGCAGGAGAACTATGCAAGTTTTGGAATTATATTTTTAATGTAATTTTTGTTTTTTTAAAGCTGAGTAGAAAGAGGAGCAACCTCATCTAGACAGTCAGCTTTCACTAGAAGAAACAGGCTAGGAAGCCTTCCAACCACACAGTCAATTAAGTGCTAATTTTGGAGCCTGTAGTAGTAGCAGGATGAGTTATATTGCTATCTATCCAACAAGGGAGCAACAGAATTACATCTTTGTGGTAAAAGAATGTTTAATATACAAAACTGAAAAGCCAGCCACTCCAGTACTGGTTGATGCAGGACTGGAAAGAATGGAAGGAACCACATTGGTTTGAGACAAGTATACTGCCCTGTAGTACTCCGATAGGTCACAACCATCCCTGCAACAACAGGACATTCTCAGCTCATTTCCTTACCCTTTTAATTCATCAGCTAAGCACATGCCAAACTGCTTGGTACCAGTTTCCATGCATCTTCTTATCATTAGACGATAACGAGGCTCAAAGACATGGAGTGGGCAAGGGATGGTAGGGAAGGCCATGGTACATACAAAGATGGGAACATCTTTGTTCAAACTGCAAGATAATAGTTACAAGAAAAAAAAAAATTAGCTGTTTTATAGGTACTACTATATTCAGCATAGTTTTAATATGACACTGAGCCCCATGGTCTCTCTAGATTAATTCTTTGTAAATGTGTTTATGATCAAAGTTTGTCATTTTTACAAGATGAACACATTTCAGAACTCTTTCTGTTAGCACATTAAAGAATCTTTCCAATCTACTTTCACAGACAAAAAGTCTGGAAATAATAGCCAATTGCCCCAATGTCTGTATATTTATACTTATATACAAGTAGTAAGATTTTGGTGATAACTTTTTATAGTAATACAGTACCTAAGCACTAATCACACTTAAAGCAAAGTGGTAGAGAGCTCCCAAGCTCAGCAAAGACCTTCAATTTTGAAAGAGTCCACTAATCCTCTTTTTTTTTTTTTCAGGCCTAATTGCATGCTTTTTCTTTTTACTTGAGTTGTAATCCAAATTCCACATCACGGACAACACTGAATCCTTGAACACTTCCTGACTTGAAGATTTAACCCATTTACAATTGGGCTTCAAGCCCCAGAGAAAAACACATCATAACTTTTAAAGCTATTGCACTGTTTCAGAGGAAAAAGCAATTATCTTGAAGAATATTGTTGTGCCTTTCTACCATCCAAGCACATGCTTATTGCAGGTAAACGAGAAACATGTAAAAAAATGCAAAGCATGTTAATTTACAAATTCACTGAGTTTGTGAATTTTCATAAGCAAATTAAGCTTCTACAGTCATTTAAAATAAAAACGCATTTTTGTAATAGCTGTCACTAGTAAAAAGAGAGCCTACTTTGACAATTCCTTCATTTCTTCTTCATACACTTTCTTCCTTTCAGATAATTCATCTGGCAAGTAACGGACTATCAGTTCTTCTGTAAGGACGGTCTTCTTGTAAGTTCTGCTTGCCAGAAACTGCAAAGAAGAGTTAACTCCTCAGTCTGATAACTAGAATCAGGTAACATTTCCCTCTCAATCCATCCCCTTTCTTAAGGCCAAAGAGCACATTAGCTCAGGTCCATAACAATCTCTCCTCTTTTACAGCCTTCAGGTATCAAAAATTCCACTTTAGAATATGAGGTTCACTCCCATGTCTGTTTAACTATAGATCCCATATGCTTTTATTACAGAATCACAGAATTACCGGGTTGGAAGAGACCCACCGGATCATCGAGTCCAACCACTCCCACAAAACACTAAACCATGCCCCTCAGGATCTTATTCTTATTGGCAGAATCTGTGCCACCACAGAGAAAAGGCAGTCCCTTCTAGCTTTTGCAGAAGATACATGTATTATTTTCACCTAGAGGTACTCCCCAAAACATACTCCATATACGAGATGTCTAATGGAGCAGAGTTTTTGACCAAAGAGCTACCATTCCTCATTCAATGCAGGCAGAGACAGAGGTTGAACATGCGACAGGAACAGGGTTATGGTAGGGACTACCCAGGCATAAGCTTGACATGATACTAGAAGCCTCTATTCCTTGAAGCACCAGCAAACTCCACTTGTCTTCCAAGGAATGACAAAATAAATTCTGAAGCAAATTAGGTCTACACAGGGCTTGATACGTACTACTGTGTTGTTCTGGTCTGCAAGTTGAGCACAGAAAACGCCTGCGTAGGTAATTTCAGGACAACAGAGCTTTGTAATTTTGTTAATTAGGGTAAGGACATACTTACTTCTGACAGCTTCTCTTTGCAGAGTGGGCAATGTGGATTATGGTCAAGGCAACGCTCAAGGCATTTGAGGCAAAAGGTGTGTCCACAGGGAGTGGTAACAGGTTCATAGAACAACCTGAACATGAAAACACAGGACAAAAAAGCTAAGCTGCTAACATAAACAATACAGATTCCCAAACTGTGAAAAGGAGCCACTAGATCCAGCCACCTCTTCCCTTCCTTCCTTTGTATAAATCACAGGTGACAGTTTTATCTAAGGGTATAAAGAAGGTGTTCATTTTTAGCAGTGGTGAACAATGGAGAAAACCATGCAAAATGGAGAAAACCACATCTATAAAGATTCACCAGATGCAAGGTTCAGGAGAAAGAAACAGAGTAATGACTTAGACATTCTTTGGCATGTTTCCCTGCTAATACCATGAAAACCTTTTTCAGATGCTAGAAAGGCTTTCTGATCTTAATCAGAAGTCAATGCAGTCATACCTCATGCAGAGGGAACACTCAAAATCCGACGCATCCACCAGAGTTGCTGGTACCTCTCCTGAAGCAATGACGGTGTTTTCAGGTAAAACATCTGCATCTAAGTAGAGTTAAGATGATTACAGTAAATATTTAAGTATCATGCAATTTCAGATGCTGTTTAAGTGGGTTTTCAATAAAGAAAGTAATTTCTCTTTTTTCTTTTTTTTAAGTTTTGTTCCAAACAAACACATTTTCTCTTTAAGTTTTAGGCACTGCACCAAGAAATATTTTGGAGAGCAAAGGATGGTGTCTATGGCCAGAGAAAGCACTTTAATGCTGAATACCAGTGATTTGCTTTTCCAAAAATGGCTGTTTGTTTTGAATTTGGGTTTTTTTAAAAAGTCTAGTTTTAAAATACTATGCTATTGCTTCCCCACCACCACCACCCCCACATCAGCCAGGCCAGATGTTTTAAAGTACATTAAGTCCAGAATTTAATTTGTTTACACACAGTCAAACTATTTCATCAGTATTTATTATAGATCTCTCAGCAGGGGTAATTTTTCTTACAAGTATTAAAAAGCTTATGCTCCTCTAGACTAGGCTTGTGTGGAAATCCCATATTTCAGGCAGCTTAAAGTTTAAGGACTATTGGAGCTGCATTACCTAGTAATGATTTCACTAACTCAGCACTCTGCCAACAGGGCAACAAAGCACCTCACTTCAAACTCTGCCCCCTCTGTTTTTTAGGGGTGGTAGTTAACATGCTTAAAGGGCATGGGCTTAAAACTGCACAGCAGCAGCATTTAAACCCAAGAGCTATCAGCTGGAGCTCCTGAAGACATTTATACAAGCAGATTCTGCAACTTCTTTTACTATCTGCATCTTTGTTGCTCAGTGATGAGTTTCAACAGAGCCATGAATGCTGCCTCCATGTCCTAAAGTCTTGACAGTTTAAAAAAAAACAAAACCAAACAAACAACCAAAAAAAAGGCTCAGCTTTTTATGTTAAGTTGAAATACTAGGATGTTTTGTTAAAGGATAACTTATGCTCAGCAACTGTTTTATCTTGAGCACAGACAGGATAGGGGAGAGGGCACTACTGTTGTGTGGCCTACAAAGAAAAACAGCGTTATCTCTAACCTACATCTCACATGTTAGCATTTAGTAACAGCAAGAACCCTAACTGCGTTCATTCTGCAAATAGTAACAAGGCATTGGGATCTAGCACAGACCAGAAACTAATGGTTACTGGTAAAACGCGATCTCTGCCCTTCACTGTGAAGATACAGTCAGGTCAGGTTTCACAATCTATTTACTGAGTCTGCAGTTCACAGACAAGTACAGGGCTTTTTCCCTCCACAGCACCGTGATCCGAAACCAGTCATACACTGATCATTTGCAAAGCGGATGGGCAGACAGACAGCAGCACCTGAAGACTAAGATTTTAATGCAGAAGTCAGACTTGCCTAGAAAGCACTGGGAAAAAACGCACACTAAAATAGCAACGTTTTAAAAGCCCCCTTTAAGCAATTATTTCACTACTCAGTGCAATATATTACCTTCAGCATTTTTATCCCAGGGTACTAAAACCACTTTGGAGGTCTTTGTTAGAAGCCTGAGAAGTGTACCAATTTTAAGTACAGCTATCAAGTGACAGAAAACTGAGGGGACTTATTACCATTCAAAAGGCTTCTTTGTTTGCTTGGTAAATTTCATGTAAAGTTGCATGTGACCGTTTCTGGTGCCAGTCAAAGATTAGTTTCCAGACTTACTGCATCTTTTCCTTCATGTAGAAAGACAATGAAATTCAGCTATACCTCTGAGGCCTAGAAGATGGAAATGGCACCAGCAGCACCAAGACTAAACTAAGTGGATTACACCCTGGAAATGGTCCAGTTGATGAAAAAAAAAATTCTTCACTGTCCACTGAATAACCTGAAACTGCTCTGGAATAAGGTAAATAGGCTGTTACAGTAGAAACAGACACATCAGACAATACAATATTATTCCAGTCTCTGTAGGGTATGTCTCACTGACACCTATAAAAAAGGAGGATGAAAAAAGTAGTTTATCATTTTCAAATACGTGCAAAAGAAATTCCCTTTCTAAGCCACAACACAAACCTTTTTTAGGGATTTTACTGGGGACATCCAAGCTTTGTAAATCCCTCATATCACTGGACAGCTTTCTTTTTAAGCCAACCCCAGGTAAACTGGAGAGAATCGCTCCCAAAGACTTCTTCTTGTCTTCAAAATAGAGATCCAGGACATGGTGGGAAATAGGAGAATCTGTACTTCTGAATACATCAGATTCTTGGGATGGGGTTTTTGTTAACCTGAACACAGTATCCTAAAAAATTAAGAACAGTTATATACAGCATAAGACAATTCTGCTTTGGTTTTATTCTCTATTAGTTGTATTCATCAGCAATAGATCTATGTCCCTAGCATGAGCCTAGCAAGGGAGACGGGTCCATCTTAAAGAAGGCCACCCTCCAGCTGCATGAAATAGGAACATTTCTCTCCCTACAGGTCCCATCTCTAGAAATTATGCTCCTGAGTGCATAAAAAGCACAGGGGGGGAACCCCATGAATATAATCAACCACCACATAAAGGCAGCATATTGTTTTTAGTCTAAAGAGTTTAATTCTCTTTCTGAGGAAGTACATCCCAACAAAAGATTCAACAGCAATGGAGAAGACGGGCTTACCATGAAAGTAAGTGCAGACAAACACAATGTCACACAGATGAGACAGAACCTCATGTTACTTCTGGTATTTTTATGTTGAATGCTTGTTACTTTACCTTTGAGGAACCAGCAATAGAGCTATCTTCTGCAACCGACTGTGTGTTTATACTACTCAGAAATGCAGGTTTCAATCTTGTATGGGATGTTCGACTAGAGAAAGGCGCTGTTAGACTATCATGCACATTTTCAAAGGCTGGGAAAAACATTTCACACATTATCTAGTCAATTAGAGAGAGAAAAAAAAGAAAAAAATAATAGTAATTACAAAATATATTTAGGTTTGCATGAACACAGATATACAAACTATACAGCTTCTGGATGCCAAGAAGCTTGCGATAACCAGGACATCCTGCATTCCTCAAAGCCCACACTCCCCTCCGTAACCATAGACACATCCCAAGGCATTGTTCTGGTGTCCACCTCCCTCCTCAAAGGCCTCTGCTTCTCAGGAGTATCTGGGATAGCATCTATTGCATCCTTCTCCTGCCTCCACCCACCCCTCTCTACTCTGACCCTCATAACGCTGCCTCCAGAAGTCTTCACACCATGCTCTCCTATGAAAAACAGGTATGTGTTTTAGTTCTCCTCATCCCTCCATTCACCTCCTCTATCCTCAAGCAGATTTCACATCTAAAACCTGTGTACAGCCTATACCTTTGCTCACCAGTCTTCACCAAACACCAAATCCCAGTTTCTCTTTATAGAAAGCTGCCTGCAGGGATGGTCACAGAGAACCTGATAATGCTTGGTTGGCAGTGTGTTCCTTATGGGAAGCTACAGAAACTGCTACGGAGACTGCAGGATTTTTACAGGGCAGCACACAGATCTCCCTTCTAAACAGTCTGCCACTTCACACTTAAAAGCAGTTTTCTGATGGGCACTAAAATTATCAGCCTTGAGCCTATGAAATCCAGGTGACATACTACAAGTGTAATCTACAAACAGCAGCAGCCAGGCCTACACTGGCTGAGGCATCAAACAAATCCAAGAGGGGCCTCACATGGCATAATGCTAATAAGGTTTACTGGAGAATCAATAGAACTAAATTATCCTTTGCCCGTTTACTATCACTTTAAATAGAAAGAATTTTTCCTTAGCTGCAGGAGTAAAAGCAGTGTGATGCCAAGAAGTGGCCAATAAATACATTTCATACCTTTTGGGCTTCTTTCTTCATTGAGCTCCATTCAGGATTTAAGGCAACGCAATAGAGAAACTCCTTCAATGCTTCCTCAGTCCTTTCCAATCCAGACAGAGCTTTTGCTTTCACATAATGGCCCTGTTCACACAAAGGAAACAAAAATCTAGAGATCACTTCCGAAGTGGCAGCAAGTATCCAGAAAACAAATTTGGAAGTTCACATCACTGAGTAAGTGAAGAATAATACACTTCTTGGGTAACAAATTCTTTGATCCACACAACTGAAGTAAAGTCAGTCCCTTTTGCTGGAAGAAGATCCTCTAGGAATCGACTGCTCCTTTCTTCAGGGGTATTCAGGTATTCATCTCCCCAGGGACCAAGACTACTACACATCCCACAGGCCTCAACACCCTGGAGAACAGCTTCACATACCAGGGCAAACTTAACAGTAAAGAAGCTACATGGAAAGGGTAGTGACACAGGCAAGCTGGAGGTGGCAGCTGAGGGAGCAAAAGATTTTAGGTTCAAGACAATCAGTTCTCCTGGGTGTCGTAGCTGAACAGAGATGATTTTTCATCTATTTGACTTGCCTAGAGAACACCAACATTACAAATGTAAGACAACTTGCCAACACTTAACCTGAAACCTTTTATCCCATTCTCTCTCTCCTACACCCTAGAGTAACAAGTTTGGGGGCAGCAGGTAGTGTAGTCAGGCTGAGGACGAGTTCTACTTTACTTCTTATAAGTAGCAAAAGAGGAATGCCTCACCTCTGAATTTCTCCATGGATTATCAATCTGCAGCTCAAATATGACTACAGAAATTACTACTTTAATGATGAAAAGAAATTAAGCGTGTATTTAGACATTTTCTTCTTGCTCGTTAAATAAAAGTGTGCTCTGCAAGTCCACTTGTGATTCTCATTAGTATCTCTAAGCTCTGATAAAAGTACAGCTTCACTAGTCTAAGAGGCTGGTTAGATAAGCAAACACACTTCTATTCCTCATACTAATGCCAAACCATCTGGTATCCCATAATCTTCCTGATCAGGTACCTCCCTCACTCTTTCAATACAGCCCCTCAAACTGAGGCCTGCTAAGATCTTTACCTTTCACTGTTGGGAAGAATGGGGGTTGTATCAAAAGCCAGTGATATGCACTGTATGGGACAGGTTAATTAACATGTGTCATTTGGTGATGCAAACAAGAAATCTCTGTACACACCAGTCTCTCAAGATTAGATACATTATTCTTTTCCTGAATGCAGTAAGAAGAGACACACTGTGAGGCCTGATCCTGAGCTTCTTATCTTGATGCCTGCACAACCTTTTTAGAGAGGTCCTAATGTGCCTGACATCGCTGTCAAGGTTACTCCACTGCACTGGAGAGGTTACAAGGTTGTTTGGTCTTATCCTTTGGGGCCACAAGAGCCATTTCCTTATCCAAGCTGCAAAGGAGGAGTCAGCTGGGTTGTCTACAGACAAAATACCATGAGATCCAACACTAGAAATTAGGCTTAGAGACTCAAGGTTCCTACACTTCAAAGACTGCCACTGCCACCTTTTTTCCCTATTTTCACATGGCCCTGACAAGTAGCAGATTGAAGAGTAAGGTCCAAGCAGGACGTTGCACAGCAGGAAAGGAGAAGGACATCTGTTTCTACCTGCCACATGAAAGTACAACTGAAAACTTCTCCCTGGCTCAATGAGTCCAAGGACCTGGTTTCTTTTCAGTTGCTATGAAAATCAGCTCTTCTATTGCTTTATTGACTACAGTGGACCAAAGATGTTAACCACTAACTGAGAAAGCCATTACATTTCAGTTACCAGCACCTTCTGGTTTATATGCCTGCATCCCAGAATGACTTTAATTTTATGGTCAGCAGGTGTCCAGAATTCCTGGAAGACATGGATTCAGGACCACCACAGGTTACATGGAAGCTCTCACACACACATATAAGCACAAATGAAATGTGTCTGTGACATTGCTAGTTAGGCCACGATGACAAATTTCATTTTCAATTAGCAGTCTTCAGAGATATGACTAATGAAATCATCCGCCTACAACTGACACGCATCACATTTCCACAGATTCAAGGGAAACAGAGAAGATGTTTCAAGAAAACATCTAAATCTGCATAATTCATCTTTCTCCCTCTGCTCAAAAACCCAGCCAATGCCATCTGAGATGGATGAGAAACAACCCTAGACAGAAAGGCAAACTGGAGGCAAGGGAGAAGATTATGAACTGCCTTCAAATAAGAAAGGTTTTAATACATGACAAGATAGATAGCCTTTGGAAACAAGTATCCAACTTGTCAGAAATTAGATGCTTCAGAGAGCATCTCTCTGCTAGCCCCAAGTCCTCCCCAGGTGGAAATGGGAGAACTAGCTCCAGCACTGCCCCGTACTGAAGCAGGTGGGCAAGGGGTTCATGCAACACCTTCCTAGTCTCCACAGGGATTCCTTCCATAATTGCCAGTGCTACACTCTCTCCAGGTAGTACCTGGGGGCTTCATGTTATCAAACCTGTGCTGCAGTTTTGCTTCTGATGGGTGAGGGACTGACTGGAAGTATAATCCTAGTGGGGGATGAGCTGTCAGACACCCAGTCTAGGCCTCAGGTACCTCGTGGTAACAATAGGCACCACATGCTTCTTCCATTTCTCCCTCTCATAACATCATTTCTGATGCTTGCTTCAGACTGCTCACTAACCAGTGTTCCTTGTAGTACCTCCTCTTGTTATGAAAAGAAATCCCAACCCCCCCTCTATGAATGACAGTGACACAGGGAGGAATCACAGATATGAACTCTCAGTATTAAAGGGGGAGCGGGAGGGAAATCCTGAAATACAGTCTGAGGTGCTCCTCAAAGATTTATCAGCCAGCAGGCCATCAAAACCACCCACTGTCTGAGACGCACTGTACCAGAGAACTACAGGGTGATCCCAAGGCTGACGGAGCCTTATGGACCAGATTCTGCTGCCAAGCTGCAGCACTAACCCCCACACATTGACAGGCACCAGCACAACAAAATCATATCACTGGTTGTCCACCACTGAAATTTCACTGGCTGGAGACAGGTTAAGGACGTTCAAGGCTTGTCCTTTGAAGAACTTAGCTTTTTGATAAGACATTCACAGTCCTGATAATGCCACAGTATTCTTCCAACAATGTCCTCAACAGCACTGTTCCCCACCAGAGAGAAACCCCAAAAACATGCACTTTTTATTCAGTCTTTACAACACACAAGCACCATACCACAGGCCAGTGCGGTTTGTTTCGACACAGGACGTCCGCGTCATGAAGAGCTTGCTGGTAGTTTTTCATTGACATACAAAGTTCTGCTCGCTGTGCTATTAGTGAACACTTGCAAGAGGCTGGAAAACAAAAAAAGGTTACAAGGAACTCCATTAAAAGAAGCATTAGTACATGTTAAATACAGTAATCTAATTTCCAGCCAGAGTAACCCAAAAAGCACTACCGCACAACAGTTACATTTACACTCTCCTGTAACAGAAAAAATGCAATTCCCTCTTTCCTTCCCAAAATATATTCCTCTTGGACTGGAAGCAACCCCTGCATTTTATCTAGCAGGACAGAGTTCATATTCACATATAAGATGCCACCTGCTCTTTCCCTCACCTTGCTTATAGGACACCTAAGAAGCTAAAAGAAAAGTGTTCCTTATTTCTCTTCCCAGCGTGGCTTTGCTTGAGAGGCATTACTAACACAGGACTTCAGCTAAAACATTCCTGTAGGCCACTCATTAATAAAAATGCATGCAGCCACATTTCATATCCACTTGCCACCCATGCACTTTGCCCTCCTCGGGGCAGGCAAAGCTCTCATGATCACACACATTGCCTCAGTATCCACACACGCATCAACCATTCAGTTTGCATTGACTATCACCTTCTCAAAAATTATTACTCTGTCCTTCCCTAAGGTCTCTATAACACAATTTAAGACTGAAATCTGGATCCAACATAAAATTTCATAGAACCACATAAGAACTTTTGGCTGATACACATTCAGCTTGTCCACCAGGACCTCCAGGTGATTTCGGCAGTGCTGCTATCTAGCACAGCCCATTCTGTTGCATGATCTTATTGTGTCCCAGGCACACTTGCCTTTTCTGAAGTAGGAAAGACTGATCAGCCCATGACCTGTGCTGTGGTCTGAATGGCAGCCCTGCCCTCCAGCACACCAACTACTTCTTCCTCACCCAGGTCAGTGGCACGAACTAACTGGCTGACAGTGCGCTATGCTCACTCATGGAGGCTGTTAATAAGGTGACGAACTATGTCAGCCCCATTACCAACACCTGAGCAATGCCACTGGTAGGTCTTCACCCAGCAGCCCTCAAGCCATAAACCACTCCCCTGCCCAGATGGTCCAGACAGTTCTCCACCCATCCCACCTCCATTTCCTCAGTGTGGCTGGGAAGGTGTCATGGTAGGCTGCTTCAGAAGCCTTGCCAAGAAATACTACGCCCCAGGCAACAGTCTTCCCTTTGTCCACTGAAGCAGATATCTAGCCTTTGGAGATGAAATGTAAGTGCCATTTGCTTTTGGTCACTCTTGTTCTCTGCGTTTCAGGAAAGGTCTCTGGAGGCATGGAAGCTGGGTGCCAGATGGCGGCAGCTAAATGCATGAAGTCTTATTTGAACATGAGTTGGTTAAAACTGTCCTAACTGGGATGGAAACTAAAACTTTGCAAGCTGTGCCAAGAGACAGTCCTGCCCCATTTCTACAACTTGTCAAGTTCATCTCCAAGCTAGAGCTCTCAAAACTTTTCCCACTACATCCCTACGCACCACTCTTGTCTCCATATCTCTCCTGCTCTCTCCAGGCTGCTCTGGCTTCACTGCATGTCACTTCAGCACATCCTAAAAACATTCTCACTAAAAGCACATTGACCACATAAAGCCTAGGCACACACCCAGGTGTGCATGGACACACAGAATAAGCTTATAACTGCTGCAGATATCACTCTTTAAGTTCAAGCACCTACCAGGAGAGATGGCCCAAGACTACACTTCCCCTCCCACTTCCTCCCCTCCCTTGACCTGATGCTAGCCTTCATGCAACAAACCATGTTTGCGTGCAGGCACAGAGAACCAGAGCAAGGAATCAATTGACTGAAAGCTAATCCAATAAAAATAAGTAAATAAAAAGGTTTAAGAGGATCAGTTTCCCTTCAACTGGTTCACCGTACAGCCACACAAACACAAGTGCCAGGACAAGAGATGAAAAAGAAAGCAGTAGCAAGGACTGTTGCCTTTTTTGGCTGTAATGTGGGTTGACACCAGATACACTAATTGCAAAATGACATACTAAGGTTGACACTGCCACTGTAGTCCCAGACAGGGTCAGCTGGAGACTACACTTAAGATAAGAAGCTCTACAAAAGCTAGTTCACACTGCAGGGGGGTTTTTAATTTGGTTTTGTTTGCTTGTTGGTTGGTTTGCTTTTTTTAAGTATTACACAAGCAGCCTGCTGTAGTGATCCACACTTTTAGCTGATAATCCTCAGAAAGACTGCAATTTAAATGAAATTGAAAACAACTAACCTAAGATCTTCAGAAGCAAACTTTTTTTTAACTTTTAGTAGATACTCAAATATAAAATTATTTAAGTTAACTACCATTTAAACAGTCTATCTGCTGCTTGTATATGCATACTCAATATTTCCATCACTGTATTTCCCACGGGGTATTTGTGCAGAGCACGCTGAGGGGGGTAGGTGTTGTCAGCAGCAGTAGGTCCCTCAGCAGCCAGGCAGAGAGCTGAGTTGGGTTATTTTTTGATACCACGAGGGAGAGAAAGTAGTGTAAGATTAGGGAACAGGCAAGCCAGCATCCTGCCTCTGGTCACTGCAGCACATTTCAGACACACTGACTCTTCCTAGGGCTCTTCAGTACTCAGCCCAACACAGTTCCTATATTCAGTAGATTCAGTGAAAGGACAGCTTCATTAGCCCAGTTTTGGAATCTTGTCTCCACTGCAAAAGTTTTAAAGATAAAAAGCCAGAACAGTGTGGCAAAGGCTGTGCGTTCACCCAAAGCAGTCCCAAGGCTCTAAAACATGAAGGGAAAACAACAAGCTATTAAAAACAACCCCAGAGAAAAAGCTACATGTGTTCAGGG
Source organism: Piaya cayana (assembly GCA_013389865.1). Taxonomy (NCBI): domain Eukaryota; kingdom Metazoa; phylum Chordata; class Aves; order Cuculiformes; family Coccyzidae; genus Piaya; species Piaya cayana. The sequence continues at coordinate 120,633 of WAAB01009644.1, read as the reverse complement.
CTTGTACCTCTTATTCACTTAGTCTAAAACAGAAAACGTAAGGTGTGGCTCATGTTAATAAGTAACTGGTGAGGAATGCATAGTTAAGCAGAGAAAGAGAAAGGGGGTAAAAAAAAAAAAAGACGCAAAAACCCAATAGCTTTGCTAAAGAGAGCAGTATTTATAAGACTACAGTATAACAGGTTTTCTACAGGTTTTCTATAGAGATATGAAGTGGCTAGACAAGATGCCATTGCTGGAGTGGCACCCAGCCTCACCCCACTCAGAGACATGGGCAGCACAGCCCAAAAGCTCACGAGCCTCATGCCCAATCTGCACATCCCCTTGTATCCTCAGCTTCCTACTGCCAGCAATGATTCCCTGGGAGGGTCCACAGCTGGTACCTGGTCAAGGCTAGATAGACCAAAACATCATATTTTGTCAGTGGAATTGAAGCATCAGCTGGCAGACTCCAACTTACAGAGTATGTGTGGAAGTGGGGGGAAAAAAGTAAATATTCAGCCACAGCCTAAATAACCATAGGGTTTCTATAAGCACCATGATATTGAGTTGTTTTCACACCACCATATGTACTGTGGTGAAAAAAAATTAGTCACAGAAGGTGGATAGAGAAGGCTTGAGGACTTAAGAGTTTGGGAACTGTTAGAAGCCAGAATGCTATAATAACTGTCAAATTTATTAAGGCAGGGAAAAAAGCCACAATAGTCAATAGTTTGTTTTAAAATAAATGCACCCATTCTTTCTTCTGGAGGTTAAAAACCAGACTTTTATTAAATGACTTATTATTTCAGACCAAATTTAAAAAGAAAAGCGTAGATAATTTTACTGTTTCCAAACTACCAGCAGATGGCATTTCCTGAATCAAATTCTTCTGGGAGCCTGCAGCTGCACAGCAAAATTTATGTCCTTGTCAGCATCATGGATCCACTGCTGAGGCTCCCAGGACCTGCAGCTCTAGGCAGCCAGGACAGAGACTTCCTCAGAGCTGTGGGTCCCTCCTTCCTCCATCCCAGCTGGAATCCCACGGCACCAGACAAACCCCAGCTGGGGCAGCACTCAGCTTGGTGACTCTCCACATCATGGACCCTCCCTGTGGCTGCCAAGTATTGCCTACCCCAAGCACGGCTGTCAGCCTGGATTTTTCAAAAATTAACCTGCTGCTCACATCACCTTTGCACTCATTTGCAGTCTTTGTTAGACTGCACTTTTACTTATCCAGAAACTAACACTCAAAATCACTTTGCCAGACTCATCAAAGCATTCACATCTTAAAAAAAATCCCTACGCTTCTTGAGATAAAGAGGCTAACAGGAGAACAGGATTCCCCAAAGTCGTCTTGTGCCAAGAAGGCAACAACAAAAAGCAATGAGAGATTTCTCCAAACTAACCATACATGACTACAGTTTTACTGCAATAAACTACTGCTGAGATTTCTTCCAGGAACTCGGCACAGAAAGAACCAGCTTAAAGTTGCTAGAACTCCCAAATCCTCCTTATCTGACATTTCGTCCTACAACAGCACATTTTATTTAAATCTGTTTCAATCCTAAGCATGCTTCCTAAATGCATGAGCAGAAATGAAGCAATGTCATTACAGAAACACTTCTCAGTCTTGCTGGCAAGAGACAGCCTGCGTGGAAAATTTTCCCACATTTTAAAGAAACTTCTGCCCCTGGAGAGAAGAAATTTGGCTTGCTTTGTTATGTTATGCATTCAGTTGGAACAATTCAGTATTGAAAGCCTTTTCATAAGCTTGAAAAATACGAGACATTTATTTTCATTTCAGGAAGATATCAGCAGGATTTAGTAGTTAACTGAATAATAAGCATGGTTTTCTCCCACAGACTTCATGCAAGCATGACAAGTCCACGCACAAGAATAGACGCACAGACTGTTTAGAGGGTAGGTGGGCATACAGAAGAAGGAGCATACTTGATAAAATAATTAACAGAAGCAATAAAGACATTCAGGACATTCAATGAAAACCAGGGTCAGCTTTCGAAAATTAATTAACAGGGAAAATGAATACAATGGCATGCTTGTAATCAGCAAGCCCACATTTTCTCACTTATTGGTACACCTTTACTGGATTTTTTTAAAACACAGATATTTTCTGAATATTGATGCTTTTCTTCCCTGCATTTGCATCACTAGCAGTTTTCAGGAGGTGAAGTAACTTTAGACCCCAGAGTAAGTGTGAGAGGTTTTAGCATACAGAGGATGCAAGGAAAGATGTCTCTTCCTCTGCAAGCCCACTCCAGCAACCAAGCATCCTTCCACTGCAACTTATGAAGCAGGCACTTGCAAACAGTATTCTGCAGGCAAATGTAACACCTATTTCCACTGGCTGACCTATGCCAGCAGAGCTGGTCCATGCCTGATTGGTATTTCATCTCTACACACAAAGAATATCAAGACGAAAAAGCAAAGGAGACCTACTGAAACCAGGGTGCACAAATTGCAGCTGTCACTTCACTAGTAAAATTGAAACAGCAATGCTCTCTCCCCTATTGCCTTCACACCCAAAGATACAAGACATCCACCCATTTGCTTACCTAGGTGCACTCTGGTCTAGGGGATAGGGATATACCAAGAAACTTCCTTGTATTATCTCTTTGACTGAAAGAATAGAGACTGGTGACAGATAAACTGGATTATTCTTAAGACCATGCTATTTTAAGACTGAATTAACCTCTCTCTGGACCTCTCTATTTTGCTGTTCAAAAGCTCAGATTTTCCTGTGTTCTGGACAAAACACTGTAAATTCCCAGCAGTTTTATTTCAGGCTCAGTAAGCCCTATGCTAGGAATCTCCATATGTTAAAGATGGACTGTCACAACCACTAAGGCACAGCTCATCAATACTTCCATCATTACTCAGGAGAAACACCACAAGGGAAGTTATAGGCTACCTGGAAGAAAAGCTGCTACGAAGAAGGTGCAGCTAACTGCTTCCTTGCTTTCATGTTGGCAGTTGGACTTGATGATCTTAAGAGGTCTTTTCCAACCTTAACGATTCTTTGTTGTACTTCTAGAAGAAGCATGCCAGACAGATCACGCTCACCTAGGGCTTAGTTTGCATTTTCACTACTGCAAAGTCAATTATAACCTTTCTTTACAAACCCATCAAGAGTCGAATTGCATGTCAATTTAAGCCTGTCCCAGCATAGAGCTAAGTGTAATACATTACATCATTGCTCCCACCTATCCAAATCTTAATCTTTCAACACTTTGCTAGATGCACGCTACTCTTTCCAGATAAAACAGCATGAATCAACACCTCCTCCCTATATTTTCAGTTCCCACTCTACCCTTTGGACATTTGGACGCTTCAAGTTATGTACCTCAAGCCTCTCTGTGGTTGCTTGATACTAGTATAATAAAACCATTAAGTACACAAATGTGACTAATTTTTAATGCTTTCTAGGTCTCCCACCATTAATTCCTAGATTCGTGTAAGATTTCCTACCAAAACCTCAGTCAGAACTGAAATGTCTTCTCAAACAGGAGGTACAGAGACTGTCCAAAGCAAAATGCCTACAGAATGAAGCATGAAGACTAAACAAGCAAGCTCTGAAACTAAATCAAGACACTCTAAGAGGTCAACCCTCTGCCTGATCAGCAAAGCACCCAAAGAAATTCCCAGCATCTCCTCTCCAGAAACATGGAGCTCTGCAAGGTACATGTGAACCTGTGACTGCAAGAAAAATCCAGAGACACGTTGTGCTTCGCAGCCACGCAGGACCAGACAAGTAGGTCTGCCACTATCACAGCTAACAAGATCAATTTGCAGCCAGATATTTTATCATAACATAACTTCACTGGCAATAACTTAATTGCCCTCTTTGTCACGATGAGTACATAAGCTGCATTTCTAGTAGTTACTCTTCTCTATAACCTTTATTTCCAGTTAAAGTTTATTTCAGCCCAGAATTTCTGACTCTCTGCAAGCTGCAAAAAAGACCTTATTGCTTCTCAGTTATTATATCACTGCTTCTGTCCTCAAATAGAGGCAATGGCAATCACTTAATATATTTGTAAGAGATAAAAGGAGTGATGCAGTATTCTACCAATTTTAAGATTAGGATGCGCAAGCGAGTTCTATAAATGTCTTCTAAAAGTAAAAGACATCCTGTCATACTTTCACACAGCAAAAGAAAAAAGAGAATATGCTGTTTGAAGTCACTTCAAAAATTCTCCAGACTTTCTGATATGTAGGTATAATTCGTTCTCCAGGATTGCTGAAGTAGTTCAGTTATTTATAGGAAATTACATCTGGGTTACGTACACGGAGGGGGGCGAATGATCACCTGAAGTGGTACATAACATTGCTCATGTAATTTACAGTTAACTACTTTAAAAAACAAAAACCAAAAACCAACGCACCCAAGAACTGTCTACTGTATTACAGCATGATACCTCCACCCCTTCATGCCCATGATTGACAAGCCTCCTGTGCATCACGTCCAATCCTGCAGCTCTGCAAAGTCCCTGCTTTTAGCAGACCCTCTGCTAGCAGGCAAAACTCCCAGAGATTTGACTGCAGGGTATGAGCTTTCAATCACAAACCCTTTACAAATCAGGAATAATACAAGCTCTTGCTCCTGACACATTTCCAGTAGTATTTTATATGAAGTATTCACTCCTTTTTTTCCAAGCAGTACCTCAGTAAAAGCGGGGAGGAGGGGGACAAAGGACAGTAGTCCACAAAATATTTTAAACTTAAAATTAACACTGACCACTGCAAGAATCTCTAGGTAACCTTCACTCCTACTTTTACACATCTTTCTGCCCTGTAAACAGAACAAACAGGTTTTGGAGACACGGTTTAAGCAGATTCCAAGAAGCGCTTTTACGCAGGGACGGGAAAGTTACTTTTTTAGCACAAATCCTCTAAGCAGCAAGCATCTACTATTTTTTTATAGCATGTTATTTCAGAAAGACAGCCTCTCATTCTTCACTTAGAAGTAACACATTCTTTTAGGAGCTACAAAATTAAATATTCTTCTGATAAATTATTAAAATGACTGAACCATTTGCTGTTTCAGGAGTCATGACAGCTGTGTACCATGGTGCATTATTATTTTATTCTTCTTTTAAATAGCTGGTACAATGCCAAAGACTGATTTTTTTACTACTTGAAACCAGAAAGCATTCCCAAGACCCTGTGAGGAAGGAAGATTAGGTCAACCTCTTTTTTACCGCACCAGAAGACAACAGCCAAACCTTATCTTCTAATAGCAGTCTTCTAGAAGTACTCTGCAGAAGAGACTGTTAAAGTATACTTAATACACATAATTCACATACAGGTGTATGTGGACATGCTCTAGTGATTTTCTTTGAAGAATGCGACTTCAGTGCAAGGGCCTCACAAAGCAGCTCAAGTCCTTAGAAAACAGTGGCGAAAATAACAGAAGGCATACTAGGGCATTAGACAGATTTTTTTATAAAAATCTAAGCACATCTTTCTAAAGGGAGTTCAGCAGCTTCCCTTTGCAGACAGGGACTCTTCTCTGCTTTTGACCTTGACCCATGACTAACACAGAAGCCCTCCAACCATCAGGTCTGCAGTAAGGTGTCATCAAGAGGACGTCCTACCACCTTCACCAAGAAATTCGGATCACCATTTTCCCCCCTTATCTGAAACAACCCAGAAGCAGGTTTGGAAGGAAAATGCCCCAACAAACACTTTTGAGGTCACAGCAAAACACCTGCCCATCTCTTACTCATGTCTGTAAGCACCCAGCACCAACTCCCCAAGAACACTTGGTTGGAAGTTTACCTAATGCCATGCTCTCCAATAAGCAGTGCAACCCCATAATCAGATTTAACAGCCTAAGAGCCCACATGGAAGATCAAGAAATGCAGCAAGATACACTTGTTTTCCAGGTACAATATTGCAAGGATTATTTTATCTATTTGAGAGTTACCAAAGCACAAGGGAGGAAAGGAAGGGAAGGAAAAGCCAAAGATAATCAACCACCCACCTACCCTAGTCAGTACACCAAGGCTAGCATAACTGAATTTGTTTCCAAAGACAGCAATGCGAACAACTGTATGTAGAGCCCAGAGGACACAGGACAAGACAAGAAGGAAGGCCACAACCCTTTGCAGACACTCAATATTGAGGTCAAACCACACCTCTTGCAAAACAAACAAAGCGGCGGCCACAAGCTCAGAAGCACCGAGGCAGCTCCAAGGCCCTCACTACGCAAACTCAATGCTTAGCCCAGGAGGGCAATGGGGGTATGGCAATCCAAGGCAGACGAACCCTCAGCACACTACATAAAACAGTTCAGTGAGCCAGGCTGGGGAGCAGGAACCAGCACTGACACCAAATCACAAGGCTCCATCTGCTTGACAACAGGCATATTTTGGCCCGAGACTTCCTCCTTGGAGTCTTGATGCCTTCATTCCCTGCCCTGTCTCCTTAATTCAGCTCTTATAAAAGAAGAATTTGGAAGGTGCCACATAAATTCCCATTAATTATTCCACCACAAAATAAATTAGTGCTGAGTGGCCACATTAAACTTTCTTTTTAATCAGGCCAATTTATGATGAATCTCTGCTGGGATGAGAGAGAGGAAAAAAAAATCTCACTCCCCCCAAGGTCTCACCAAGAGTTCCTCCTCTTTCCACCAAAGCTCAAGAAAGCTCCTATGCTTGATTTCTAGCAAGACTCCAAACACCACCTTGTGGGCTGGGGGTCAGTACATTGCTCTCTACACCAAGAGATGCAAGACAGAGCATCTCCAGCACCAAGGTAGCAGCATCTCCCTCACTTACCCTGAAGTGCACTACCTCCGACAGTACATTGGGCTTGATATAAAACCAACCCTTCTCTTTGGCCTTTCTGAAGCTGTTCCTTACCTACTAGAAACAGAGATCCACACAGAGGACTTGCAAGAAGAGTCCTCATTTGTACTTATATCTGCCCTTAACTACACGGTGCTTTAAAAAACTCTGACACAGCTGAGCTTTATTCCCCTACAAACTTTTTCTGAACCACTCGGGAGGAAAAAAACATGAAAAAGCTGGGCAATTAGAGCAGCTATGTGCATCAGCTTACCCCCTACTCCCAGGAGAAACCTACTTCTGCACAGAAAGAGCTCATCACACCAGAAGTAAATACAACCACTTTGAGGAATCTCTGCGGCTTTTACTGCTCTCCAGAAACAGTCACCTCTCAGTCTCAGCAGAGTCCAAAGGGACACATTTCAGCTGTGGGTAATTACACGCTGGAGCCAATGTGCCCCAGGCAGAAACAAGGTATCCCGGCACACCAGTGTCCAGATATAGTATGCGCCACTGCATTAGGAGCCAGACACAACTGCACAGCACGCAGCAGGCAAGCTAGCACCTACTTCATCACACCACAGGAGCCAAGGCACTGCCATCCATCTCCACCTAAAGTAGTTCATTTGGGATTAGAGTCAGGGGCATGCAGCTAGAGATGGCAATTCCCAGCAGAGACACAACTCTGTGTGCAGGCTTGAGAGAACACCTAAGACCTGCAACTGCCAACACAGCTTAGGAGCAAGCCCTGTTATTAAAACAACAATAGCAGCAAGTGCTGCTGAGTTTTACCTCCGAGTGGGCATCCTCAGGCTTACTTACAGGAAAGGTGGGTGATGCTAAGAGGCTGTCTCCGTATGAAGAAAGGCACAGAGAAATACCAGCCGGAGGCATGAGCCATGGCCACCCAAGCCCTCTTACACTCTTGCATATCTTTGCTTATGATCACACCCTCACCCCAAGGAGGGCTGTCTCCCTCCTCTACAGGCGTAAAGCACCTGATTTTAAAACCAGCAGACCAGCACAAAGTGTACAATATACTACTGCTTGGCCTGCATAAGACACCATTTTTTTGATAAATACTGTTTCCCAAGAGTGGACTTTGTTGTCCTGCTCTCACCTCTGCCATGATCCAGTCTTTGGTCATTTGAACTTACATGTGGTACTATGGAAAAGCCCTATTCATTATCTTCCCTATGAAGCTACCTGTGTAACTGGGAATTGCTTTCTAGAATGAAAAAAACTAAACCAAAACACACTCCCAAAAGCACATCCACAAGAACATTCACATTAATTTGTCACTGAAATCTAGCTTCCTTTAGTTTCAGGCACACAGCTTTAAGGGCCTTTCAGTCTGAATATGCAGAAAGAACTGCACTCCTCCCAGTCACAGTCCCCTCCAGAGAGCATCTCCATCAGAGTAGCAGGTGAGAGAAAAGAAAGAGTAGAAAGTACTGACTGCACAAAAAAACCAAACCAACACAACACACCACAAACCAAGCCTGCACATATTTATAATTATTCCAGTTCAATCGACCTAAGAGTTCACATCATCACAAGACCAGTCAGAAGAGAAGGAAAGCCCACCTCTGATAGCCCAGCTCTCTGAATTCCATCTGTGTGGAGAACAGCCCTGAAAGCAAGATTTGGACAATAGTTGATATTATGATGGCTGAACAGCATCAAGCTTGGTGCAAAGAGCAACCCAGCTGGAAACAAATACTTCCTTTCAAGCAGTCTGACATGTGCTTGCTTTGAAGCTGTTGTAATTAGATACCTTGCAGTAAAATGAGAGATCTGTTCCAATATCTATGGTAGAAAAAAAGCCAGTGACTTTGTTTAAAACAGCAGAGATTACCAAGCTGTGGGCATCTCAAGAGGAATGGAATGATCAAACAGTAAAGCTGATTTTCTTAAAAAGAACAACAAAAACCCCACACAACCACACCTGAATCCACAGCAGACTATCAGAGCCACCATGAGAGAAGCAGTGGCATTGTAGATCCGTGCAGCTGAGGACAAAAGATTTATATGTATTTGCTAAGAGTAAGCTTTTGCAAGACTAACTAGTTCAACTGGAAAAAGTTAACAACTTGAAGGCACACAAACCTCTTCTGAGACCTGAAACTAGGAGGAGATATTCCAAGACTGTACTGGAAATAATTGCACTGGCTACATGACACGAGCCTTTTACAGTTAAGACTTGAAGCACCCAGAGAACCAAAATGCAAATCAAAAGACAGAAGGTCACAACCACAACAAGGGAAGTGATCAGTAACTGGAAAACTTGCTTAAACCTTTGAAATTTGCTTAAAGCTTTGACCACACAAAGCTAGCTGTTGCAGATGGAGCAAGAAAGCACTCCACAAGAAACACTAGTAAAAAAGAAATCCTGCTGAACCATGCATCCTGCCAAGAAGTCTGGAGTTTTACCCAACCTTATACAGTAATTGTATAATCAATGTGTTCATGTGCCTTCATCTCTAAGAAATTTTAAAGATTCACATACCCTTGACTTGGTTTTAATATCCAGACATCCAGAAGTCAAAAAAAAGCAGTGAACTTCTTGCACATTAGAAGTCTTGAATACCTGACAGTGGCTCAACAACCATTTCAAATTACCCACAAGCTAACACTTAAGAGACCCCAAACAGTTATAACAGCCGTGGTTTTCTCCCTTTTCTCCTATTTACTGTGATACTTGGCTGGAAAGCAAGAAACCAACTCCAGCCAGCCAAAAGGCAGTACCTGATGAACATGGGGCAAGAATTTCAGAAGACGAGGCTCAGACCACAGTCTGACTTGTGAGAAATAGCATCAGCATGAAGGAAGAGATTATTTGTTATAAATTATTAACCTATTATACATTTGAATATTATGTGGAGTTTTTATGATTTTAGAACTAAAATATAGGATTTATTGAATAATAACTTTTAGCTAGCCTTTGCCTGGATACTTATGCTTACATTAGGAATTTTAACAAGGCTGCAGTTAAAAAGAATGGGAAAGAATGGGATTGTATCTAATTACGGCAGATAACAAGGACTAGTGCAATGATAAGAGAAAGAAGAACAAGCTAGGACCAGATGCAACCTTGAAGAGGTGCCCAAGGAGTCTAAGAGCATGCGCAAGTAGAGTTGAAAAGTTCAGCTGTGAGGAAGATCTACAGCCTTCATCCAAATACCCCTGAAGAAGATACCCAGAGGGCAGAGCATGTGTGCCAAGGGGAAGAAACTTATGTAAATAAAATTCCAGGAACCAATTATAATAGACACACCTGTCCCAGGAAAAGTGGTGAATATATATGCTTTGACTGTATATAGCCTTTGTGAATGGTACTGGAAGTTGCATGCGCATTAGGTGGAACTGCATGCCCAATGTCACATTAAAGGATACCTTACTTAATGCCAATTTGATCATTGATTATTGAGTCTGGCTTTTTATGGCATCAAGCACACTTTAAAAAAAAAGTGAAGGGTTGGGGAGTAGGCTGCCCTTCAGCAACAGGAACCTGGATCTGCTACTGTGATTTTATAACATGTCAGCCTATAGTTTTCGAAGTTCAAAATCTAGAAAGACATCTGCTATTATTTTTAATTAGAAGAGTGAGAAGTTTCTGAACATATTCCCAGTGTGCTTGGGAAATCACAGTAGAGGGAAATAAGGACACTGCAATAGGCTTATCTCAAGACACTGACACACCACAGCCACAGCTGGGGAGATCTGTCCTCCAAGAGCACTAGCAGCTCACTATGGTCTTTGCTCTCCTTTCATCGCTGTGAAGACACAGTAAGAAGCACCCATGACAGCAAGAAACAGTTCTCTATAAAAACAAAAAAGTCACATTAAGCCCCCACTTAATCGACAAGATATTATTTTGTCCAGCAGCGGGCCCTTGAACCCAAAACTTTAAGAGGCTCCACTACTGAAAAGTCACTGCATCCCTCAGTGACTTACACCAAGCCTCTCTCCTCCCTCTGCTTTACCTTCCTTTCTTGAGCTCTCCATCCTGCCCTACTTTAATCGAGATTACTTCAGCTAAACCATATAAGTTTTATGGGGAGCCTCAGCTAGGACTGAAAACTTATCACATCTAACTGGAAAAGTGGAATAAATAACAGAACTAGCAGTTTCCACAGCCAGCATCAGCTGCAAGTCAACAGCAGGCTACACTATCCCAAACTCTTGTATGCCAAATGCCCATCGTGCAACTACAGCAAAAAATGAGAGCAAGTCTGGGACTGGCACAATGGTGTGTTTCCCTCCACAGTAGCCAGCAAATCAATATAAAGGTAAAAATTTACAGTAATTTGTGCCTAGATGTAAAAACCAAGAACGTGCCTAACATAGGGAAGGAGCTCCCCCACCACACAGGGCAGTTTTCTCCGTATTTGTCTTCCAAAGACGTTTTCATCTCTGTTAATACGACTGAGGTTTTCTTCCTGCTTCCTCCCCAATTAGACTGGACATCGATCATAGTCAGACTCGAGGACTGAGATCTCAGCTCTTCCTAGCCCCATGCCAAGTGTTTCCAGATCCTGCACCGCCCCCACAGAACAAACCAGAGGGGAGCACACGCACGTACACAAGCATTACTATCAGACTACAACCAAGCGAGCAAGGAGCCACCTACTACTCGGCGCAGAGCCTGAAAACAACCCAGTTTGTTAAAACTAAGGCTGCCAGAGGAGGGAAGGCATACCGTGCCATTTGTATTTAAACCCAAGCTCTTTAGGGAACACTCCATACACAGGAATTCTGCACGCCTATAAAGAGGTGACATTCAAAACATGGGCGATCTCAAAACGCAGATTTACCTCAAATATTTTTGCACAGAGTAAGGAGAAATTTTCTGAGCCTTTTATGCCTATCGGTATTTCTTCAAAGGCTGTGTTTTGGTGGAGATGCAGCTGCACGCAGCTGAATGAATGCAACCCACACACTCATCTCTGCCACGAAGCCGCGGCACAGCTTAACACGACCGCTACCACGTATCCTTCACTAAAGGATGGTTTCCCCACAAACGGGGAAGCGGGTTTTCTAGAAATACTGCATAATGAGTCATCGACTGCAGGCAGCGAACGCCAGGCACCTTCTGAGCAAGGACGAAAATAACTGCGGAGCAAAAATAGCCATTCACTGGGGGAGGTGGGGGTGGGCGTGTGTGTGAAGGAGACCCGCTGGGAGAATTCATTCTCAAAACTTCCCCCCTCCACCCCGGCGCCCTCTCCCTTCCATTCACCACAATTCACTCCCCCGGTTGGGGGGGGGAGGGGTGATGGTGTGAGTATGGAGGGGGGGCCAGGCTGGGGGAGATGGGGGGGTCAG